>VZRE01014637.1:7500-97398 GCA_013396775.1 Cephalopterus ornatus
TGGATGCAGTGGATAATGAAAGTGAACTACCACCATGAAACAACATAATCAAAATCATGCCCTTTTTCAGGTGGAGGCAAATAAAACATCCATCACATTGGGCCTTACATTTATATCATTTTATGTGATTTAAAGTCCAGGTGGTAGATGAACAATGACTGAAATTTTGGGGGGTTTTATGTGACCAGATTCAAACCTACCCAAACAATGAAATCAAGTGATTTTATGCACACATAACTTTAGTGGGAATCTTCATTAAATATAAAATTAATATAAACATTTAAATTACACAAAATACTAAATATTACAATAAACACATTTTTAATATAAACATTAAAATACATATTTGTTCCTGACAACATCACATGCATATTTTTTAGCATAATCTGATTTCTATCATATGGTGCTAAATGAAAAAAAAAAAAAAGCATGTCACTTCAATTTCAAACATGTCTATATTTTCCAAGAGCAATTCTTAGAAAACTGCAAGAGGTTAGGTCTAAGGTCATATGGACCTACAACAGTGGATTTCTTTAAGGTATGAAAGAGAGATCTCAGAATTGCAAGTAATAAATATGATTTTGATAAGCACTTCTACGCAGGAAAGTAAGAAATTCCTAAAAAGTTTCCTGTGAAGCACCCTCCTCCTCATGTCCTGTATTACTCCACACTTATAAATAATAAAAAAGGAGACTGATAAGAGTAGCTTTATGTAAGCAAGCTTAGAAATCACGCTCAGATAAGTGCTTTTGACCTAAATCTTGTAGTGCCTCGATCTGACATATAACCCCACAACTGTGAAATTCTGTATGAGATTTAGCAGTTTGAAGCTGCCAACTGACCCAGCCATAAAGCAGCCAGAGATAAGGATTTACGGTACGATATGATACAATTAGACATTCACCTCCTATTTATTTCAGTCCATTTCAGTATTTAACCTATTTAAAAGTTGCAGGCTGTTTATTAAAATGTAAATGCTAGTGTGCTGTATACTTATAGGCAGCTAACAACAACAAGAAAAGACTCTCATAATTTAGATTTCTATGAATGAAAAGGGTAAACAGGAGGTGCTTCTGCAAAACTCTTCTAGACATGCAGAGATAAAGGATGGCTCTACCACACGAAATAATCAGATACAAAAATAGCTGTTCAGAAACAGCACACCTAAGGAGTACTTTAATCAAACATTTAGGTTACCTGCCAAAAGGACCATGATCTCTTCAAAATGCAATGCGGATTAAAGTGTTATCTAACACGAGCAGAAAACTAACCTTGGAGTGGAAGTTCGAAATGTGTTCATCATAATTTTCATGTCTTTGGATAGAGAAACCAGCTTTTTCAGCTAGATTGCAAAACTGGTTTAAAGTATTCCCGCGGAGTGGAGCAAATACCATCGCTTTTCCCTGTAACATTAAAAAGAGAATTTATACATTTTTAAAACTGGAAGGGAACCAGATATAACATACACCTGACTAAGCTTTTAATATGCTTAAGCTGGAGAAGACAATTGTTCTCTTGGTAAAATACTAAAATATGGTAACACAGTAATTGTTCAAAATATGCAAGATTTCTGTGATTAAACAAATGCAATCTAGAAAGTAATAAATAAATATTTTCTTTAGAAAACTCCCAACTGCCATACCTCTGCCTCTTTTCGTATAATAATGATGTCTGTGGATTACCAAAATAAAACAGAAAAAGCATACAAAACATACACTCAATGAAAAATCCATTTGTTAGCTCATGACCGTGCAAAGACTGTAAATAATGATTTTCTTTTTTCTCTCACACACAGAAGACTACCTCCCATTCACTGTCAGTGGAATTACAATATAAAACAAGGTAAAATGGGAGGCCAATCAGACCTGATCATTAATTTTTCAAAGCTATTTTAAACTACCTGAGCACTACAACTAAATTTGACCTTAAAGTGATAAATTGCATTTAAAGCAGGAATTAATGTTCTTGAATAGTAATTCAGGTTCTTGCAAGATGATCAGGCCATTTATGATGCTGAGGCAACACATTATGGTCCATTACCTAATTTTTTGTTCATCCTTCTGCATTTAAGAAAACAAAAATGACTGTACCTTGAACTGATATATTTTAGACATCCTGTGCAAAGTACTTGCCCAAAACCTAACCTACTTGATACAGCAACTCTCAAAATCTTATTTGCAAAAATAATTAATTCTAATTGGCTGAATTCTGTGTTCTGTCACATGGAAAGAAAAGTGGTTAAAGAGCTGTAAACAAAGGTTAATACCAGCCAACAGCATATCACACTGAGGGAAGCCACAAAGTTTACTGTGAGTTCCTGTATTTAACTTTTATGTTAACGAGAGCTAAGACTAATTTGTGAGGTGCTGTAATCAACTGAAGAGACAAAAAATGTTTTTAGGGATTAGATGCTGTAGAAGTATATTTAGCTTGAGAAAATGTAATCTGTAATCTGTATACCACAGGAAAAGGGTGATCAGTACAGAGAATTTCAACAGGAATTCAGGAAAGTTACAACGCTGACACAGATACTTAGTGAGAAGAATAGGAAACAAATCTGAGTCTTACACATGCGTACCTACACCAAAATAACGCACAGTGAAGCAGCAATAAAACCGCTACATCAATACATATTGTACCAATGTGTACTTAAAAGATTCCAACCATTAATACCACAGCACTGTATTTATTCTCACAACATCTCTCTGTAAGATAGGGAAGTACGGTTATCCTCATCTTTCTCATGGGAAATTTAAGCACAAAGGAGATTTAGGGCAATATCTAAAGCAACTCAACTTCTGTTCATTTCTGTAGCTGTAACTTTAATTCCATGGCTAAATCAGAGGTGCAAAGGGGTGTAACTCTTGTTGAAGGCACTGGAATTGCTTATGTAAATGCTAGGTCTGAATATAGGCTCAGCTCAGGATGAAAAACATTAAACACAGGAAATTCACATTCGGTTCCCTCATATCCTTGGCATGCTTTAATGTCATCAGACAGAAGTGGGCAGCAAAGGGAGCCTTCAGCTGAGGAACCTCCTCCTCCTGCTGCCATCTCACACTCCCCAGAATGTTGTTCTGCAGAGAGTCTTCCTGGCATAAGAAGGATGAGACTCCTCTGAGTCCCTCATTTTCATGATCACTGTAATGTCCCTCACCCAGGGCTTACTGACTGCATGATTCACATGGGGACCTCAGATATGATTAAACCTCATGAAAGGGGGATGCACACTCTACACTGGCCACTGATCCAGCAGTTCTGATGAGGAAGCAGTGCTCAGACAGCAGCACCCCTTCCATTTGGAGTCAACAGTCCACGCGGTCATTCCTTCACACGTTCTCTGTAGACTACTTCCAATTAAATTTGAAAGAGAAATACAGTAAAATAGAATGTAACATGGTGTGAAATATCTCTTAAACCAAGAGAGAAAATCTTGAAATAACTTCAAAAAAGGGAAATGGCCTTTTATGGAAATCACTACACAGTTACTTTTGGCCAGCTCCTTAGTTAGTGTAAAAACCCATTCATCTGTTGACTTTAGTGTGCATCTAAAATACCCGAGGCTCTTGCCCTCACTGATAAAACCCAAGAAATCATGATTAAAGTTTAACACCACAATAATCTCCTCAAAAGTGGTAGGTACTGTTCAATTCTTGTCTGCAATAATCTGGGTTGAAAGCACTTTTTTGTCAACTGCCTGATCTCTGTGATTCTGCTACCTGTTGTAGGGCTTCATTCACATTTCTAATTATAAAAGAAATGTGAATTTTATGTGTGTTTTTCATTTCTTGGTTGCTGTATAATAAAAAAAAGTAGCCCACTGACCTGGTTCTATTCTTCATTGACTATCCCAAGTTTAATTCTAATTCAAAAGTATCTCCCAGGATAATGTTTAAAAGATGAGGTTTAAAGTTCAAAATGGCCTTTCCTCAGCTGGGAAAATACTTCCATTAAGTTTGGGAACAAAACTCAGAGCAAAATGTCAGTTATAAGAGTTTGAAGTGTCAGTAAAATGCTACAAGAAGACAATGGGACAGATGTTCATATCTTGGATGTGACTATGACCAAGTTTACTCATCATCATCATTAAATGCAGTCTTATTTGCTGGTACTAATCACAGCTCAATAGCATCCTGTTGACTTCACTGATATGACTTCACTGTTGACTTCATTGAATGGATAGGCCTCAGAAGAATCAAAGCCTTGATAAAAAACTGTTCTTAATTAGGGAAATATGCAAACAACCGATTGTTTATTGTGAGATTGAAATTTAAAGTATATTTTCATGATATAAAAAGTAAAAATAAATGTTGGCAAATCAACTCAAGTAGCTTGAGAAAAATAAAATATAGCCATTCAAGATAAATTTGTTTGATGTAAAATTTCTATGCCTGATTCTTTGAATTGGTTTACAGGTGACATCTGCCTCTATGACAAATTCAGATAGAAATTTCAGCCCTCAGTAACTCCGTGAACTGCTTATTTCTGGCTCTGTGATTTTTGGTCCTGTCTTCCTATGCCAATACAACTGTCCATGGGGTCAATACTATGAATCAGATGACTGAAATGACCAGATCTGTGTCAAGGAAACCAAAAAGTTACCCAAAACACATCATTCTGTGCCATAAGGATTCTAATAGCCACAAATAACATCCTTAATGAAAAAGGAAATACCACAGATGAATTTTAAACTAACAGTAAGAATAGATTATGTGTTCTGAATTTCTTCTTCAAGATGCCTTTGCAAGGATACCTGTAATTTTCTGTTTACTCCAATTTTTCTTATGGTATTATGTAATTATTTTCCCCAGACTCTTCTAAACCAAAAAGGAAATGCAACTTCTAAATTTGAGACAAAATAATTAATGTAGAAGAGTGAACTTAATTAAAGAAGTTTATGCCTTAGCTTGGGCATAAACTAATGCCCATAAGTTATTCTTAATTATTGCAACTGGTAAATGAGTTCACTATTAATTTATTTTTCCTTTAAAAGCCAAAGTATAGTGCCATTTAGTAGAGAGTCTTCTGGTGTTATCCTTAGATTTATACAGGTTAACAAGAACACTAAAATTGATAACTATTTTGTACTTGTGACTGTATCTTCCTTTGGGATCTCAAATGAGTATATGCTTTTATTTGGGTCTTTCAAACCACAAAAGCATATGCTTGAAGGCATCTCTGTTGAACATGTAATTTTTGGACAAAAGAGCTCATTTAAGGTGCCTGTACTCCCAACTTCTACCCCACAGAACAGTTTGCTGTCCTCTTAGTTATGAATTACAGTAATTTGCAAGGCCATGCCATAACTGGATATCCATCCACATAGCCATTCATAAAGTGGATTAGGCAACTGAGTTTAGTTAAAAATACAGTTTGGATAGCAGTCCAAAACTCTGTAACAGAAATTCCTGCTAGGAGCAAGAATTTCTTAAGCTAGCTTTGCTGATAAGAAATAGGAACCACGGCCTAAAATGCACAGCCAATAAATGCTATACTATTCATTGCAATGTGCCAAAGCAAGCAAAACTAGGAAGACAGGCAACAAAAAGCCATCTCCCTTTATTCCATCTATGTTCACAAAGACTTTAGCTCATATGCCCTGAAAAACAAAGGCTTCTAATGAATTTGAATAAGCTGACTGGAGTTAAAAGTCAGGCCAGTTTTGGTTTAAAGTCAAGTTAACAATTCGTAAATTATCTAGATTGTTGCCTAGATGGCAACACTACTTAAAACTCAGGCCGCCTTGCCTTTTAAATCAAATCCTCTGGTTGGGCTAATCAGCCCAGCTAAAGAATGTGTGTGTCCGTGTATGCATCTACAGACATATGTGCATATGTGTTTTTGGCACTACAGAGCACCAGACCACGCTTAACTATAAGCAGGAGAGAAAGCAACTAACAGCTCCTCTTCCATTCCAGCCAGAGGCTCCAAACAGGCCACAGTTACCGGTGCACCTCTTGTACACTTTTCCTGCCACTCACGCTTTTCTTCCCCTTTTTCTTCCATGGAGCCAGTACAGTGGCCTACGGGCATACCTGATGAACTAGTTTCTGACACGGATCTGGGTTGAAAAAAAATATCTTTTTGTATTTTTTAAACTCGGATCAGCTTTGTTTTCCAGATCACCTGTGGCCCCAGAAATTATTGCACTTGGACGAGTGTTGGTACAGAATAGAAGTCCGAACGCGTCACTTTGGGCAGGAGCTGCTTAACCTCTCCTTACTGCCACTGACAGAAATATCTGGGTAACCTTTTCCTCAGGGTATCTCCTGTCTTCCTGGCAGCCTTGCCCCACAGCTCATTAAAATAATTCAGTCTTAAGTAACTTGCCTTAGGTCACTCAGGAAAGTCTATGATAGAACCAAGAATAGAAACCTGATCACTCTAAGCAAAGAATGGGATTACTAACATTACTAAAATGACTCAGTTTCTTAAGCCTTTGCATGTTTGGGTCTTCTATTTGTTTTACAGAGAAAATCTCTTGTACAAAAACTACAATATAAATTTTAAATAAAGTTTGGAGAATGCATTGCTAGCAGGAAATACTTTTGTTTTGAAATGGAAAGTTTAATTTATTGGAAGATTTGGATGTTAACCATGAGAGAGAAAATTCCTGTCTCAAACTCCTACTTAGAGCAATTACTTCATGTTTTCTCCTTTTCTCATTTTGCTCTCTTCCTTTTTTTTTTTTGAGATTTGAGATTACAGATATAATATATAGATATATATTATATATGCATGTACCAGACTTTTTTTGCCTGTAGGTCTGTCTGATTTAAACAGGCTAACAGATTTAGATCGATAAAATATTTCCTGAGTGACACTCATGTAGAACATGTAATCATTTTATGAAGAGCATAATTTTGCTATTTTCTAAGGTATAAAACATGTAAACACAGAGCTTACTCAATGGAAAAATGTTTCAAGCCATAGTATAAATATATAAGGGTTTTTTTCATTTTAAATAAACATAAATGAAAAGAAAAAAAATATTCTTTCAGGATAAATAAATACACAATGACAAAGGTTACAATTGAAGGGATTAAAAATGACAGAAGCCAACATAAAAACTTTCAATATTGTATTTTACTTTAATATGAAGACATTATTATCAAAGGAAAATACTTGAGAAACGCTTTGATAAAAATAATCTGACGCTATCTTTGAAGCGGTTTCATTTATTTTACTACCCACTGTGTTCCTTATCAGAAGGCCAAGTATAAGAAGTTTCCTAGTTTATGATTAGGAAAGAATCTGATAGATTAGAAGACTCAATTGAAGTTGGACATAATAAGTATTAAAGTATTACATGACATTAATCCTGCCATTCCATTACTCTCTCAATCATTGTGCACAGACTAATTATTCTGAAGCCAGTGTTCAGGAGAAAATAGAAACATACTTACACTGGGTTGGAGTAATCTCTTTATTGCATCAACAAGGCTAGCTCTGTACCGGTCCAGAAACAGGCTGACATTGAGAAGAGAACAGAATCCAGATTAAAATGGGTTTTCAATTCTAATGATACTAATGCAGATAAGTACAAGGCTAATTACATATGTTTACACAATGCTGTAAAGAGAAACTGTGGTCTACATTTCTATCCAGTGCAGGCTCTTTTAACATTAGAAATACATAAAACCAAATACAAGCTAAATTATCAGCATGAAACAGCTCTTTATATAGCTCAAATTCACTGATCATACATGCTAGCTATTAAAATAGTACTGTATCAGAAATGAGGGTCAATATAAAAAGTTGGCATTTTACATGGTTTTTTATACAAGGGGGGGGTGGAAGATTTTTAAAGTATTTTCTCTTGTATTTCAGGTATTAAGGGTATTTTTTTTCCTTTTACCTTCACAGTTCTGACATTAGTTCTTATTTATTATGCATATTTGTTATATTTATATATCTATCCTATCTATCCCCATAAAGATTTACAGGATCTTACCTCCTCTCTCTCTCAGACACTGTTCAAATACAATGGCCCAGATTGTACAGAGTTGTCATCTCTCAAGAGTGCAATCCTTCATCTCCAGCATGGGTCCCGCAAGGATAGCAGCAGAGTCAATTTTCCCATGCAATGTTGCCAACACGCTCAGCCCTATTTTGGCGTGATTACCTCATGATTTGAGGGGATAATTCATTCTTCATGCCCCTCAGTACCTTAATGTATATACTAATAGTGGCAACCAGGGTGCCAATCACTCTTGACTAGATATTTGTGGACATGTAGTTACTGTGGATGAGTGCATTTACAATGGTTAGTGAACAACCATCTGATAGCAACTGATGCCTTTCAGTCCTTACTACTGTGGGTTGCATTTATACTGGTGATTCAGATAAGAAACTCTATCAAGCAGGCCACAGATAACGTGATTTTTTTTTCTTCTTTTTTTTCTTCCCCCACATTTTCTCTGTAATAAAACTGCTTCCCAGCTTGTGTCAAGTTCAAGTTTAACACTACATGGCATTTTGTCCATTCTCTATGGTTTTTTTCCTATACTCCCCCTTCCCTTTATTCTTGAACTTCTTTTCTGAAAAGATGTAGGTAATTTTTTTATCCAGGTTAGGAATTCTAAAAGAATATGAAGAATACATAGAAACTCTGAAGAGAAAAAAACTAATCTGCCAACCACAGGCCTCTCATCAAGAACAGAAGATGTGTGGATATTTAGGTAAGGACACTCCACAGCTACCAAGGAGAACATAATATTACATATCATAGAGTCAAGCAGCTGTGTAAGAGCTGTGAATTTTTGCTACTCAGGAATAAACAAACAAAAAAGTCTATCAGAAGACTTTAAGTGACCAAATTTCATCCATAAAAACTGGCAGAACCTCATATTGTTGAGAAAATATGGTAAAATGGGTATCCACATACATCTTAAAGAACATTTAATAGAGAAGTATGACCTTCTGAATTTCTTCTCAAGAATATGAAGTGCTAGCTATCCGCTTCTCTGACAGCCTGGCTCACAAGAAAATTTAAACTTGTGCAATTGTCACGATGGCTCCCCCTCTGCCTTGATTCATCTTACTGGAAGAACCTTATTAAAAAAATGTGTGTTAAATTTAATTCATTGAAAGAGCAGCTCTTATATCTGATGTCTCTTGGGTGTTTTAATGACATTCACCTCAGGTTGATCCCTATACAGGTAGATGTCATAAGACACTACTTCACTGGGAACTGAACCACCCACAGAAGAAGTGGAATACATGATTCCTCTCCCAGAAGAATAGCTAAAAGTAATTAATTTTCTTCAACATCATCACAACTACTCACATATTTAAGACTTCCTGGGATCCTGTGTAAACAGAAGGACGTTCCAAATGAAAAGTGCATTTATACTATTTTTATTTTTGAAAGCAGTGTAGTGGAAACACAATCTTGGGGCGGCTTACCAGTGTTAAAGTCTCTTTTTCATGGACCTGAATACCATTCTCTCTTTTTACAATGAGATAGGGACACAACTGCTGCTACCAATCTTGTTCCTTCACAAGGAGAACTCCCGGCCTTTGTCCACCAAAAACTGAGTGTCTGAGAACTTTAACGGGTTACATGACCTGCTGGATTAGACAACTTCAAATAATACCTTTTCTGTCCAACCCCAGCTGACATTTTGGTGGTATGGGAGGTATATTCTTAGGCCTCTTACCTTAGAAAACCTAGATAATCTGAGACAGTTGCCCCAAGTTGTCCCTGCCCTCCAAAAAGCCTGTCCCTGGTAACATGACCTACTTAATCGAACACAGTTTGATATTGTGATTTCCAAACTGTTGCTCTGTGAGCCACACACTCTGACCAGAAGGAGAAGAAAAGACTGGAAGCAATGCTATTGCAATGCAGTGACTTCAGGAAACATCCTTATCCTCCACCTGAGTCAGGGGATGCTTTGAATGAGGAAAATCCTGAAGAAGTCATTAGATAATCTACGCTGCAGGAAGAGCATAGGATTTGGCCCATGCAAGGGGATTTGGTCACGCAATTTCTCTTACCAGTAGAATTTGAATGACTAAATATTACCACAGCATACTGAAATGTACCCAAAAGCATCACAGCACATGCGTTCCTGTGTAACCTGCTCTAGGTGACCCTGCCTCGGCAGGGGCGTTGGACTAGATGATCTCCAGAGGTCCCTTCCAACCCTAACAATTCTGTGATTCTGTGAACCACTCAGTAAAATTAAATATTGTTCCAAACCATTCACACTCAGTTCTCACACTTCAGTTCAAATTTGGCTTAGCTTGCCATAACTTCAGTGCTAACATCTCATGTTTATGTAGTGAGGACACCGCGAAAGCAGTAGCTCAGGACAGGAATAGCAAGGTTTTCTTGGGTCAGCGAGGAAGCTTTGAATCACAGCAGTAGAGAGGTGAGAACACTGTTGATGATTTGGTCTTTGTTTAGGCAATGCTCTTAACCTGTGAAATCTTGATGAACAGGCAGGCAACCTTGTCACCTCTCTTCTCTCTTACTCTTTTTTTTACATTTTAAATTAACATTTAAAAAAAAAAAAGGACATTTATACCAAAACTGTACAGAAGTAATAACAGTAAGCCACAAGGAAACAAATAAAAAACCCAAGTAGATTATCAGTTTGCTTCATGGTGATATTTGTTTCATGCTGAACTTATTTTTCTTTTTGCATACTTTGCAATTGTTAAAAGAGCTGGGCTTACAGGCGTACTTCAGACATTATCAAATGTGTAGTGTCTAATGTGTACAGCCATTTATCCTTTTTTTTGCCTTCAACTACATGTGTGATATAAACTGAAAAAACCCCTTACTTCCATGTGGCCAGGTTGCAATGCACTTGAAAGTGTGTGCAAGAAATCAGGCCTAAAAAGAATAATAAGTTTAAATGGAAGAAGGACAGAGGCCTTACTGCATGCCGGCAAAAAGATCTCCTTATAATAAGTGAAATAAACTAACAGAGACAAAATATGGTATTTTAAGATATTTAAAGAATACTTTCAGTTCAGTTCTACATTGCTGGCAAAGCCACAACTCCCCATGACTTCAGCAAAAATCTCAGTAGTGAAAGTAATGTGGGATAGCTCCCCCTGGCCTCTGTCATGTGAACACTTATGCGTGTGCCAAACTTTAGGAACAGAATCATTGTAAGTAAATAATAAATATTATGCATTTCCAACAATATAGGGGTATGAACCTTATACCACATCTACATTAAATTATTTGTGAAAACTTATTTTACAATGAAGTGAAAGATTAAGATTTTTTTATTGTCTCAGTTCTACTGCCTTTGACTCTCTCTTTGGATTAAAACTCTCAGAAATTTTTTCTCAATAAAGGAAAGTATATACACTATTTTAATAATCAGAAATCTGAGGCTCACAGGAGCTTTGGAAGAGTCTTTGTTTTGGCCTGTTCATAGAGGCACCTGTTATTTCTCCTATTCTACTCATACTCACAATTCCAGCACCTGTATGACTTTATATCCACAAGTGTAGGTCAAATGAAAGTCAAAAATTCTGGCAGCCCTCACCTGGCCTTAAAATTCCCCCTCAAAAATATGAGGTGGGTGGATATGCTTTAAAGATTCTGTTATTTCACTATTTTTTCACTGTATCCTCCTTCCACTTGTAGCCTCACCAAGATTTTTTTTTTCTTATTTTTATCTCATAGTTGACATTTTACAATTTTACAAATTATTTCGGACCTGCTGAACCATGAAACTATTTTTATTGTCAAAATCCTGAATGGTTAAATAATGGCTAGCTTTCACAGTTTGCCTCTTATTTATTTTATAATCTAGTTGAGCTACTAAATTTAGCTGTTAACTAATAGACTGTTTGTTCTGGGAAATAACTTATTTTCCACTCCTGCACACAAGGTTTATGAAAGTCTGACTGTAAATATATGAATATAAACATATCCCTGCTTGCTGTAATCATGTACATTTTTCCTTGAATCTCCATGTGGATTTGGAATATGTTTATGAATAGAGCTTGTTTTCATGTAAATGGGATCAAGCAGTACCACTGGTTAGCTATTCAGAGAATCAGACAATATCACCCTTGCTGGAAATACTTCAATAAAAATTTATCCATGTACCTAATATTTGAACTCCGATTTTTTTGCTTCTTAGTTCTCTGTTCTAATCTCAGATTTTATTGACTGACAATGAGCTGTATGATGGTGTTAAACTAAATGCAATCTATTCTATCTGTTTTTATCACTGCATACTTCAGGTTTGAGCCGAGGAGCTAGAAGAAAAGGGACTTTTTTTTTTTTTCTCTTCGATGACAGCCCAAAAAATTCAGAGAGCAAAAATCCTGCCAGCTGTTCTCAAACTGATTCTATATCTCGGAAGAGAAGTACATGAAAATGAAAAGATGATTTGAGTTTGATAAAACATGGAACATTTCTTTCCCCAGCCTTTTCATGTACCAGAAAACCCAGTGTCCATAACTAAAAGAGTGATTTCTAAAAGAAACAAACAATGAAGGGATTTTTATGCTTATTAAACTATATATATATGGGCACCTGCAATAAGAAAATGCAGATAATTTGTGAATAAAACCACATACTTTAAGTGAACCTGCATGTTTCTATTTATTTTTTAGAAATCTATAAATATTTATACACTTACCTGCATCTTAAGTGCTTCAAAATAAATGTACAAAATGCAGGGATTGCAAATGCATTATGTATTTTACCTGTCATGTTTGATTCTTTGTTTCCTAAAGAAACTACACTATTTCCAAACAGACTGGGAGGAGTATTAGGCACGAATATTACTGAAAAAAAACAACTTAAGTCTTGCTCCACTCTGCTGTACTCCCAGCACAAATAGGATGACATGGTGTGAGTATCAAGAATACAAGAGAAGGCACAGCCAGGTTGTTTTGATATTTGTGTGAAGAACAAATTTAACTCTAAATCTCTTGGCAAGACCTTGCTTCACCCACATAATCTGGAGAACATCCATATGTGAGCCTTGTCTAAGCCTCCGAGAAGACTGCTGCCCTCCTGCTCATGTCCGCCAGCACTCTGATCTGACTTTCATACTTAATCTGATCTAATCCTGTCCAGCATTAACTTCATCTGTGCAATGAAACCTGGAGTATCCATTCTAATATTTGGTGAGGAAGGCATTTACTAAATTACTTGCTGAAATCATATGGTGTTGTTTAGCTCCTTATTTTAATCAGATGATGCATCTCTGAGGCACATTATCAGCGATTAGTT
Organism: Cephalopterus ornatus; assembly: GCA_013396775.1. Taxonomy (NCBI): domain Eukaryota; kingdom Metazoa; phylum Chordata; class Aves; order Passeriformes; family Cotingidae; genus Cephalopterus; species Cephalopterus ornatus. The sequence goes on from VZRE01014637.1 coordinate 20,720, forward strand.
AGAAACCCTTCTCTGTCCTTTTTGGGAACAAAGAACTTTTCAGAAATTAAATGCTAAGAGAAATGAAGCACTGTTGCATTCTGTCAACAAATAGGTATTAGGAAATGGCAAAAAGATCGCTAAATACACTTTCTCCAGTGCTATACAAAACCAATAACTTTTCTGAAATAAGAAGAGTTTGCTTAAATAGCAAAATATGAAAGGGAAAAAAAAAAGCTTTAGAGGAATATTTTATAAGAAGCCACTTAAAAAAGAACATTGTTAAAAAAGACAATAGACAGCTTCATACTTCCCTTCGCTTTTTCCTTTAACTATTTCTTAATAAGGCACAGAAATTTGCTGAACTGAGCTGTCCCAGCAAGTCCCTTTTTTCAGAATTTGGTCTCTCACAACAGTTACGTGTCACAAAACATGAACAGCTCTTTTTTTGTTTTGGACATTTAAAGGGTCAAGAGCAATATCCATGAAGGGAAAACAGATTTGTTTAAAAATATCTACTCTCCTAAATAAAATTTGCACAGCTCTTTTTTCACATTGCCTACATTTCTATAACACAAATTATTAATAATGTACCATTTTTAAAGCTAGCACGCAGCAAATATAGCACAGCACAATCCCGCAAATGCAGTATCAGAAAAGGGTTGTGTCAATAATCAATTTGCATAAATTATTAAACAATACACCATACTGCAACATGTATCTACCTCGTCATAAATTGTGCAGTACTCTTATTTTTCTTACAATGAATTATCTTATAATTAACATGTGCATGTGTAAATAATATAAAGCCTACATCTACAAATATTGATGCCAAATTGATTTCAGGAACAGAATGTACTGGTGGGGAAAAAGAGGTTTGAAAATCTCTTTTTCCTTGGAAAGATATTCCAGGGAGCAAAAAATATATCCCCTTATATCAATAGTCAGATCTTTCCTAAGAAGTAAGCTAATTGAGCTGTTTGTGTTGATAAACTCCCTTTTCTCCAGACTGTTCCTCACTGAGCCATAATTATTTGCAATTTGCCTAAGTCGTCCATTTACTGATACGTCAAGCATGAAACAGAGGCAATTCCAGAAAATGGAAATGCTTCTCAAAATCAATCTTTGGGAAATAATGTGGTAGAAGTTACTGTGTGATAGAAGACTACCTTATAACTGTCACATGGAGATGAATATTAATTTGTTGAGGTTAAGGTGGCTTTGTGCTTCATTTGTTGACTTTGCTTAGCCATCAGCAAGCAGCACAGTACAATTACTCCAGCAAAGCTATTTTTCTAACATGAGTTTTATGATTTTTATGTACTTACCAGTCAGCACACATAACAATGTCAAAATGTCCTTCCAGTTGAGAGACATCTGTCTCATTATCCCATCGTAAAATGCTAGAGGAAAAAAAGATTTAAAATAAAAAGAAAAAAGGACTTACATTTTTCATCTTGAGATTTTTAAAGTACTATTCTTATGTGACACCGAAGTGTTTTTAAAAAAGTGCACACTCGTTACTTTCAAAGATGAATGTAAAAATCTTATTCTGTACATTTTTAGGGCTTTAAATCTCAAAGCTAAAGAGCTATTTTTCATTATAACAGAAAAGCAATCCACACAGGTTCTGATGAGTGTATCACCAACAAATACGCCTTTCTGAACTAGTGGCACATGCACAGCTTCAGATTTTTACCCTTAACACTACTACACGAAGAAGTGAAGTCAAGGTATTGAATGAAACACAAATCTGCAGAATAGATGTGAATTCATGGATCTCTGTTGCATCTGGCAGGCAAATCAGTTGTGTTTCTCATTGATGAAGTGAGCATTCACTTGGGCTGAAGGGAGGAGGGACAGGGTGAAAAAATGCCAAGCTTAACTTCAATGCCAGCTATGTTGCCTCAGGCAAGCTTAAAAATACAGCAGTGCTGACTCTGTCAACACCTATTCTCTCATAGGTGATAAGCTATTTAATTCTAAGGTACCCAGTAGTAGGCAAAAATTCACATATGTACAAAGTTCTTTTTTTTGTTGATAAATACTGCTGATGTATGTAGCTGCCACAAAGAATTTCAGTACTTTACTCCCATCTAAAAAATAGCAACTAGTATTGGAATGTACTGCATACTTTAAATATCATTACCCTGAAGATTTGAAGCTGCATTTCTATTTCTAGGCTATTTTTAAAAAGGAATCTATCCTTCTTTTTCATTTCCTGGTTATTTATAATAGAAAGTAGATAAATATTTATGGAGAAAGCACTCGTGGGGGAAGGATCTAATCTGATCTTGTCAGGTTGTGCATGCTTATCTCAGTTTTGTATGAGTCTTGACCAAACAGACCCTTTAGTCTTCCCGCAGCTATAATCTACTTCTGGTTAAAAGCCATCTCCATTCATATCCTACTCCTAATGTTTAACCGAGGATCAGTTTATAATGTGTTCATTCAGAAATGTTCCCTAAGTATACAGGAAAAAAAAAGGGAATTTTGTACATTGACTATACTGTATGCAAAAAAGGTTCATAAATATGTAGATAAATAGATACAGAGAATTAAGGTACCACAGTATGCACGTACATGTGCACCAACAAAAAATTTGAGACACAATGCTTTTAAAACATGGAAATTATGAAAGGAGAGGCCCAGTTGGTTGGGAGAGCTTTGGTTATGTGGGGCTCAATGTAACTGAACAGATCAGGACTCATTAGCCCATTTGCCCTCCTGGAATTTACTGTGACAATCCAAAGACAGAAAAGAGTAGATTAATTTAATTTTTCCCCCTCAAATTGAAAGTAATCCAGATTTTAGAAGCCTAGGTAGCTTTGCACACTGGCACGCAGCAGGCATCCAGTAGTGGAAAGTGACAAAGGAGAGTTCTCACTCTCAGCTGCTGGCTGCCTGCTGGCTACCAGCAGCTTTTTCAACCCTGTTTCCGTGGAAACTTAGGTTAGAATGGTGAAAATTAGGTAAAGGTAAGTTTTGTGGGTTTAAAGCACGCACTCTAATACTTTAAGAATCCTGAAGCAGAACTGGAAATTGGTAGAAGAACTGTGAGCCTTAAAAGGCCACCTTTGGTTCTCATTGCTACAGAAACAGAGATCTGATCGGTACCACTATAGAGATTTGAATTATGATTTTTTTAACTCATATATTTACTATACTTCACACATGCAGTTTGGAAGGCAGTATAGGTGCCTCCTCCTGCAAAAAAAAAAGAAACAAAAAACCCCCACCAACCCTCCCTTATGCTACTGTCAGGTTTCTGCTGAGCATCCAAAACACAGAGTTTTCTGTGCACACCTACTGTAGGCAAGAGGAGTTTGTGGGGGTAGGTAAAAGCTCATAAACCATGGTGCTGAGCAAAATATGGAACTGACAAGTTGCCAGGAGCATGAGCAGTGGTGTGACATGACTGGCACGTGTACTGTTAGAAGGAGTGAGTTAAGGGCCACACATCCTTCTCCATTTTCCTGATCTAGTACCAGGGCTGCTTTTACAGCTTCAGTACAGTTGCTTTCCTGAACACACCACAATTATGCAAAGGCCAATGACAAATTTACACACAATATTTTTTAAAGCAACTTTGCCATAAATTTTCTAAAAGTACAGAAAAATCTTTATTCCTGTGGCGAAACTAAAGTTACTTCCTATAAAATAAATACCAAGAGGACTCATCCTGATAACCACACAAACTAAAGATAATGTCTCTAAAATAAATGCCAGTAGGATTCATCCTGATCTCACTCAGAGTTTATGCACACTGTTGGGAGAGATGGAACTACAAGCTGTATATATTTAACCTTGCTATCTTTAGCTAACTGCAAGTATGAGTAGTAAGGGAGGCGCAGCCTGGGGATGTGTAGTGCAGTACTGGCTGCAACCTCCAAAACTGTTTCAGTAGCTAGCTCTGGGCTACCCTATCAATTTAATGCTTCCACAAATTTCCAGGAGCTGCAATTGAACATCTGCACCTGCACCTGTAAAGCAGACATCCCCCTGCATATCAGGGAAACCGGATCAATTCTGCTCAGAGTCAACACTATTACATCATTAACACTGATGTCAGAATCAGCCTGATTCTGAATCAGCTATTTTGAATTCTAGTGCTAATGAAAGCAGTGAATCAGACTAGCCATACAAGTTCTTGTGATCCAAGCACAATTCCTGAGTGTAAAGTACAGAGAAACCCGGTAATATTGCAAAACAACCCTGAAAAAGGCAAAGAGGTGTATCTAAGTGCATGAATCCACAGGTAGTAGGGGGTGGGAACAATAATTTTTTTACGAATAACTGAGGACGTGACTCTTGGACTTAGTGGTCAGACCTGAAAGAAATACTGAAGGCACCATGAAGTAAGGACTGATTGCATTTCCATTTAAAGAAAAGCACTGCTAGGAAACCCAGAAAATTGGTAGCAACAGAAATCTGAAAATCTCAGTTTTTATGAAATTTCCTTTAAAAAAGTAGAAGTGTAAAAATACCACACCAAAAAAATGTCTCTTAAAACGTATCATATTGAGTGCCAACATGAAGAAAACGCAAGCCTTGTTAATATTTCCCTCTTGTTCCTTTCCAGTGTTGCTAAAGTAGTTGACATAAGCCATTTTCTTTCTAAAGCCACTTTTCTTCCAGCAAAGTAAGTTTTAAAGCTATAATATTTTTATGCTTTTCTTTTGAGGGAAGGTGCTACAGTACTAACAACTGAAATAATTTTGTAATTTTGAAAAATATGCTTTACTCTTTGTTCCTGTCCAAGCCACACCTTCAATGGCTTTTTTGTAAAAAAACCCCAAACAACAAACCAACGTATTTAAGGTTGTGTAAAGCCCACTCTTGATATTATTTTGTGCTGGTTTATTTAACTGATGCAGGTTTAGTTTCTTACAATTGAAAATAGGCATCAGAGTTTCAGCAGAAAAGGGTCTGAAACACAGCAGAAATACAAAACAGTTGGGAGCTTTTTTTGGCTACAAGAAGAACATTAAAAATGAAATAGGATGCAAGGGAAAGACACTCCTGCACTGTTTAGCTACTACTTGGGTCAAAGTGATGATGGCTGAAACTGGGTACCCACAAATGGCTGTTTTATGGCCTGTATCAAATGAATTTCACCAGTTTTCAGAGGAGAAGTACCCATGTCACAAACCTATTACTATAATTAGCAATCTTGATGGTACTCCTAGCAAAAAGGACAAGGACTGAACGAGCTATGGAGAATGAACTACCCTCTCACATACAGAGGTGGCTTTTCCAGATCAGGGATAAAGCATACTATCAAAATAGGCTGAGAAAAGATGTACTGATGCTTTAGTTTCCTAGGCTGTCAACCTTACATCACTCTAAAGCAACAAATTCAGTAAAAAACCCCACATAACACAAAAAAGGCAATTCTTCCTTTCCCCTCTCCCCCCAATTTATCTTATATTGACAACCAAACCAGAAAATGTGATTAGATCAAGATAGAAGAATTATGATAATAGAAGAAAAATATCAAGTAAGAAAATAGAGACTTTAAGAACAAAAGTGTACGCCCAAATAGCCCCATGCCTTTGAAAGAAAAAAAGCACAAGAAAATAGCACATGTTGCAGGGATAGTTACAGCAGCCAAGGTTTCCCCTGTACAGTAATTCTAATTTAGGGAGGATAGCCTGACATATGTCGACACTCTGTTCCTTACACTGGTAAAGTATCTCAGCAATCTACAACAAAAGACCTGATTTTACCAGGTTTTTATTTCTCATGCAAAATTCTTCATTACTATTATTATTCAACTTCTGTTATTCAGTGTTTGTCTTCCTAGTGTGCCTAGGCAGGTAACTTCTACGAGAAAAAACAGGTTAAGTCTCTGATTGTTAAAACTTGAAACATTTCCAAGTCCCTCTGAGATGTTCTTGTGATGAATGGCACAGGCTAGAGCAGCTCTCAAATTAGGAGAAAAGTAGTTGTGCAGACAAAGACAAAAAAATCAAAATTAGAAGAAAAGGACAAAAGACACAAAAGCCTTACTTGTTTCAAAATGTATTAGTAGTTTTAATAAGGATTAAAAAAATAGTCCCAATTAGCAGATGAGCAGCTACCAAGAACCCCTATCTACCCACCTCTTCTTTTCATATTTTAATTTAAGCTTCAGTCTTTGAAAAGCATTATCATTGGAAAGTATACAGGTTCAGGTAAAAGATTTTGTCTGGGGGTTATATATGACTTTTTCTATGACATTAACTAAGCAAGTTCATTAACACATTAACAAAAGGCACCATCAGGATGTTTCTCCACACCTTGATCTCTGTTTGAGATTCCTTAGTTTTGTATAAAGATCAAGAAGATGGATTCTAATCTAGCGATAAGAGGCAATGTATACACCTATCATTACCACTCCTCTGAGGAGTCTTGCAAATTTCCCTACTATAATTTACCCATCTTTCTTATTATATTCTCCTAAGGCCGCTCTTATTTCTCTGCCTGTGTTTCTTACCTTGACTGCTTCACTTTGCTTTGTATTCTTATCCCTTATCTCACTCCCTACAGTGCATACCTGGTTTGAAGTTAAGTTTTCAACCACAGGTACCCAACATTGACCATTCTTTGTTTCCTCTTACATTTCTAAGTATTTTGAATATGATATTTACAATTGCCAAAGGACACATTCTTCTAACAACGTTCTTGCAGGTTTCAGCAACTTCCATGCCACTTATCTGCTCTTGTCAAAGTATACCCATGATTTTCCTCAGCTAGGCTTAAAATCTGCACTTTATCCTCACTCTCCTGCACGTTTTTTTTCCTCTTCAGCCCAGTAAAATCTCAATAGTCTTTACAATTTTTAATTCCTCTGGGTTTTGTTTGTTTGTTTTTTAATTGTCTCTTTTAATTTTTAAAATGTGATCTTCTAAAGATTACCTTCAAACCTTTCACACATTTCTGGTAATTTTACAATGTTCCACCTCAAGCTTTTCTTCCTTTGAATTTTATTTCTGGGCTATCTCATCCATAAAAGCTAAACCAAACTACTCATTTCTCCACTTCAGAATCTGTATACAGATTCTTAACTCAATACTTTTCACAGCCTGAGTGAGTGAGAAGCTCATTACCTCTAACGTACCATAAGGCATTGGGTAACCACATTTTCTGGATCCCTTTGGACATAACCATTAATTCCAGTCTGTAATCTGTACTTAACTTGGACCTTTCTTTGTAGCTGCATACTCAGCTCTGTTGCTTATTCTCTCTGCACAGCATCTCTAAGAAGTTTCTTACTAATCCACTCAAACTCTTGACCATGTCATCATCACTTACATCCAAACGTCACAATACTGTTCTCTCTGCTTTTGGAAAAAGCAGCCTTGCCATATTAATATTTATTCAGTAGGCTGCTGCAAAGGTTGTTTTTCTTGCCTACAACCCTGATCTTGTCACCTTTCTCTGTACTCCTCCAGGTAAGTTGCAAGTTGTCTTTTCCAAATGCTTCACTTCCCTATTTTTTATCTCTCATTCAATATCAAAAGGACAAGTCCCTTCTTTAATCAGCCCTAATGTCAGCCTACATCTTCCACTTAACTTTTCAAGCAAGCACCTGTAAAATTTTCTTCCACTATGTTATCCGTGAACATTCACAGATTTACTCCATTATCCTTGAAACTGTCCTTTAAAATCGCACGCACAAAACCCGAGAAGAGGCGAGGCTGCTCTTGTGCCTCCAACTCTGTCAATCATGCTGACTTCAGTTATCCTTGTTATCCTTCCTCACCCTATCTATCTCCAGTCTTAGACCACAGGTTCTCTAACACAAACTGCCTTTTTGCTTTTTGCTCTGTGTTTATACAATGTCTGGGACAACAGTTCATGACAAACCCAACCACATTAACATGGTAATACAAAAGAAGAAAAAAAAACACCAAACCCAACTATCAGCCCCTTCTAACTTGAGATATTCTATGATCCTATCTAAGTTTTCTTGCCTAGAAGTTTCTTTCTAGAAGTGTATGATAAAGTTATACACTTCCCTTATTCCTTATTCCAAGAACACATTTTCTTTCTCTTATTTTGTACAACATATTTTGCTAAAATTACAGTTTTGTCTTCAAAAGTAACAGTCCTAACACACATTTGCTATGTATCAGAAGCTACTAAATTTTTGGGACATAATTAATGCACTGCATATAAATACAACTACTGTGGAATATTTTTTTTACATTTTGGAGACCGTTAATGTGGCATGCAAATACAACTTTTGTAGAATAAATTTTTCCATTTTGTTGACACATCACAACCCAACACGCAGCACAAGTGTGGCTATTTATTTAAAAGAAGTGAGAATATCTTGTATAAAAATGCTATTAATAAAAGAATACCAGTGGCTGTTGTGAATTTGCCTTCTCACATCCCCCCCCTACATCAATGCATTCTAAATCAGCCTTTATTTGGAGACTGACAACTGTTTTTAGCAAGGTTCATGTAGTACATTTTGCAAAAACCCGGATGGTTCTCAAATTCTAATTCAGAATGATACAGTATAAAAAAATACATAATTTCAAAGTGCAAGACAGCATAAACACATGTGCCACAACCATACCGGTAGGATCAGTGATTTGTGTAAAAATATGAAGGAAAAGAAGGCAGTTTCTTGCTCTGTGGAAAACAGTCTATCCATGAATATGGGGAGGATAATCAAGGGAACCAGAAGAAAAAAACCCCAAGGATGTGAAGTGAACCAGTCAGGTCCAGAAGGGCTGAATGGAGGAAAAATTAAAAACAGCAGAGAAGATGCAATTCACAGGTGCTTAAATTCTGAGGGCAGGAGGGACCATAATAAACATTCAAGATTTCAAATTTCTGTATCAAGGGCATATATCTCAGGAAATTAATACACGTGTTTCAGAAAGATACCCATGAATCAAACACATTCACTGCTTAAGAAACCATCACTTCCCATGAAAAGATGTTCTAATGTATTATCATTCTGTCAAATCTAATTTTTTTTCTAGACTGAATTTGCCTAGCTTCAATTTCTACGTCTTGTTAGGTACTTGTAAGCTAGATTAAAGACTGATCTTCTGTTAAAGGGTTTTTTCTCCATATGAGACTTTCAGATCAAAATCAATTAATTTCTTACCAATCAAGCCATTTCTTTGACAAGTAAACAAAGCTCTTTAACTCTCTCATTTCCAGACCCTGATTCACTCCTCTGCCCCCTTCCTGAACCACTTCCATTTTCAGTATCCTTGCTTAATGTTTGAGTAACTATTAACTGAATATGAATGAAATAAACAAGGATAACGCTGTAAGCAGCACGTTGTCAAGATTTAAAGTTTGTCATGGCAAAGATTAGCAGAGAATGCCTGTGAAGGAGAGAGCCTACTGAAAGCGTGGAAGATGTACTTGATGCCTGCACAATTAAGGTAGAGCCAAGGCAGACAAGGAAGGGCAGACAAAATGGTAACAACGTAAACCAGGAAACAATGTAAAAATTGGCTAAAATGATGGGTAAGAAAGCAGCATAGGAATAAAAAAATAAATAAATTTTTGATTCTAACACCTTAAAGACATTTTCCTTTAAAGCCCTGTGAAGAAAGATCTCAGTCTTCTCATATTGGTGGTCTCCCCCTAATCTTTTTGTACAGCCCAAGAGAGTACAAGAGGAATAGTTTTACCAATAGCATGTTTTTTAAGCTAACAGGAGACCATAAAGAAATAGTAAAAGATTTGAGCAAGAATTATTCAAAATAATATAATGTTACACTTTTAGCTAATACCTAAGCTTTTCTCCCTGTTATTCCAAACAAATTCCAAATAGGAATTTCTTTACAAAGCTTGCTAACTTTTCAGGTTTTTCTCTTTATGTATTCTTATCTGGCCCCATAAAGAAGACAGACAAAGCTACAATGCAATTTAAAATATCCTTTATTAAGTCACCGCAACTGGGTGAAATACACAAATAGGAGAGACCTGGAAGTTTGTGAAAGTCAGCTGGTATGGCTAAACAGTAAAATAGGTTATAGAAACAAGATGTCATTCCTCCAAAAGCAGAAGTTTCACCCAATTGAAGAAAGAATCACAAACTTGGAAAATCAAATATAATAATTAGGCAGGTAAAAAACAAGTGTACTCTCCCTTTTGTTTTTGTTTTGCTAAATCTTCCTGCTGGCTGATAATTGAGATAAAGAATGAGCACTCACAGAGGGTAACAACATTTTAGAGAGGTTAAATTAATTCTTTGCATCAGTGCAAAACATTTACTTAACTGTAGAAGAAACTGAAGACATTTCACCATAGAAGCTTCTTTTGATATGTCTTCAGTAAAGGAAGTCCTGCTTTATAAACCTTGACCTCTTCCAAGTTGTCAACAAGTATTCAGATAAGGGTGATCTGGGTAACACAGTCTGCTTCTGATTCCAAAAAGCTATTGGCAAAGATCCTCACTAACAACATTTTAGGAAAATAGACTGTCACTGGACAAAAGTCCTGACATGGCTAAATAATAGAACAAAAGACAGGGAACAGGGTAGTAGCAAATGGTCAATTCTCACAGTGGAGGGAGATAATCAGCAGAGTTCCCCTGGGACCTGTTCCATTCAACATGTTTACAAGAGATGAGCACTGAGGTGGCAAAGTTTGCCGATGTTAAGAAGCCATTCAAGATAGTGAGGAAAAGAGCAGACTGTGAAGGATTGCAGAAGGATGAAGCTGAGTAACTGGGCAATAAAATGACAGATGATATTCAGTGTGGATAAATGCAAAGTGCACAACGGAAAAAATAATTCTCACTTGATATAGAAAATGAAGGTCTCCAAACTGACCATCACTGGAAAGCTCCTGATGTTGTGACAGTCAGTGTCATGAAACTATTAGCTCTGTGCTCAACTGCAGTGAAAAAAGCAAATCACTGCTAGGCATTTTTAGAAGGGGAACAAAAAGCATAATTATTCCACTACATATATCTATTTATGCACAATTTGAATGCAATACTGATCACAGTCATCTGAAAATGAGTAGATTGAAACTGAAAAAGATATAGAGCAGGGCAAGTATGATCAGAGGTATGGAATGGTTTCCACCTGAGCTGAGTGATAAAGAGGTACAACTTCACAGTGGACATGAGCAAACAGCTTGTTCACTGTATCTTCCCACACATACATGAAATGGTCAAATTAAGTGAGCAGATTAAGGAGACTTTTCTTTCTAACCAAAGAGCAGGAAATGTTCCTTTTGGCAGCTTCCTCCTTACCAATAGATGCTGTCATGGAAGAGTGTTACACAAGGAGACTGGGAAAGTAGTTGGAAGAAAGGGATTCCTTTGGGGTTGCTAAAGTGACAAACACAACAAATTCAATAAATGTGTTTTCAAAAAGTTTGAATTTAGCAACACTCAGGTCATTTTGATGTACGAAAACAAAGACAGAGACTTTATTAAGGCTGTCCCATGTTGATGGAACCTGTTACATGACCCGTTAAAATTTGGAAGGTTGGAAAGTTGGTATATTTGAAGAACATTCCAGTAGGTAAAATATTCACATGTTGGCAGACACAGAGAAAGAAGTCATTAATGTAAGAGCAGAATCAGGACAAATTCAGTGCTCTGTCATTGAAAACTCATCCACTATTATACTGGATACCATTTAGTATGTCAAAAGACATTTTTTCTTTATATAGGTTTAGATCTGGAAGCATGTAAATTCATTATGTTTGTAAGGAACACTAACATCTTGGAGAAGATTATAACCTATCTGTTAAACTTGAAGGAGAAGGAATTGTCCCTTCAGCTGACATGGTCATTCATTCTTGATTTGGTTTATAAAGTTGACTATAGAATGAATAAAGAGTGTGTTACACACTATTACGAGTCAAATCAAAGGATGCATTGCCACAAGCATTTCTCTTACTGACTTGATGTTACATGTACTTGCTTATACTCTTTTGCAAAAATAAAATAGAATAAATAGAGTAAAATAATATTATAAATAAAATAACATTATAAATAACATAGAGTTGTATATCCACTGTTTACTACATATCTATTATTACATTATAACACATAATATGACAAACTGCCAAATGTAAGGTTGGCTTATATTACTGTATTTTTAAACAACAATCAAGAGTTGGCAGAGAGCTAGATGTGTGCTCATTTACTGCATTTTGTATAAATCTAAATAAATAAATGCATGCCAGGTTGTCCTAATCTAATTTCTCTTGGCTGATAATGGATTGTTCCTTTTTGCACCATACATGTTTTGGAATATTTTCCAAGCATAGACTAAAATGTCTGGAACACTCACAAACTGACTCTCATACTGATAATTTCTGCTTCACGTGCAAGGAAAAGAGTACAAAATCCTGACGTAAGAAGACACAGTGAGAAGGCTTTATTCTGAATTACCTTTATATGGAATAAATCTTTTAACTTTGCACTGGACACTGCAAAGTGGCAAGACTGGACACTGTTCAAATGACACATTATAGCAAAGAACATGCCTTGTCCAGATTAAATTGATGTTGCAGTAAGTCACTTACATACATCACTACCTTCATTTCCCTGCAACATCTGATCAATGCAAAAGAAGTCACTGAATGCCACTTCGCACATCAGTGTTGAATTCTTCCCCACAAAACACTAAATTTTCTTCTTTTTTTTTGTGTTTTGGGTTTTTTTTTCTCCTTTTTTTCTCCCTATAACCATTATGCAGCTAAGGATTTCAGTTGTAGGAAAAATCAATCAAGGTTACAGTAATATTTCAGACTTTACATCAGCTTTTTAGTTTCTTCAAGGCATTGAGAAGGGATCATATAACTTTGTTACAGTCTTCATCACGCTCATTACTAAATCTGAAGGACTGATCAATCCATCAGAGAGTCTTTCAAATACTCATTTTATAAAACTTTATACTGTTATAACAAAACTAAAAAAGCCTCAAGAATGTGAAATTAAAAATCAAGAATTTTTTATAATGAGCCTTGTTTTCATATAGTACTTCAGATTATTTTGTCATTTAATTATTTTATTTATGCAAATAAGGCCCCAAATGCTACTGCACTCAAGAAGGTAAACACTTGACATTTTTACTCCTTAAATGCAACATTTTATGATGCCTAGATATGTTTATTAATTAGTGATTATTAACACCCAGTAAACAACATCATGTCTTGTAAAAACACAATCTTTCTTCACAGCGTGAGGCTGAAATCTATTATTCACTGATTCCATATGCTGAAATACACTCAAATGATCACAAATGACCTTAAGCATTAGATAAATGTAAATGAGGACAGGGTAGAAAATGTGCTTTTGATTGATATCTAAAAGACCAGGTTTGAAGTCTAGACAAGGGATGAAATCTGAAATCTCATACGAAGTGGAAATCTACAAAATCTAAGCTTCTGGATGGACATACCACACAGTCTCTCCTCAGCAGAGTGTCTGTGGGGTTCTGCTCACAAAAGGTGTTCAGCACATGGAACCTGAAAGACTTGGGGCCCGGGTGGCTTTTGTCTACTTAGCAGGCTCTTATTAGGATGCAGAGATGTATCTCTAAGTTATATGCACGTACACCCTAATGAAGGCAGAATTTTTCTAGCCCTAAGTGCTCACTTAAAAGAACTTCTCCACACAGATTGGCTACATAAGCATAGGGTTAAATGACATGAATAATAGCGATTGAAACTGTATGGGTTTAACGCTCTATGTTAGTAAGCTTATTCTGCATTAACAGTTTGCTTTTCTCAGACCTTTTTCAGCTTTACTTTTGTCACCTTTGGAAGAACTGAGAGCCCTCCTGGAATGTGAGCCATCAAAAATAAATATTTAGACACACAAATAAGAGTGCACTATTTACTCTTAGGTAGCCATCTTCTAATTCTTAACTCTATGCCATGAAGTACTTTACAATTTACTTTTAACAGACTGCAAGAGATGAACACACTTCACTTTTTCAGCTACTTCCAGTCCCTACTGTACCTGGAGATACCTCAGTGAAGCAGATAGTTCAACAGTTCAGTGCCACCACCTATTACAGAATGGGTATGAAAGGCTCTGGAGACAGTATTAAACCAAAGTCTTTACACATCTACAATGCTCACCCTTCTAGAGTGTGCCATCAGGGTTAACTCAGAGACAAAAGGGCAGGTGCATTATGAAAAAAGTGCTGGGTGCAGCCTACACCTGAAGTCATAGTCAATAAGAGAAGGGCCCCAGCACGCTGTGCCTCGTTCCCATGCTCCCTATCTGTCCTTGCAGTGACAACACAAGACAGATCACACAGACAGGATGACCAAAAAACCTCCCATGGATGCTCCAAAAACATCTGCCTCAGGGCAAAGGGGATTAGCTGCAACCCTGAATTCTCAGAGCTATTTAAAATGAAACCTGCCCGTGATTTAGGTAAATTCACGCCAAGCCTGATATTCAGTACAATGGGTAGTGACGACTCTGAAGAAGCCAGATTTCAACCATGCACTGAACCATGGGTTGAAGAGACATAGTCTATGTTAAAAGAAGATAAAAAGGAAAGAGAGATTATGTCACCAAGATTAATCATGCTGTATTTCCTATGTTAAAAAGCAATTAATTTTTTTTAATACTTCTAAATTTCTGTCTTGCATCACTTACCTACTTATACTATATATACATCTGTGTAACCATGAGTAACATAACTTTCACACTTTTGCATACATTTCACATCTCCATTAAATACAGAATTACATGCAAGAATCAGTAAAATAGTTTAACAGAATCTTCAGAAAAAAAGTTTAGTAGAATCTTACCGGCTTGACACTTTCTGAGCCTTAAATACTCCAGCATTTTGGTTTCTCATGATGATCTCATTTACATCTGCAGTATGATTGTTAAGAATTACCTCCAAAACTAGAGGAATAATAAAAATAATAAACCCCATTCTTTTCCGCTGATAATACCTGCATAATGTCTCTCATCTGTTTGGTCTTCTTTAATCTGTGCTAAGAGTCAGTCTTTTTTCAAAAGCATAAATTTTATATTACTTCTCCAGCACACCAGCCATATATCTATGCAGCAATTTGCTCTCTGTTGCCTACCTCTATTTACTGTTTCATTTAAGGAATTTCTAGCCCTGTAGCTATAGAGGGAACTGAAAAAAGACTTTCCAGACCTTACATATATTTAAAGGCAACTATTTACAAATATAAGAACTAAAACCATGGTCAACTGAATTTTTTTAGCACGGTTACTAAAGGTCCAGTTTAGTCTGTGCTGCTCTTGAGTGTATCACTATATCCCTATGCTGAGATTTTGGAGGCTTATGGGTTTTGAATACCTGCCCCGCCACAAGACACACACCTCTGTTCCTGGCTCTGTCTGGGTGACTCCAACACACAACAGGATCACTTTAACCTATAGGCAAAGGAGTTTCGATTCCATTTGCTTTCTTGAGAATCTTTTGGAACCATCATAAAAGAGTACAAAGCAATAAATGCCTTTTCTTTCCCTTAGGTACCACAACACTGCCTCAGCCTCACGTTTCAGCTTCTTGTAGTTTACAAGATCAGGTCACAAATCTGGGGAGCCATCCAGGCAGGTGAAAGCAAAGGCTATCAAGGAAAAGTTTCAAGAGAAGCTAAGCCCAATCATCTGTTGCTAGAAAGATAATCTTCATAATCAATCATTTTTGGTTAGTGAGAAGCCATTGGAAGGAAAAGGTAAAGCAAGTAAGCGAAAACTATGAAAATACTAATTGCCACTCAAGGTGAATCCATATGTATTTGAATGATTCAATCTCAAATATAACAAATTATCTTAGACACTTTTGGTAAAGTCGCCAATGATCCCTCATTTTTATTTAAGGTACAGGAAATCAGAGACCAATTAGGAAGGTGTTTCTACGTCCACAAAACACATCAAATTTTTTCAAAGTGCTCTTATAAGAAAACTGAACACTAGTGTCAGGCTAATTTGAAATGTCATTGATATATCTTTTTATTTGCTTTGTTGAAATCACATAATTGGCCTTCCTAACAGAGTTGGTTATTTAAGAAAAGTTATTTTAGGAAAGCCTCTATCCAAGCAATGGAAAAGACAACTGCTATTTTCTGAAGCGGAAGACTAGAAATCAAATGACAGAAGACTCGTTTAAACAAATCTCTGTAGTTTGGATGTGTCTTTTAAATCTTTTCCACAGTATGTAATGAGAGTAGTAAATGAATGGTCTATACCTGTGAAGCAATAGGAAGGCATAAGTAACTCCATGAGCAAAGCATGCTGGTTTTAAGTAGATGCAGAAATAACATTGTTGATAAATTAATACACTGCACTTAAATTATATAACTGAGCAAAACTCTTAATAATGGTTATAAACATGTTAACACTAGCTTTTTTAAATAATTTATGAGCCCATGTCTTCAGGCATTCAGGCTGAACATGACCCTTCTAACCTAAATTTCCCAGGACTGTTGAAAGATCCATACACTGTATTTTAATGGCCATTATAGTGCACCGCAACAATGTTTTGTATTATTGATGCTTTCAGACAGTAGTTCAAGTCACCAGTGCATGGTGTGAAACAGAGCTAAGGCAGAAGGTACACAGCCTCTCTGAAGTAGGAGAGAATTTTTACTAAAATGAACCTCATCCTTGGATCTGGACATTTCAAACTGAATAAGGATGCTTCCAGTGTTGTGAGGAAACAGAATTTGATGTTGATGATTGACTTATGTCACAGATATTACCTGAGTTGGGAAATTTGTATCTGAATGCATATTATTCAAAATTACGAATGGGGATGAACCTGATAACTTTGCTCTACGTATATCTTTATTATTCACTTGATACGTCTATCTTTTTATTTTTAATACTTCCCTTATTTAAACGATCCTGAAAGAACTTAGATAAAACACACTAAACCAACAATAAAGTTTGGGACAAGGCTGCAAAAGGAGTAACATCTTGTCTTTATTTTATTGATTTTGCTATATAAATGAGCTATTTGATCAATTAAAGCCTGCTCATGATAAGGAAAACCAGTGAGTTACAGTGAAGTCTTTTAAAGGGATTAGCAACTCAAATCATAATATCTTTTTAAAAACCTCCATAAACATATTACATAAGATCATGGATCAATATAAAATATAGCAATGTATTTCACAGTGAGAGGGTTAAATTACAACGATTATTTGAAATTCACTAATTTGTAAATTGTTTTAACTTCTAACATTTCAATACCATATCCTAATACAGATATTGAAAACATACATAGTGAATACTTCACGTGGCAGTATGAAATGGAGATTAATAGGAAGCATGTAAAAAATTAAAAGAAAAATCAAATCCTAAAAAGCTTGGGATTTCGCAAAGCAAAGCTGTTAGCTATGCTCACTGAATAGCGATAGCAACAACAAAAACAACAATAATTATGATGATGTTGATAATACAAAGGCAGATTCTCAGATGCAATGCACTATTGCCAGGTCGATTTTCAATTACATTTCACTGATGTATTCATTTGTTTCTTAATGTGCTCATCTTGCCCATTAAGAATAATTAGCAGGCTTGCTTGGTGATTTCCTGGCTTCTGACAGGGATTTTTTTTCTTTTTTGTTGACAACCACTTTTACTTTTTGGAAAGTAATTTTTGGATATTATAGTATGACTGGCATGTAATTTAAGCTTCCTAAGAAATTTAAAGGGAAGATGTAAACAGTAATTTAAAAACAAGATTATTTTAATCTATAATACCTACATAAAAAGCATAATACTAGGCATTAGCTATTCTTGAAGAGTAGAATCTGGGAAAGAAAACAGTATTTTACCCCACATTACCTTAATTGGGTATGCTAAACAATTAAAAAATACCATCAGCAATAATAAAAATTAGGAGAAATAGGTCATTTCTAGTCAGTGGCACTTGGGCCCAAATGCTATTTCCAATTACACCTTAAATTCTTACTGATTTCAGTGAGTCTGATGTGGCTGAAACAGATCTAAATCTAGTCTAAACTTCTCTTACAGCTAGTCCCTATAGAAAAGAGCGCAAAAGAAAATTACCATAAGACATCATAAAATTACTGCTGAAATCCATAAACCACATAAAATGCAACATAAATTTTATTACGTGCACTTTTAAGAATACATTCCACCTACATGGTAAAGTTCTTAGCCTGCTGCACTTTGGCACCCTGCTAATATTAAGCCCATTGTAAAATCCAACACAATAAAAGCACTTTGAATGCTGAGCCTTCTGAGCACCAAATGTTAAAAAAGAAAAATAAATTCCTGTTAGAGCCGTCCACCAATGGCTTCCCTGTTAGGGATTCACTGAGTGAATACAGATGAAGACTTCTTTGGGGACTTTTGGAAACAGAAGATATTTCTAAAACACATTGTGAAAAACTAAGGTGTGATAATTAGATGATATTAACGGTATCTTTTTCACGAATAAAAGCAATTTTATTTAATTCCAAAGACTGAGTGAATACTTTTGGCTCTTGCCAATTTTCCTTACTATAAAAGAATTCCACATTTCAAAAAAGTTCAGGTATGTTTATGGAATCTGCTATGCAAGATATTTGCTCACTTGATGATTACTGAGCCCACTTGAAGCTTTCTCTGAGTAAAATGACCTTTTGTTAAATACCTACACTTCTATGCAGCATTACTTTGTTTTGTTAGGCTACTTTTGAAACACTGCTTTCCTGCCACATTTTTTATCTTCATAATGACATGGAAGAAAGATTGGAAAGGGTGGTGCTGATTAAAATACACAGAATAATGAATACTTCCTCCTTAAGACACAAGTCTAACAAGCTAGAATTTAGCAAAATAAGGATCCCTGAAACACAGCTGAGAACTTGCCTTTTCAAGAAAAATGAGACTTTTAGCAGGATTACTTCAAGTTTTAACTGATATGATCTGGGATTGGCTGTTTATAACATGAAATTGTTCAAGTGTTGTAAGCAATTATAGTTAACTTCAGTTACCTCTGAGAAAGTGTTTTTAAAAGGTAGTAGCTAATATTATTGCACTGCAAATGTCTCCTGTTTTAACAGGCATTAGCAACTGCAATTTATTTAAGCCACAGATTAGTTTAACTTTTTTTTTTCATTAAGTACTCATTATGTTAGCTCTCAAATACATACAAAACTCAAATCTAAATAATTCTGATGCTGCAGTGGCCAAAACCTGAAAAATTAGCCTGCCTTAAAAATGTAAATGGAAAGATTATCAAGGAACAAAAGCAAACAGATATCTTCCTTTTTTCCCTCTCAATTTCTAAGGGCTATTAGTATTCACTGTATATATCTGTTCTTGTTCTGTGCTGATATTTAATGTGGCCACAAATTATGCTCACTCACTCTATCTCTTAGCCCAAGTCCAGTTCAATTTTCTGAACTGTATGTTCATATTAGAAGGGCATGATAGCAATTTAGTCTATTATTAAAAAATACAATAAAATACTTTCTACAAGGAATAGAGGAGTTTTGCAATCTTACATCAAGAGAAATAATGATAAATTGATAATTGATTAAGCAAACTAAATGGGTAATTTGTAGGCAGTTTTAACTTAGCAGCCACAATGAAACATTTCAATATACACTGGAAAAGCTATGACAATATAGAAATGTTGGGTATGTTTTAAGAGGCTAGTATTTGAAAGAAGGAAAAAAAATCTAGCTCCTCTGCAAAAGGGATACAGGAAGGGGAGCTAATAATTTGCTTCACTACTATGCCTCCTGTAACGTGCAGCATACACACAGGGGTCTTTCAGCACTCAACCACAAGACATATATTTACTACTGTACTTGCTCTATACCAACACCTGCATTTTTAATTAAAGGAGAAAATGTGGCATTTATTATGGGGGAAGCTGCAGCTCTGTTCAAGATATTCTACATCTATTTTTTAATTACTTATGTGGGGACTTTTCTTAATACACCCCATGCTGTCTGTCTTTATATCGATTGTTACTCAGCCAGTAAAAAGGAAAGAGCACAACAAACCAGTTTTCTATCTGAATAAGGATACTTTTGATGGCCTTTTCATTTCCATCAGTTAACAGAACTTCTTTGACATCTGCAGAAATAGCAACCTGAAAAAAAGAGCACAGCAAACAATGAGCAAATATGCTTGTCTGTGTGGAAGTGAAGACAGGAGTGACAAGCCTTCAGTATCATGCTTCCTCACCTATTTCTCTGTAACAATCTTCAATCTTTTTTCATTTTATGTCTGCATTATTTTAATCATTCAATCAAATCAGTCAATACTTTTATCATTCCATTTGCGGGAGCCTCTATCTTGCTATCATTCTGTTCCGTAATTGCATTGTGACAGCCGATGATGGTATTCTGAGAGGCTTTCATTTGCGGGCTTCTGTTTATCTAGTAGAGCCATCATACAAGGCTGTCACTCTGCCTTTCAGCTTGCTTCTGTCTGACTGCCTGATGCCCTTCATATAACTTTGCATTGCAGGCAGATGGCTTTGTAAGGGTAATTTTTTTGTGAGCTTTGACATGCTCGCACATTGGGCTGTAACCTCGACACATTGTATGAGAGCGACAGGTTTGTCAAATGCCAATCAGTGTAACAATATGCTTTTATTTGTAGAGACATAAAAACTTGTCTAATGCACTGCACTGCTACATAATATCTCCTGAATACATGACTCAGAACCCGGAGAATGGTGAACGACTCTCCTGAATGGCCAATCTAATTCAAAAGAATCTAATTACCGAGAGCTCTGGATCAT
Organism: Cephalopterus ornatus; assembly: GCA_013396775.1. NCBI lineage: Eukaryota > Metazoa > Chordata > Aves > Passeriformes > Cotingidae > Cephalopterus > Cephalopterus ornatus. Next base: position 41,404 of record VZRE01014637.1, read on the forward strand.
GTTTGTTGGTGTAATAATGCAGGCAAAACATTAGCAGCTATATCATGGTGCTCCAACTGTGATTCGCCAGGCTATTCCTGTATCTTAGCAAATGGGACTATAATCTGAAAAAAAAAAAAAGCTTCGGCTATGGCAATGAAAGACAGACCGTACGTGGCCTGGAATGTCACAACAAAAGATATTGACTACACCGAGGTAAAATGTTTCTGCTCATCGAGGCAACCATAAAATCAATATGATACGAAAGCAAGTCAATCTAGAAGGTCTCTCAAGACTCTGCAGCTTGACCGCAGCTGAGGCTGTTGACAGTTCTCTGACCCAGCAGTTGGAGGCACTGGAACATTTTTCCTTTTGTTTCTTCCTCTGAATGGGATTGGAATTGAGAAAAGACCTACCATGAGCCCAGCCAAGCATGTCATGCCACCCCCCAGCTCACACACAGCAAGGTCCCTGAAAGAGAGAAAGGAAATGGTAGAACCCATACAAATTAGATGAAAATGGTCAGAGAGACATATATGTTACAAGAACAAATTGCCATCTGCAGTAAGAACTGAGCTACCAGGAAGTTGTAGAGACATGACTAGGCTACCTCATGTCGTTTTGCGTTTTAAAAATAATTATGAAATAGAAAAGTCACAAAGCAGGCAAATCAGTGGGGGTTCCCTCATTAGTGTTCAGTGCAACATTACCACCGCTGAGCTGAAAAATCTGAGAAGGTTCCCTTTTTTCCCTTGTCAATGGCTCTGTCTTTTAGAACTAAACTAGCTAGAGTAGCGAAAGATAATTGTTAGGAAAGGATAACAATGTTAATCCACATTCATTCTTGCAAAAACAGCTAGAGAAGTAAATGGGGAAATTAATATTATTTATATATCTCTCCATATAGTTATACCTAAAAGCCTTTTTATATTAAAAAGAGAGAAGTTTTAAAGAAAGCTGTACGCCACAAAACAATTACACATGAAGAAATCCGATCCTTCAATTAGCACTTAAAACTGCAAGTGACCTACAAACAGTACTGTTATGAACAACGATGGGAACAGCAAATGGTTAAGCCACAGAAAACCAAACGAAGTTAGTGTCAAGAGCCTAAACTGAGCCCAATCAAAGGGGTGAATACATGGTCTAAAAGGTTGCTTTTAACTTAGACCATACTGTGCTGTTATTAAGACGTGCATGTGAAATATAATTTGGCGCAGAGAGTGTGCCGGATGGGAGCTTGCAAGGGGAGCCATAAAGAATTTCCTCCAGAGCCATGGCCTGCCCCAAGAGGGGAGGAGGGAGGGATGCTGACCCCACACTGAAACAGTGTGAAACAGCGTCTGGGGCAAGGCAGAGCCTCAGTTTAGGAGCGCACTGCTTTATAGCAAAATCTGTGGCAACTGTTACAGCTGGCAGAAACATTCCCATTGAGACATTTCTGACAGGCATAAAATGGAATTTCAGCTAAACAGTTTGGTTGGGATTTTTTTGGTGCACCTTTTCTTCACCCCCAAAATACTGACATCTGAAAACCTATTTTTATCTGGAAGTATCACCTCACTACTCACTCGACACTGATATTTAGGAAGAACATCTAGGATGCCATATCAGTATACAGATGCTGATATTTTGTTCACTGAAGTGAGCAGACTAGGCTCTGTGACTGTGTACTAATGCTCACCATCTGAATGGGATAGATTTATTTTTCTTAGACTCCAAATTTTATTTGAAAAAAGCCTAGTTGTCCTATTTAATTAAAATGAGACAAAAGATGGACATAGGTTGGAGGAACAAGCTGTACATAAACCCAGTGAGAATATAAAAACAGATGTGGGAAATTTGCAGTTTGCGGTTTAAATAGAATGACTGTAAGTTTTTCTCAGTTTTTATTTTCATAAACCAGGTGTGTTACATATTGAAAGTATATACATAAGGTTTCACATATTAGACTTAAAAGGCATTTAATCTTTTATAAGAGTCATGCTTACTGAAATAAACATAGGAAATATCTAATGCGAGGTTTCTAGTGCATTTTGAACCAAATTTCTATTTACATAATATATAAGCATATACATGCACACATATACACATAAATATTTATACATACAAATAATCTATTTCGGTGCAAAGTTCCCTTATTAGTAAATTTTAAAAGTCCTAACTGTCTCTCAGGCAATGTTTAGTGACATTTATTAATGAGAATTAAAATAAGAAACTCTACTCTGAGAGTGCTGTCAAGAGGGCATCATCCTGAGAAATCAGGAAGTGAAACTTCCCATTTACTCCATGGCAGTTAGACTAATCACTGCCTCCGAGTGTCCCGGCTTGCATACCCAAACTAGGAAAACACCCTTTGCATAAGCAGCACAGGGAGGTTTGCTGTGAGGAGCCTTGGAGAACAAACAGAGTATTGGAGTCACTGCATGGGGTTGGACAGCAAAGTGCTACAGGGACACCACTATGGCAGCAGAAGTCCCACAGCGCAATGCCCAGCTAAAGCGAGAGGAAGGAGCAGCAGCTGCCCTACTGGATGTATTACCTGCCTCCTTTAACAGGCCAGGTTTCATTCAGCTGCTAGACAGAGTAGGAATGAGACTCTACAAACCAGGGCACACTTTGGTGCCAGGCCTTTGATTTCAGATACAAATCTGAGCAAGTTGATATGTTTGCTGATTTGGTACAAGTGGCAAGGACTTATAGCTTGGTCTTCCTTATTTTACCAACACTGTATGTACACAAACTGAGGGACTTTGTATACTCCAGGCTAGTTTACTTGGTGTTAGCCTTACACCGTCATTCAGAACACAATTTATGCCTCCAAATGCACTGCTATAATGGCCTTCATTGCACCTCATTCATCCTCCAAAAAATAAAACTTCAAGGATTTCCAAATGCAAATCTCAGTATACTCAAGGGGAAAGAAAGAGGATGTAGGATGGATTTTATTTTTAGATGTTCCTGTTGAAGTCCTGATAGCTGTCTTCTAAAAGTTTAGAAAATGTGAAAAAAACCTGAAACCCAAAGAGAAGTGCAGGATGTTTCAAAACTATTTCACATCACTCCATTACTATATGAAGTGCTAATTCCTCCATTACTACATGCAGTGCTTATTATGTATTTTATCAGGCAATATTTTGCTTGCTTTTGCAACAGATGTCAGTTTAAAGAATATCTTATTTTTCCTGACCTTCACAATCAGTACTGATCGATTGGAGCTTCACTTTTGTTTCCCAAAAATCAAAGTGAAATAAAACGCCTTGAGTGGAAATCAAAAGTCTTTGACATATAGCAGAAAGCTTGCTGTGCAATATTAGTACCCAAAGGCAGCTCAGAATTCTTTGTTAAGAGCAACATGCTTTCACCTTGAACATTTTAAATTTAATCTGAAGACTTAAATCATAGCAATCTTTACCATGCAGATACAATAAAACTAGCAGATTGGAAAATATCTTTTTATGTTTAACTCTGTACCTGAATATTTCATTATGCTTTAGGCAGTAGTAAGCCAGCACTTCTTCAGATGGCCAGAGACCTATAAAACAAAGATATTTGCTTTCTTAGAACAGATTTTTTTTTTTGGTCTAAAATAATATTTGAATACACATTACCATTTGCAGACTTCTACCCACTGTTTCATTTTCTAAATCTGCCATAATGCCACGGAATAAAGAAAAAAAGAGAAGACCTATGATTTCAGCATTAGATTTGAATATTTCATGGATTTCATCCCAAGTAATTATCAGAAATTTATAGATACATGCACATACACATAAACATACACATATATCTATGCATATATGGGCAATGCTCAAGACTTTAAAAGCCATATACAATTCAATTCATTTAGGCATTCACCTGTTTGTACCAGGCCAGATGCAAGGCCAACCCTGCCTTGTAGCCTGTTTCCAGCAGGGGACAGGAGCCCTCTCCTTTTTCGTTAGCTACATATATCATCATACTGCAGTCACTCCATTTCTTCCCAGTTTATTTTTATTTAGCTCCTTTTCTCTTAGTTTTTGTTAGGTCAGGGAACAGTCTGACTGTAAGGAACACTGACCAGCAGCACATGCTAAGGACAAACGCAGGACTAGGGCAATAAAACAGTGTGATTTCTAGTTGTGGCTCAAGAAGTTCTTGAGAAGAGGAAATACAAGTGGTAAATTGTGCTTAACAGGCACTGAAGGATTTTTCTAGTTGTTCTGTGGAATGTGATAAACTTCTCATAGCTGCAACAGGAAGCTCCACAGTATTATCCGAGCTGTATAAAGAAACACCTCCTCTCTCTTGTTCTGTACTTGCGTCCCTGTCATTTTCATTTGAATCCCCCTAGTTCTCCTATGGGAAGAGAAGGAGCAATCTCACTTTTTTCACCTAATCTGAATTATTCATGACTTTATAAGCTTCCATCATAACACTATCACTGGTCACCATCCTTAGCAAGTACTTAGGCACCCATGCAAATTTACTCCTTCAAAACCAGTCACTGAGGAAACTCACTGTTTAGTCAGACCAGTTTTCCACCTGACATGAACATCTAACTGAAGTGCCGTGGCCCACGGAGAGGGCAGCACAGATCCTGTGTGCCTTGCACGCTCTCCTGCACTCACCAGACTCCGCTGCTGGAGGCAGTCTGGGAAAACAGACTCGTACTCGGGCACTTGAGTTAGGTCTGCAAAGGTTCCCGAAGTTAAAGGAGGATAAATCAAAGGCCTATGCAGCTAAATTATGGTTGCATGTGTTTTTCATCTGTTATTGCTCAGCGATTTAAAAAACAAGTTTACATGTCTGTCTACAGGTAAAATCCAGGGTCAGCTTCCCCCTCCCCCAATACACGGCACTATGAATTAATGAGACAGAAACCTAGTTTTATGAACTACAGACATTTCAACAGTTTCAGTAAACTTAAAACAGACATGTAGAGCACCCTTTAGATATTTCTAGACAACTGAATTTCATGCAGCTTACTATGTATGCACATCCTTTAGATAATTTTTAAGAATTTTTTTGTTCTCAAGACTTAAAAAACATCATAACATTTTTAAAAGAAGAAGAGTTTGGGAGAAAAACTGTCTTCCTCTAAATCACTTAGAACCTGATTGTAAACATCATCAATATAATTCTTCCTTTCCATCTAGTAAGTATTCTGAACTATCCTTACTCATAGTGATTAATATTGAAAATTTATTAATATCTTTCCTTCATGCAGATCAAGCAAAAGCCTAGACAGCATTTGTCCAAAATTTTGCTTGTAAGTTTTATATTACAAAGATCTTAAAGAAAAACAAAATAGAGTGATAATACATATATATGAAAAAAACACAAATGCAATATTGGTATTTATCGTGTTTATGACAGTTTAGGCTGATCAGGTGTTTGTGAATGTGCTATTTTGCTTAGGCTTGCTAAGGGTTAAAACAAAATATTCCCACAAGACTACCCATTCTTTAGTGAAACATACACTACGAATTGTACAGGGTTTTCCACCTCCCTTTGAGCATTTCAATGCTTTTGAGCAATGAAATATGCTAAAATGACAGATTTTGCAATAAATATAATAACTGTTTAAATATTTTCGTGTATAATATAGAGAATGTTTCAGTTTGCAGTGACTGACATATACTCAAGCAATAAAAGTGCTTTTTTAATATTTAGTGAAGACACAGCTAATTTAACACCATTTACAATACTTATATCTCACGTTACAAAAAAAACCCCCACACCCACAAACAAAAAAACTGAAACCCTTTTATAGCAAACTTTTAGTCTTAATGATTTTTAAAAATACTTGTCAATTGTAGCAAAATCCTTCAACATCTGACTTTTCAATACCCTCAGTCAAATGTCTCTCACTTTTCTACACTTATTATTGAAAGGGCACTTTGAATGGTGTCACTGAATCTTTTATGAGGGGTCACTGTTCTTTCCCCTGCTACCATTACAATGTTGATACCAGCTGAAACTGCAGGTGTATCAGATAGCTCTGTGCTGAGAGAAGGGTAAAGCACCTTTGGAAAGACAATGCTCTTCTTTAGGCAGATGCCAGCAATGCACACAGCCCTCCTCCCTGCTGCCTTCCCCCATAGGGAAGGAAGTATCACCTCAGCAATGATATAAGCAGCTGGCAGCTAAAGAAGCAGGAGTCAGGAGGTCTTTCGTGAACAAGTCTCAAGTGTGGAAGCACCCAGCTAAGCCAAGAAGCCAGAAGCCAGAATACCTTGTGTTAATTTTAGTAAAAGGAAAAGCTTCTCGTGCTTGAACAGGTAGGTAAGCCTCTTTACCTTCAAAACAGGGATCAGCTTAAAGATCCAAGTGGAGGAGTTTGCATTCTGTCTTCTTCCCCTTCACCCTGACCTACATTCGCCAACACAATGACCTACATTTTGAAGTTGCAAGTATAAGATAGTTCTGCTTCTGTTAGAAAACATACCGCTGTAATGCAGAAATGCAGCAATTCCTATGAATTAACAAGCACTAGGTTGCGAAAAGCATAATTTATTTCTTGCAAATGCATACATATGGATATGGATTAAGTTTCCTGTGAACACACTGAAAATAATTCTTTCATATTTAAAATCAAATTATTCTCATTTTGATTTCTGAATTTGATTATAAATACATAACATTGGTACCTATTTGCATGTGCAACTACTTACATGATAGTAAATTATTTACATATGTATAGGCAAAGGAATATCAAAAGACCCCCAAATGGTGCTCGTATTTACAAGGCTATGAATATACAAGTCCTAGACAGAGAGACTAAAAAATCTCACTACATGAGGAAACAGAGAGAAAAAAGAGGTTTTCTTGCAAAAATAAATATTTTGCATGATTTACTGGAGGTTTTAAAACTCTTTATCACCTTGATAATTACAATGTGAAAACAGAGACTAATTGCCAGAAAACATTGGAATCTCTATTGATCGCATAAAAAAATTGAGTTGTTGGTGTTCAAAGAAGATCCTCAAGAAGGGGCATATCTTAAGACAAGGGAGAGAAGCAGTGCTCACGGAGGAACGCTTGCCCACATTTCAACTCTTGGCAGGTATCCTCTAACCACTAGGATGGAGTAGGAGATCCACTACAAATATGCCATCAGAGAGATGATGTCTACTTCCAGACAGCTTTATGATACTTAGATAGAAAAACATTGTCACTAAATTGTATGATGCTGGATAGAGAAATGCTTCATCTGCATCGAAGAGACATAAAAAAATGCAGCCATTTCTATAGCACTTATCACCATATCATAAAATCTCACTACAGTAATGGAGTCTACCTCACAAGCACTTGATGACATCATGAATTTCTATTGTCCCAAGTTGACACATTAGGAACCAAAGGAAGAGACAGAGACAGATTAAGTTACTTAGACACACAGAATGAAAATATGGGAAGACCAAGAAAAACAACCTGGGCCACTCTTACACCCTGTGGTATGATGTAACCAAAAAAAGACACCCTAACTTTTCCTACAGAGGAATAACACTGACAAAAATCCCAATAATGCTAAGAACACCTAACTTTAGTTGGTTTTATTACTCTCACAGTGCTTCTATTGGAAAGTGTCAGGTCCTTCTAAGCCATGTGGAGGCAGCCTCCTGAGGATGTACTGTTTTAACCATCAGGTGGAGCACCACTAGTCCAAAGCAACACAAAACTGTGCTTCTTCTGCATCAAATCTAAAAATGCTGAAACCTGTATGACAGTACAGGAAATTGTCTACCAGAAATAAATTATCCAGTATTAAAAAAATAATATTAAAATTATTGTTTCTCCTCTGTTGCTTTTTATCACCTATTTTAAAGAATGCTGTCACACCTTTGGATAACAAATATTGAGATCTGATGTGAAGTTCTTAAAGAACATCATGTCAATAGAAAAGAATTTTGAGGTGTGTATTTTTAAAGAAGACATTTGATTATTGGAACCATTATGTCTCAGCGGTGCTCCACAGGTACAAAGAAGTCACAGTAGCTACTGATTACTTTAACTGGGATACTGCAGGATTAGTGGAACTCTGCTCTACTATCTGCCAGCACTGCACACAGGAAACACAGAGGCAACTGGAGGTGACAGGTGAGCTGTCCCTTGAAGCTCTGAGTAGGAGTTATAAGCTGTCCTACAACTACTTAACTCACGCTAGGAGATTAAAAAGTTCCTTTCCAAGCTGAGCCAAATTGAAAGCATTTTCACATTTCCCTAGCACTTCACCCAGCCACATGTACAGATGTCTGATCTCAAAATTCAAATTTTGTCTTTTATTTGCACGATTAAACTATAAGATGTCTTCTTATTCATGTGATGTCTCGAGTAAATTTTGCACAAATCATATCTTAACCCTCAAAAGCAAAGACAATTTAAATTGGAAGTGAGTAATTTTGCCCATTTGAATACACTCCAAAAGATCTTTTTTTCTACCATGTCCTCATTCTTGACTACATGAAATCACTTTATTTCCCTTAACATTCATCAACGTGAGAGGAAATAAAGCAGTTTGAGGCAAAGAGATCAATAATGTCTCAAAAGTAGTATCATCAACTGCACTGAGCAATGATGAATTGTTTTCTGCCTTAAGTGCTTTTTATCCCTACTGACAACAATTGCTAGTGGAGAGCAGAGAAACCTTTGGTACTACAATGGGCTGGGCAGAGGTATTAAATTAAATAACTACCCAGACAGGTGATTATTCCCCATCTCCTCTCCTAAAGGATTGTAGAGGAGATGGAAAATTCCCAAAACTAAGGGTTACTGGTCTACTGGAAAAAGCTATCCTAGGAATATAACATAAGGAATACTACGAATTAAAAATAAGGTTCTATTATTTTTACTGTAACATTGTCATAACCCAAATTTTACAGTATCGAATGTTATTTTCTACTGACTATGTGACTATATCCAAGTCACATGGGAAGGTAAGTTTGATGATTTGATCCCGCTGAGTTTTTCTGTGGATCACCACCACCATGCACAGCAAGAAGCATTGTCCGGCTGCTGAAGTTTCTGGAGAAGTAAGAGAGCAGGTAAAAATCAAGGTTCAACTGCACAATTTAACTTTGGAGTTAAATTTCAAACTTAAACTCTAATAAATATTATGAAGACTTCTGTCAGTGGAGCACTAAACTTCACTTCCAAATCAAAGAGAAAACATGAAATTATGAATAGGACAATTAAGACTACATACAAAGTGGATACACAGTGCATATCTTCCAAATACATCTTGCTAGTAACATATAAAACATAATGGCTGTTCTGATTTGAGTAATTGCTTGAGTAAAGACTACCTGCAAATAATTGCACTGCTGTAGTTATTTGACACGGATAATGCCAAAAATACTTCTAACTCTAAACTTTCTTTAAACACCATACGTTAAGCCTCTTTTCAGCATAATTTTATGATAAAAAAATGTTCCTCAGTATAGTCAGGGAGTAAAGATTTTATTTTCATTCACTTGTTCACACAGCGTGCAAAATGTGACACAGATGAGAGGATAATCAGTAATCCCTGCTACCTAAGATCCCACCTAAAGTGTATTGAATCTAAAAACCGTAAACACATGCAATAAGGCACTAATACTACAAATATTCATTTTTTAGATAGCATAAAATGCATGTCTAGAGGAGTGGAAACCTTTCATAGAAAATAACTTCCATAATGATTTTTAGATAAGTCTGGTCACTTTAGCAAAATGAAGAAATAGGGGGAGAATTGCTAAGCAAAGAAAACACCCACTGAAATAAAAATCTTGTTACTTCATTCTGTTTGTGGCACACAAAAAAGTTTAAGTTTACACCCATCTACAGCAGAACCACATAAAAGAGGAGTTGCCAAGTTAATTACAGATGGTATGCCTGGAATTGCAAAATTATTTACTACAAATTTGAATTTGAGAGCAGATTTTCAAAAGGATAACAGCTACAGAGTAATGCGCCCTTCTGGACATTTGGCACCTTCAAATGCCAAGAATTTTAAGAGCTAATCTGTCTTGAAAGTCCAGTTGTCTAATCTGTGGCTCTGCATTCTGAAATTTACCCCAAGAGCATTTGCAAGTGAGCAACTTCAGCCGTAAACGCAACCAGTGCGAAAAAAGAGAAGTATTTAATGGCCTTTACAGTAGCACCTTATATCTATGCCTTACTGCACCTGGCTTTTGCAGATGGCAAACCACCTTTTAAGTCCAGTGAAGAGGAGTAATTTGAGGCAGGGAGAATGGCTAGCTTACTTTTCCACAGCAGGAATGCTATAAGTGAGTTTGAAAAGGTACAGGAACACCAGAAAAAAATAGAAGAGAATATAAAGAGAAACAAGTCTCACCATTTTTTCCCTATGCACATACATTTTCCAGAAATTCTTGTCTCTCTTCCAATCTAAAGCAGAATTCATGATATTCAGATCATTGAAAAATATGTATAAGCACCGGCTGAGATCTTCAGCCTTGGCAAAATGGCCTCAGCACTGTATCTCTCACTTTCATTCTCATTATTATTCATGACCAGGAGGGAAACATGATGGTCTGCAATCTGCAAATTTCTTTTAGAGTGCAAACTTAAGAAGCTCGGTGGAAGTGATGTGGAAATGCAGTAACAACTCAAAGCTGTAAATGTACACATATCGCTTCCATAAGAAAAACCAGGGAACTGGACGAATCTACTTGTATGATTGTCTTTAACATCTTTTTCAAATGAATAATTTTGTGTTGTGTGTGCGCGTGTTTTTTACCTAGTTTTCAAATAGTTATTAAAAATTAAACAACACTGGAACAAACCTTTTGTGATTATAGCCTTCATTCTCCTGCAAAAAACTGGATCTATAAATTTATGTACCATTGTAGATGTAAATTACAAAATTTTATATTCAACTATATTAAAACATCTATTCCAAAAATGATTACCAGTTGTGAAAAGCAGACAGGCTTATCACTTGCTGTCAGTTGTTCATGTCTAGTTAAGCAATAATGTGCTAAAACTGCTCTTTTGTTTTGTGTAAGAATTTTGGCAATAGAAGAAATGAACACTCGTTTAATAAAAACTCAGGCTGCTTTTTTGCTTTGATGGAGGAAGCAGCTGCCTGTTTTCATTTGCTGCAGAGCAGCAAAACCCATCAATATAATAAGCAGCTTAGATGCATCCATCCACAGCATCTGTAAGGATATAGGGCTATTCGCTCAAAACCAATCCTTGGTTTAATTTTAACAAAGATGTGTCTGACATATTTGAAAATGCATTATAATAGGGTTTTGAAATACTAGCATTTTCTCTTTTCTTTTTAAATACTTCTCACAGATTTCGAAAGGCAAGTACACATATCGGAGTGGTAGAAATTATAAAACAAATATTGCTATAGCAAACAGCAGAACTAGCCTAAAAATGCAAAGATGGAATATTAAGAGATGCCTTCTGGTTCACAGACTCTCCTGTCCCTTGAAAATACTAAAAAACAGTGTTTCAGTCTTTTCAATGAAGGGTTTTTTTACCATAACCAAGAGCAGAGAAAGATACTAGAAATAAGTATCACTGACAAAAACCCTGCAAAGATCATAGATGCATTACACAAATATATTTCCTGAGATACTCCTTTCCTTCCCCACCTCATGCCTTGTTAAAAGTAAAGAGATAATTGCTTATTTTCAAAGATACTTATCGAATTATTTTCTACTATTTCCTGAAAGTAATATAATTGTCATTGAGTTCCAGCAGTGTGAGTTTGTCCCAAGTGACAACTTCTAATTGCAATAAAAACATTTTAATTAAAAGTATAGTTATAGGACATTCATATATAGTTACAAAAATAAGAAGAGAGAGATAAAAGGCCATCTGAGATAGAAACCACAAAACTCTATTTTCACTCTAAAAATGTGATATGGCACATCTATATTATTAAAAATTCTTAAGACATTATTATTATTTTAGTGCTGTTCGGCTTTCTAAGACCTTTCTAAGCTGAGCTTTTAGATGATTTGCACATTAACTGAGAAGTCAGATAATTCTTAATCCTCCTCTTTTTCAGATCCAATAATGGATAAGGGAGCATCTTAGCATGATCAACTAGCAATCTGCCTAGCCTGAGTGGTAGAACACCTGAATTTAGGATTAGTCATCCTGTTTTCATAATATCTGATTTAAATGAGCACTCATTCTGAGAAGCATAGAGAAAGAATATTCAATGATATTTGAACTGTACCATTTAAATATGTAAGAAGAAATCTGGAGTGCGAGCATATTTACTTGCTTTGCAAACAAGAAACTATATAGAGAAAGGAGGATTTTAAAGAAATGTTCAGACAAATACTTAGATAGCTCAATTAAATAACTGGTTTTCTTCAGTGTTCACAATAGCTTATAGGTACAATCAACCATATCTCAGCTGTAGCCTTGTATTTCTATTTAGTCAATCCCAATATCCTAATTTCACTTTGTCTATAGATGAAATTACTAATATTGCTTATCTTCCTCAAGTATTCGGTACAGAACACAGAAGTTTTGGTAACTGCCCTATGCACCCTTATGTAATGCTCAAGATAAATAAAGCGGACTTTATTTAGGGGATTTTGATTGTGTGCAGAAGTGGTGTCTATAGCTTGGATTTCTTCTGTTTGGTTTGTGGTTTGTTGTTTGTTTTTTTCCCCCATCAAATTAACTAAACAAAGACAATAACTTTTTGGTTGCACTAGCTTCGTCATTCTCCACTGTTAACCAAATTATTAGAAAAGCATCTGTTCTGTACTGCCAGGAGATATTAATTGGGTACAGGCAGAAATAATAACTGCATGCACAGTTCAGTTTGAAGGCTTTGGACCATCTTTGTCCAACAAAACAGTGTATTTTAGGTACTTGAAATTTCATGTACTGGCAAATGGTAACCATGCATCTTTCATAAACTTAAATGAAATCATTAGGTCACCATATTGAAGGAGTCTTTATTCTTTCTCCAGGGGTATTTTCAACCATCGGCAACAATCCTGCAGCAGGTGACCGAAATCTCCCTACATCACTAAACCTTGTTTTCATCTCACGTGGGAAAAGATTTCTAACAAGTTCTTTAAGTGAGAATGCTGCACAAAGATGAACTAACCTCAGACATGTCATCTATTTATGGATCTACATTCCATATGACTTTAGACCGTAGGTGTTAAGGCAAATGCTGTCATTTCTAGCAAAGGAAAATACTTAAAGTTTTTTTTGCGAAGGGCCAAGGATTATATAAGCACAAAGATCCTTCAGGTCCTTCCAGGTCAAGTTTGACATATACTCATAGGGCAACGCAAGAGAACTTATACTACCATTGCTCATGTCTGGTTTTGCCCGAACAGGTTTCAAGAACCATAGCTGTTCATCTCACTCTTTTCATGAGCACTAAATACAACGGGCTAGATCTTCAGCTGGTACTATGCCAGTGTATGCCCAGCTAATGAACCAACCTTGAACATGAAGCATGCATGGTCTTTCTGAGAAACAAAGTAGCCTTTATTATATTAGTACACGGTAGTAATCCTGCTTTGGATCACTTTGTACAGTCAATCCAAGGGTATCCTCCTCAGGAAATCAATGTTTCAGTGGGTTGTGTTAAGGGAGGATACAAAAGTGACAAAAGTATAATTTAGTTTCCAAAGTGGCCTGAAATATTAACTATCAATTTTTCCCGATAAACTTTCACATTTCCATGTTACTGTAATACACCATGACCTAACTGACCATATTCTTATTTTACAAGGCATAAATAATGCAGAAATGAAGTACAGGAACTACAAGAATTCTGCTGGAAAACACTGTAGAGCTCTATAAACACTTACTCTTCTACACTCTGACACAGAAGTGCTCTTAGGTCAAGAATAATGTGCTTTGGCTAAGATATATAGCTTAGGGACTTATGCCATTTTTCAGTGTTGAAAGAATTTATTTCAGAGCATCCAATGGACTGAGTCTCAGAAACAAAGGAACAAAAGCAAAGCAAATCATTACACTCAATTTAATTAAATGAAAGCCTGAAAAAGCCTATAAGCTAACTTCATAACAATATGTTTATAGTTTGTAGGTCTGGAAAGAGAGTTGATCAAATTATTAATTAAGTGAGCACACATTCTCTGACTTCAGGAATTGCTCAGCCATATGCCAGCATCGAAACTGGACCCCATCTTTTGACCCTGCAATTTGAGTAGGAGGCCTGTCCCCTTTGTGCTACATTCCATGGTGACCACAGAGCCCTGGGCAACTCTAGGACTCTCCCTAGGGAGTAGCAAGGTTTTACAAAATGCAACGTAGGCCCCTTCGTTCTTTGAGGCAGTTTTTTACTTACAGCAAAGCCAACACAGGAAGTGGTCGGTTACTACAGCATTGCTTCCACAGACAGACCTTGAAACGCTATGTTGAACCTCATGCCAAACTTCTACATTAGCAGGTAAACTCTTCAATACCTAGATTATGTTTTCACTTAATGAGTTTTGAGCTCAGACTTCACGAATGGAGAGGCAGGTGTATAATCCTCTGAAATTCAAACTTTTCCCTTAAGGTTTAAGTGTGTTGTGACACCATTTTCATATAGCTCTTAGTAGAGATATAATAGAGTAATGACACTGTCATAATGAGGAAAACCACTTTTTTTTTTAAGGAGTTGTATAGCACCATTATAGTAATTAGCAGTTAATAACAAATTTTAGCACTTTCTTGTTGTTCTCTTTATGCTAAGAGTTTGAGTCACAACATAAGAGTAATTTCCCGTTACTTTCAGGGAAGGGAGGGGGTAGAGGAAGACAGGATCATGAAATATATGCAATTTTCACATATAACACTCTGTTGAAAATGTAATTCTCTATGTGTTCTTTTCTAAAAATATGTTCTATATTCCTGAATTGTCTTTGCTATCAGAAGCAGGATTGAAATCTCCACTTTAGTATTTATCTGAGGCTGTGATAGCTCAGTTGTCTGCCTCCAAATGCCAAGATAGGGGGAATCTCATCAACCGGAGACCAGCTGCATGATGGGCAGTTAATAGATATATCAAACCTTAGGATATATGCTAAGCTGAGGAGATGATTGGTTGGTTGATATACTGATTGATTAGCATAGGGAGAATGGGTTTCTTCTTGACAACCTAAGATTATGCTTCAGCTAAGCTCAAATTGCTTACACCTCTTCTATTGGGTTTAAAATTACAGTCCTGTCATCTAAAATCTCTCTTCAATGAAATTTTTACCATATATAAAAATTAAAGGGAAAAAGAAAGTAGGTGCAATGGGTAAGAGTAAATGGAGTAGATATATTTCACACTACTGCTGTTGGTATCACTAGAAAAAGTTGATAAGTAAATCTACTTGAAATATGTTACGTATTCTGTACACTCCTAGAGAGCACTTTACAACAATTTAGAAGGGGGGGAGATGGGGAGGGAAGTTCAAAGTACTAAAAAGGAAGCACTGCTGATATTATTGCTTTTAAAAAACTACAGTAGTTATTAAGCAAGGTAATTATACAGTTGTGATACTACCAATACATTTTTGTCCCTCTACAGGCATTTCCTAGGTTTCATAGAAATGTATTTAAATTATATCATACATGAGAGAAATACCATATAATTGCAATAGAATGCCTCACTTCACAGAGAAAGGCTTACATTCCACATGCTAGAGTTCTGTATTTTTCCTTGAGAAGTCCAGAATTTGCTTTCCCAAGAAAGCAGATAGAAAGGAATTTTGTTTATAAAATATTTTAGACCGCATCATCATCAGGGCACTGTACTTAAATAAAACGAAAGTAATTTTTAAAAATTACTATACTATATAATACTATGTTGCCATTACAAATGCATTTCTTACATGTATCATCCATTTAATTCCCAGCATTACATGTACCAGGCTTTGTCAGTTGAGAAAGATACAAATGTTATTAAATTCAACATTGAAAAAACCAAACTTTTTATTATCTTTAATTTGATACTTCCAAACACTTCTCCACATGAGCAAACAAGTATTTAGTAACAATGTAACATGTAACAAAAGGAAAGTGGTTTATTGAGAATGTTGAAATCTGCATTAATAAATACAACTGGGTTCCTCAGATTTTTTTTCTTCCCTTTCCTATCTGCTATGAGCGGTAGGGGATCAGCTGCAACTCAAATCCCCAGCTGAACAACCCAAATACAACTGAGTGAGCAGACTTAAAACAAGGCCATTTATTGGTGCCTGTTATGCAAACAAAGCATCCAAGTCTTAGAAACAGATGTCAACTGAAGCATATGCTTACTGTAAACTGGAATTTGATTCTCTTTATAAAAATAGACTTAAATGGGCCTTCAGAGACTAGGCTGCCTCTTGTTGTATACCATTGCCTAACTTGATTCAGCCTTAAGCTTTTTAAAAGATGAATAGACTGATATCCAAGGGCAAAAATATAAGAGTAAAAAAAAAAAAAAATTAAATGGGAAATAAATGATAACATGTTGGAGCAGTTCCCAGAAGCAATTTTACAGATTTTCTCTAAAAACACAAGACAGGAAGTTCAAAGCACAGCGCAGGTCACCCATGGCATGTTGAGTTATCATTTTTATACCACTTAGGGTGAAAAAGGGACTTTATGTTCAAGTGGCAAGTTTAGTACTCTGCTTTTTCTTTTCCCTCCTTTTTTTTTTTCACCTCTTCTCACATCTTGATGCCTTTTAAATGTCACTTATTTTACATGAGGCAGTTGGTGGAGACATGAGTCAACAGCAATCAGAACCATTATCCCCTGCAGCGAGCCCTGGTCCTAATGCATTATGACACCTTAGCTGGCCAGCCACCGATTTACCTTTCTGCTTCTTAGGGAATTAAGTGGCATCATGTGAAAATGGTTGTGATATGAACAGCATGGGCATAACTGGTATTAAATTTACCTCTCAGCCTAAGTGAATTTTCCTCACATGTGACTAATCAAAATGAAAGCTGTGGACATGGGCAGATCTGGCCAGCACTTCTCCACCCCTGGGATTGGGGCTATTTTGTTTTATCTCTTTGTACAAGCTGGCAGAAGTTTAAAGTGAAGGGGATAATCCAGTGCTGGTGTCTTTATGAAATAACATCCTTACATGAAGAGGCTTTTAACTGTCTGTCGCTGTCCTCTCAAAAAAAAAAGAGCGTGACAATCTCATTTTGCTGAGCACCCTCCCATGAAAGGAGAAAATAATAGCCGTAACAGCTATGGCTAGTACTGACCTTACATGATCCATTATCCACTAAACACTTTAAAAGTCAGTTTTACATACACTGTGGGGGAAATTAGAGAACTATCACAATCATTTTCACTTTAGTGAATTTGTCTTCTGTTTGAAGTCAGTGACTTGATATCCTCGTACATAACTCTCCATGTCGCTCCAAAAAAAGAAAGAGGAAGTCTTGCTGTAAAAATCGATCTTGTGCAAAAAGGTGGGAAACACACCATACTTTTCCTATTGTGATTAATAAAGATACTGACAGCAGTGAAACTCAATTTAGCATGAACTTTCTTTGGAGTAAATGTGAAATAATACAAAAATCATTATATAATTTAGAAGTGTTCAACATCAGTACAAAAATATTTTTATCAATCATTTGAGCTGAGATAAGTAGGTGCCAATGAAAGTGCAGGCAGCACAATTATCATCCTGTGCAGTCAGAAAGATATTTATTCACAGACCAGAGTGGCTTGCATTTTACTACAAACCAGCTGTGAATGTTACTGATAATAACAGCAGCACTAGATTTTCCCAAAGTAGCATAGTCTCTTTCTAACAACTCAATTGCACAGGACAAAACCACTTTGAACATGAAGTCCTCTCCTACTTGCAAGACTGTTCAACTTTCTGTGACTGTGAGAATGAATTTCTAATGCATGAATTTTAGGCTTTATTGTTTGCTCTAAGTTAAAGTCAGTAGCTCAAATGAGAAGTATTTCAGCAATTTTTTTCCCAATAAATGCTGATTAAAAGCTATGATTCAGCAGCTAAAATGTTAAGATTAACCCAGTCTATCTAAACATAAGTTTTAGGTTCAAGTTGCTCTTTATATGCATGACATTTGGCTATGCATTAAATTAGTCTATCTTTCTTTCTATGATGATTTTATTCTGCTTCACACACCAGAGTTTGCTAAGTCCAGGCAGTGCCAAAAGACTTTCAACTTGCAACAATGTATTCCTGTATGTAATACATGTTTGACTGGAGAAAAAATAATTCAAAAAATTTCAAAATTAGACAGTAGAAACCTTCCAAGACTAAATTATGGCATTACAGTACCAAAGCATACTTTTCTTACAGAAAGAGAGACATAGAAATACGCAGATTTACATAAAAGTATTTATCTCACATATAATATTTATTCTTTAAGAACCTACACAAGCACCAACAAACACCATAAATAGTCTTTACATTCATGTTTAGAAATGATTGAACGTAAAGATTAGGGAGAGGTTTCAGATTTTTAATCTTTACAAACACAGAAAAAAATATTAATCATGCATGGAGTTTGCCTGGGTAACCTTCATTTTATCAATGAGGCCATATAATTAAGGTCAAGTTAACGTAGAGATTGAAATTTAGGGAACATGTCAATTAAGATAAACAGGAAAATTACCTCTTCCTAAAAGGATTAGCCTCAAGTGGAAAGGTTGGTTCAGAAAATTACAATCCATTTGGTAAGGAAGACAGATCCACAGTAAAGTTAAATCTGAAGTGCATAGGCTAGCAGATTCTACCCAAAAGAGTAGCAGACGAAAAAAATTAGAATAGAATCATCCTTCTTTTGTTATTTTCCCTAAAAAGAAAATAACTATTTGCACAGCAAAAAATGATTGCAGTAGGTATGACATATGTCTTAACTTCTTTTTCCCCTTCAGTTTCAGACTTAATTGGAAAATGAAATCTTAATACTCACAGAAAAGCAGAAGGTACCCTGTTTTCAATGACATTACACATTAGTGTCACTGTAACAATATCTGGACCAAATGGGTATTTGTAAATATCCAATTGAGATGACCCTGTTTTGTACCCTAAACAAAAAAGAATTATTATTCCAGAGTTTGACAAGAAACATGAGAGTGACAAGACACAAACAAAAGTGATATTCTCCATCGTCTAGAGGGTCTTGTAATTTCCCATTTAGTCATACCGACTTCAACTTCTCAGAAACAATTTAAAAAAAAAAAAGTTCCATTAATTGTGTTCCTTTTTTGGTTTATTGCTTTTGTGACACTACAACAAAGAAAGTAAGAAAAGTTTGAATAAAATATGGGAGCCTTTACCAAGATGAGAAAGCTGATAACTGTTTGAGAAATGAAGACTTCCAGTGACACTCTTCTGATATCTTCCAGCAGAAACTCTGTACCTAATTGCATGCTACTTCCCTGCTTTCCAAACACAGAATAGCACAGTAAACAAAACAAAGGTGGCAGCATTGATAGAGTCAAGGCTCTCCTGACTTGAGTAAAACGGTTAGCAATGAAAACGTGGCACTGGGATAATGGTTTTTCAAATGCATATCTTGAATGCTTTCCACTTATCACCTAGAAGCACATCTGGGAAGCTGAGTTTTTGAATATATATATAAACGCACCATGCATGCATATTATTTTTTTTCCCATCCCGGAGTCCTTATAGGAAGCAATGGTTTGCAGAATTATTACTACCAGCTTCTCTTTCAACAACTATACCTCCAAAATAACTTCCAAACCATCCAGCGGAATTTAAACCTCCTTGGGGGCAGTCATTGCTCTGACAGGTCTGCCAGGACCAAAATGCCCAGGACCAGCCTGACACGACCGATGCAATCACTGCTCACCTTCTTGTCCTCTCCAGCTTCTCCTTCCACAAGAGTGGCTCCGAAGTGTTATACCACCATGACTGCTGCAGTGCCAGGTACATTCACTTCATCTCATAATCACAGCACTCGAATGAACCTAGTATGGCTATTTACAGATTTGCCATCTGACAAGTTTCACCTAATGACAGAATGTTTTCAAGCCATTCTTTTTCTAACAACATTTTGGGAACCAATGCCAGTTTGTCTGTATAAATGAATTCTTCTTATTTAATAACAATGTCTGTACAAATGTGTTCTTCTGATGTAATAACAATTCCAAAGGTTCAGATGGGTTTTCTCTTTATTTTTCTTCTTGATTAAATAAATACTGTAGAATAAACTATTCTTTCTACTGAATTGATATCTAAACTATAGGAATTTCAAACTATTCTATCCTATAGAGGGGCAACACATCATGGTAGCTTCTATGTAATGCTGAGATATTTTAACTAAAACCAAAGACTAATTCAAGTATTTAGTGACATCAAAGCAGCAATATCGCATTGCAATATCAGATTTTTTTTTTAATTCAGCTGTCAGCTGTTGAAACAAGCCATTCCAATAAAATGTTAGCAATGACCACAAATTTTGGGAACATACGTGCCAGAGAACACATTAACATTCCAGCAATATTTCTTATTAGGGCAACAAAACTTTTCTTTCTTTTATGAAAGAAAGATTAAACATGAAACAAACTTATCTATGTATCTATTGCCAAAATGGCTGAACAGGTGCAGCTTAAAGACACCATTCCAATTATCCCCTGGGTATTGTCATACACCTTAGTTTTGTTAGACAGGATAAAGAGGAGAAATATTAGAGCAACCAAGCAGATGGTCTGGGGAACTAGATTACACACTTCAGAAACAGGAGAGAAGCAACACATTCAACCCTTCTGTTTGGACAGAAGAGCCGTCTTAGCCTGTTTGACCCATTAGCTAGTAAACTGGAGCGTACCACCAAGTGCTATCATGCCGTTTCTTTAAAAAGCAAACAACCTCACTTTTTATGATAGGCACTGGATCATTTTAAGAGAATTGTAGGTAATGACTGCTGCATTGGACAGATGGTCATATCATGAAACCATATACAAGTCACCACGGCTAAAACTCACGTTCGCTATCTTGTTAATCCGCATCAACTGCAAAGCAAAGTAAACCCGTGCTGAATACTTTCCTGGTATCTAACAGTTCCTGGATATGCACGTACATATAATAATCACTTACAACTGAAACATGTAATAAGGTTCAATGTTCTATTTGACATGCTTTTTCATAACCTAGTATTAATTTTGTATATATAATTTTGCAGTTGAGAATTCTGATTCTAATCTCACCTTGATTTAACCTTTGCATAACTTCACTGATTTCCATGGAGTCAATGACAAAGAAGAGAATAGACAATTTAGATTTGAGAATCGTATGTATCTTCTCTAGCCATAAATAAGCTAAATTCCAACAGAGAGTAGACCAGCACTCTACCATGGCCAGGTTTTACTGTACAATTTTCAAAATACCTGTTTTTTTTTCTGTCCATGCTTCAGCACAGTTAGCATTATGGTTGCAGAATGTTGTGACTGCCTTTGCAATAGTATATTTGCATCTCCCATTCACACTTACAGAAGGAAACAAGGGGAGATGTAGCTAGTGTCCTTGACAATGTTCAATAAAAGCGTATCACACCACAAAATTGTGTATCAAAAGATCTGTGTGGTAAATATTCCCCCCACTAGGCCTCCTATGGAATTGGAGGAAATATTAAAAGAAGTGGACTTCTCTATCTTGCTTATTTCTGATACACATCAGAGATTATTTGGTAATAGATTGTAATTACTTGGTAATTAAATCTAGATTTTTCAGGCAATTAAAACTTAGTTAATCTTTAAAACATTAAAAAAGGAAATGTTTCCAGCAACTGGGTCCTTTCAAAACGATTTGTCTCGACGAATATTCGCATGAAGAGCCGCTCAAGGCTAGAGGCGGTTTCCCCTCTCCCACAACTACAGACAGCATATACAAGCCCCACCTAACCTCCTGCTCAGTTGAAGGATATGTAAGATAGCACATTTCCTATCCGCTAGGCTGCTCTCAGCCACAGAACTGCAACCGAACCCGGCAGACCAGGAACGATTCCAAATTGTACCTGGAGAGTTGCCGGTGAGCAACCACCACCTCTTCCCCGCGCGGCAGTGCATAGGTGCACATTCCCCGTCAAGCTGACCCCAGGCAGTACTGTAAACACGGTGACAGATGCCAGGAGACAGGTCTGAAAAACTTCCAAATGAGCAATTCTAGGTCTGCTGCACTAAACGCAGCAGAGTTTCTGGATACTTTCCCGGATGGTTTAACATTTGGAAAAAATACGGATGGGAAACTGCATGTGTCCAGGGTGCAGAGATCCGTAAGTGAAGTCAGAGATACAGACTCTGCTCTCCTGCTGCACACACTGACTAGGAGAGATCTGCTTTGCCCTTTGATACCTCACCTCCTAACAGAAGGCGTGGGACCCTGCACAGGTTATGAGGAGCACAGCCCAGCCAAGTCCCCTTGTGCATCTAAACGGTTCAGCACTATTCTGACCAACAATATCCCTTGAACTAAAGCAGGAGAGAGAAGCCAAAAGGGAGGGCAGAGGGAAAGGTTTTAGAGGAGAAAGGAAGTGGAATAGATAAGGGTGCTTATGGGTCATGCCTTGAATATCAAATGATCAGTCATGAAGGTGGTCCCGGTTGGGTTAAAATGCAGAAAAGAAGAGAAAGGAAGAATACAATGACATAAAAAGGGGAATATATTGCAATTCTTTATTATATCTGCAAAGCTGATGGATTAGGAGTGCTAGAGAGTTGAAACCCATGGAGGCACTAGTGCTGCTCTCTGGATACCTGACAACAGCCTATTTCTAAAGTCCCTGTAATCTGTAAGTTGGGGTGTACAGCTAGTCCTAGAGCCTAGTCCTTGATGCCAAAGAGAAAATTCCCTCAGTCTTTTGCATAGTTCTCAAGTCTTTCAGAGAGCTGGGTTTCAAAGAACTCCTCATTCACTTGAAGATAATTGGCCATGGGAAAATTTAGCAATGCTCCTTTCTTTAGCACACTAAATAGCATACAGATCTTATACTTTTGGCACATCTGTGAATTGGAAAGTTATATCTGCTGTGCAGAGAAAGCCAGCTTTTCTACAAGCTGATCCCTTGGATATCTAACAACTTCTTGAAGTTCAATAACAACTACCAGAGAACTCAAGAGAAACTAAATAAAAGTTGGATTTTGAATATCCAGTTCTTAAGTTATCATGTACAAATAAGATTAAAGAGTCCTGCAAATATTTTTAAAATTATAAGCAAAATGTTTCAAAGTGTGAAATATAATTTGGACTCTTGCACAAAAATATTAGCATAGTAAAAATAATCGATTAAAGAGGATGGTTGCCGTAAAAGGCCTGACTAGCTCACCGTGTATGAACACAGTGATTAAGAGAAAGCATTTTGCTAAGATCTTCTCAAAGGCCACTATCATTTCAGCAGTCACTCAGGGACTACAGCAGAACAATATTAAAGATTACAGGAAGCATTCGCTATTAACTTCATCTAGATTTGCCTAAGAATTTTCAATTTAGACAACACTGCTGCATTGCTTGCAAATCATATTTTACAACACAATGGCTGACTTCCTCATCTATGTACTGAATTTTATAGAAGAAACTGTAAGGTTTTTTTTTAAGTGACTACAACATTTCATTTATTAAAATGGAACCTCACAGTTCACACAAAAATAAAGACAATTTATCAAGCATAAGCATTCAAGCAAAAGGGATCCCTTTTGGCCTTTTCCATTGCAAAGTGAATGATCTCACTGGTACTCAAATTATATTCCTTCAAAGAACTGCAGAGAGCAGTTAATTAGATTTAAAGATATAAAATAGCTTCTCAAAGATGCATGAGCAAAACTGAGTTTTAGTAAGTTACTGTGCATACAATTTCTTTAGGCTTCACTTTACATATGCCATTGTTACCACAGAAGAAAAATCTCAGTGCAAGTAATGATAGAAAAGCAGCTGTTTCTATTCTAGTTTAATGATCAAATTAATGATTAGCTTCATAGGAAAAGCCTGGCTCTAAACTTAATCTAAACTTAAGTCTAAACTTCAATCTATATACAAATCTGAACATTCTCAAAATTCAAAAGAGGCTGGACTCAGGATATTTATTTTATCACATTAAAATCATGAAGTATCATTATTCAACCTGAACATAATGCATTATAAAATTGTTATTTCCTATCCTTCATACAGATAGTACACAACATGAAGCACACTTTTAACTTCTTAATATACAACTTTTGCCTCACTTTTACTGACACTCTTTGAAAAGACAGAAGTGACAGTAGTAACAGATTACACTGTACTTTTGAAAAATTATATAAAACAGAAACTAGAAATGTGACAGTTCATTGCAATCAGCCAAAAGGAGCAAATCCAAAAGATTTTTCTTAGCATATTTTCTTCATATATTCCTGGAATCACTAACAGGTATGGACTTTGGAAAATAAAAATTCAACAATTTGGTGTAGTCTGGTAATAGCATGATAGCTCTAACTGCAAAATTTACATAATATAATTCATCACATCACTGTGATAAGAGTAAAAGCATCTGCTTATATGTAGTATGGGAGAAGTGTAAAACAAACCTGAGAGGTTCTGGCATCCAAGAGCTGCTCTTGACAAGGTACATTAATTAAGGATTATGGATTTCTGCACTTTGTATTAGCAGCAGTTTAAAGTATAATTCATGTAGTGGCACTTTCAAAACACAGCATCTTGAGTGTGATTTTTTGCAGAACAGTCCCCTCTTGAGGAGAATATTTTCAAACTACATATTCTGGGTAACTCCAATAATCCAAAAGTATTTTCAGAGGTCTTACTATCACTTGTTGGAACATGCAGTTACTGCAAGAGGGTACTACTCCTGGGGAGCACAAAAAGTGTGTCTTGAAACAACAAAATTGGATACTGGAAGACATACAAATGAGTGGTTCCTTCCAAAGTCCTCAAGAAAGCAGACTTAAAAAAGTTATTTTCTAAAAAAACCCCATGATATTATGTATTACTAAATATCAATTACATAATGGACAGCATACTACTAAAGACCAAAACATGAATCAGTGACAGAACAATGGATTACTTAGATACATAACTTCTTCTATGTTTATGTAATAAGCAATTCTAACGTAACATCCAGAAAACTGTACATGCCTTGACATGTGATTGCATCAAGTACTAATGGAATGTACAGCATTCAACAGTTTCCCAAATGTTCCAACAAATTGTCATTGATCTGGCCATGCACCTTGACTCCCTACTTGAATTTTTAACTATTATGTATGTCTTTGGTTAAATAAGTACTGTAAAAAAGTTTGAAAAAAAAAATAAAAAGAATGAAATCAGTATTAATTAGGGACACATTACGACAATACAATATAGTCTAAAGTATATTAGTTAGCTTAAATTCATTCTGTTTCTGAGATATGTATTTCCTAAATAGAAAGGCAGAATCATTAATAATCCTTCTACAAAAATAGAAATCAGTACAATTCAGGGTTTCACACTACGTGCATACACACATATACATACATGAAAGGAAAGACTACTTCTTTACTATGGCATACATAAGAGTTCCTTACACTAATGCAAAGTTAAAAATAAAGAAGTGCTGTTATACTAAAGCAACCTGTTCTTAATCTTGTGTCACTGTGCAAATTAGATGAGTCACCTGCCTTTCATTCTGATCTACATCATTACAAGGACTAGATAAATCATTTTGCTTTACTCCATTCATCTACACTGAATGCAATAAAAATGATACAACAAGCAAAATAAAACTAAAAATAATGGCTAAAATTATCAGAAAGGGTTTTGGCAGGCAACATAAAATAATCTCTCTTTCTTATTTCTTTTTCTATCTCCCTGCACCTCTATTATATTTGATATTCAATATCCCAAAGTGATGGAACACAGAACGGCATGCATTATTCCAATACTATCAGTTGCCTAAAAAAGCTCAAACTGGCATAACAATTAGTAACTTTAGAAAAGAATGCAACTGAAGAAAAAAGTAAGCATTACATAGAAATAACCGAAAAGACCTAGAAAAATAACAACGCAGCAAGACATAATATCATGAAATAGTAAATAGTAAAAAGATCCTCACCTCACCTATGAAAGCACTATTTCCAGTGAAACCATATTGGAATTTACTTCATTATATCCAACACTGTAGCTCAGTTCTGAAACCGTATACACAAGAAAATTCTAATATAAATTTGCTGTAAAAATTTATACCATTTAAACCAGTTAAAACAAAGGGGTCTTCTGATCCATTAATAGTGCTCATAAATGTGCTCATAATTGCACATATTAAATAAGATCATTCTGTATCATGTGTCAGACAATGCACTGACTTCTGCAGGTTCATAGCAAGAATGTCTTCACAGGAAGTACTGCAAGAATGGATAGAACACAGAAGGGATTTCTACTTTTCTGCAACATGAGGAATGGTCACTACTGAATTTGACATGTTCTTTCTGATAGAGTATGACAAATCCTGTTGTTTACAGAAAAAGCATACAGCTATATTCCATGACTCCTATTTAGCATTTCACAACAACTCTAGATCCATCAGAAAACTGTCAGTTTAATAGAGCAAGTGTAAAACCTAAGACTTAGGGAAATCTGCACTGAAGTAAATGTAGGACAGCAAATATGACCTGAGAATGAAAAAAACCCCTAGTGTAATTCTTGAATCTGCTACACACTGGCCATGTGACCATAAGCAAGTCACTTTGACCTTATCCTTGTCATTTTCACCTCATACTCAATTGTTTTCATGCAAGTCAAGGTGCAAATCCACATTCTATTCCCAGACTTCCACATTGCCTTCAAACAGTAATCTCCTTGCTTTGTGGTAGATTCTGCCTTGTCTCCTCTTTATCTTTTTCACTTACTGTTCTTCACGACAGTATCTTTTGCTATATGCTCGAGTATTGAAGAGTGGTTTTGCACCCTAAGTTTAGCCACATTACTTAAGCAGCAATATTAGGAAATGTTTTTAGCCTTGGTTTCTAGATAATCCACGGAGAAAGAAGGGGCTTATCAGAGCAGAGATCTAAGAAAGGTTTTCTGAACTGTACTCTGCAAATGGCTACTTTTTCCGCTGACTATAATGGAAGCCTGAAGCTGACTAGATATCTAATCTCATCACGAAAGATTAAACGGTCTACAAACTATTACAATTCAAACAACCAACCACAAACTATTTGGTTTCAGCTTACCCCCTTAACTACTTTAAATTTGGACCCTGTGAACACAATGCTATTTTGGGACATGATCATCCTAAGATACTATCCGTTCTTTGGATGTGCATGAAAAATATCTGTTTATGCTCTCTTAGCCTGAAATTACGTTCTTAAATGGTCTGTGGTTAACTTGCATATGGCCGTGTTATTTTCTGTCTTAATTACTCCCCATTGTTACCGGTAATCCATTAGATCCATTCCGTCTTTTAAAAATATCGTATATCCCATGCACTGAATGTATCTAAGTTTCAGCTTAGAAACTTACTCTGATTTTTCAGTTCCCCTTTTACTGTCAGGCTGCTATAATTTATGTTTCTAGCTACTAGTTTTAGCAGGGTTAGCTTCACAAATTTAAAGGGCTTTTTTATGGTTCAAATAGCTTCCTCACCATTTAATAGCATTTGCTTATTCTTGTTTCCCAGTTCCATTCTGCTGAGTGGTACGAATGTTTTATGAAATTCAACAATGTTTGGTTTTAAGGTATAAAAAAGAACTAAACATTTTTTCACATAAGCAGTTCTATTCTTCATTGAAGTTTAGTATTCAATGAATTTTTCCTTTTTTCCTTCTTTTTTTCTTTTTGTTGTTTCACAAAGAAATGCTAAATCCACTTATGCTATGGTCAGTAAATGTTATCATCTTTTTTTGAAAGAGCTTTGTATTATAGAACAAACTAGTGTTTTATCTTTTGGACCTCCATTCTTTCCTTGGGCTGATTGCTAGATGATCCTAGCACGGAAAAGACAACACACTTCTTGGCCTGGGACATCCTTTTCCTTTCCAACCTATAAACTAAGGATTTAAATATCCTTGGTGAATTAATTTTGACATTTTATGGCTATTGCTTTACTGCAATTATACAAAAAGAGGTCACAAAATACAGACAGTAAGCTATTTTATGGCTATGAGATCTTAATGCTTCTGTTATTAGAATCATAAATACCACCAATGTCAACAAAGAAATTAAACAGACAGGAGATAAATCTGATCTTTCAACACTAAAAACCAGGGAAGAGTTCGCTGAAGTCCGTTAAGTTGCACTCAAGAAAATCACAGGGAATGCAAGCATTCCTCCTTTATTTCTTGTTTTTACGACTCTTACATTTCTTCTTTTGTGATCATGTGTCATAGTCCTTTATTGAGATTACTGTTTTTGCTTTGAAGTCATCAATACAAGTTTCTCTAACAATATACCCTTGTAAAAGGAAAAAAAAATCTCTTCTGTTTTGCTCTTTAGAAATAACATATGGCCTTAGTTTTGTAATTGTCATTTAAAAATATGTATATTTCCTCTTTATGCTAACATCATCATCATGGCTAGGCTTCGCGAACGAAGATTTGTGAAGGACTCTACCCACGCTTGCTACAAGTGCGCTGATGGCTAACAAATGGCATGAAAAAAGGACGAAATAGAAGAAAACAAGGTCAAAATGCTCTACTGGCACTGTTGCCTCCAGCAAGAAGCAGTTTGACGTCAAGAGATCAAACAGCAGCAAACACTATTTTCAGATATCTGAAAGCAGTAATACAAAGAAGGGTATTCCATTTTCCCCATTTATAAGAATTGATATTAACTACTTCTTAATGATTTTAAAGAATGATTACTCTGCTTTCTGTTCTTACAATTTGTCAGATACACAATAAGTCTTGAAACAAGTAGGAAAAGAGAAAGCTACTAAAATGGGAAAGACCACTTATAAGTCCCAAAACACTTCTAAGTTTCATAGCAGTAACTGAAGCGTCCCTGAACTACTAATATTACTGACTTAAAACACAATAAAATATACTAAATATCTACTAATAAACAAAATGTGGGTTATGTTCCCTGTACTTATAATAAAATTTTTGTAATAGTTTATTTTATTTATAATAACTAAATTATATCAGTAAGCTACATTTTGGGTTTATTTGATGATAATTTTAATTAGTATAACATATATTAGTAGATTATAATAATTTGTTCCTTACATTTCTGAATGTGGCATCTAATTTTCTGTCCTGAATATTTGCTCTCTGTATTTTTTTTTTGGTAACGACTCCCTCTAGAAGGACTATATTAAATGAAAGACAGTGGAAAAGGTAAGGTAAAATGATGATAACAGGTAAAAACAGTACACATCTGTGTATTGAAAACAAATTTAAAAAATAAAAATGATAAACCCCCATGAAATTGGCAGAAATAAATATATCACTGCACTCAGCTATATCTTCCACAACATTTTAGTTTTACCAATCTTGCAACTTCATACAATTCTCACAACAGTAGTTGCAATTTTAGATTAAATAAAACTAATTTTAAAAGACAAATTAACATCTTGATCCTGCATCTCCGATATAGTCACTGTTGCTGGGTTAAGTTTTTTTTATTTCTTGTGCTTCAGGAACAATTATTCTATGTAAGAGCAGTTCCACTCATATTGAAAACAATGGGAAGCGTTTGTCATTTTGCAGAAGTGTATCTTTGCTGAGGGCAACTGTGGCTTCAATCCCATTGAGAGCAATAGGAGGTAGCAGCAATTTTGGAAAAAGGACATTGTCTATGGAATACTCCATAGGAGAACATTATTCATTAGCTCTTGCTGAATAAGAAAATTTCAGTTCTGGAGAACAACAGCAAAAGAAAATCTGTGAGCCTTTAAAAATCTTTTATACATAGGATTTTAGTATGGTGTGTAAGGAATAGATACTTTGTTAGGATCTTCAGCAAATACTCAAGTAAAGAAACAATATATTTTCATAATCCACTGAAATTTCTAAGAGACAAATCTTTACACTTACTTTAAGTCAAACTGCTCACCCTTTATGCATTGGAAATTTGGAACTACTTTTTCTGTGCCCTGAACTGTATGTAGAAATTTTAGAGTAGTTTGTTTCATTTTCTCTCTAGTTTCTAAAGTAAATAGTGACTGTAGAATCAAAAAAGCTACAGATGAAAGTGATCTTCTTAAAATGATCTTATCATTTCCTTTAAAATATATTAATATATCTACAATTAATATCATAAATGAGGTCAATATAAAATATCTTAAATAAATTATATTAAATTGAATTGTCACTAGTATTTCCACCCCCTCCTGCTGCTGTTTTAACATCTCATTCCTGTTGCTGCAGACAAACTATCAGAAGAAACGATAGAGAGAAACCTTCAGCTGCTGCTAATTGTTGAAGAACCTGAAGACATTTATATTGATTTAACTGACCTAAAATACAGGGACAGCCTTCATCCTTTTAAAACTGCTTATGTACGTGATTTTTCAACAATGTTGCTAAGATAATTTTTAAACATTCCTGATTCAGAGTATTACAATTCAGAGATCATGAAAAAAATGTCCATCAAAATCACTAAAATTTCAGATTTACAGTTGTCCTAATGGAACCTATTGAATCCATTTAACCCTGACCAAAACTGTCACTAGGCTACAGCATGAAAGCACCTATGAAGTGTTGTCATTTTTCTATATTACATGCAGTAGGCTGTTACTTCCAATAGCTCACATAACAC
Organism: Cephalopterus ornatus; assembly: GCA_013396775.1. Classification (NCBI taxonomy): domain Eukaryota; kingdom Metazoa; phylum Chordata; class Aves; order Passeriformes; family Cotingidae; genus Cephalopterus; species Cephalopterus ornatus. The sequence continues at coordinate 72,038 of VZRE01014637.1, forward strand.
AATATCACCAGCAGCACTGCATACCCACTTTACTCTTGGAAAGAATTACCTACAGAAGCTTCTGCCTTGCTCTTTGTGCATGAAAATGGTCTTACTAACTCTAGGCAATGAGGTTTTGTGGGTTTTTTTTCCTTTCTCTGACTTGGCACGACCACCAAATACAGAGATGCTGGGGGACAATTGAATCTGATTAGTACCTGTGAACTGCAAAGACATTAAAAAGGCAACAGTGATGCACAATTTCACCCACATATCCTTTTAACGATGTAAAAATGTACCCTCACTCTAGAATATAGCGTGTGTTTTAGAAAGACGTAGATAGATGTCCTATGAAACAATTTTAACAGAAACTGCAAACATGAAGCTGGGCATAATATGAGCAAATACAAACCCTCAAGAGTACTATTTTAAAAGAGAGGGGTTTAAGGTTAACACACTTGAAAAACTTTATTTACCTATCAACTTTCTGTTTTGTTGAATACTTCACAAAGCAATAAAGTCACAAATAGTCAGTGGAATACAAATGGTCTGCCTAAATTCTGTTGAAAAATTAAAAAATTGATTGTACATCATCTCAACTAGAAGAGAAAGCTGTAAGGAACAAGCTGATGAACAGCTTATCGTAAATACCAAAATTTCCATAACAGGGGTATGGAAGGAGATAATGGCACCAAAAAAACCCACAAAAATAAACAAACAAACAAAAAAACAAAACAAAAAACCCCCACAAATGTGGGAGAGATCAGAAGTAAAAAAGATTAATTTGGAAAAAAATACAGTCCCAAAAGGATATTGTCCCTTATAATGTTTTACCTCAGTACTTGTTATAAAATCACCAAAAGAAAAATGAGAAGAGAGCCTCACTGTATGACTGTGACAGTCAGGAATGAGGAATGAGGTACTGTTTACAAGCCCTGTATGTCAATGTTTTGGTTTTTTTTCCCTAAGTTTAGGATAGGCTTTTTTAAAGTTAAGCATGCTTACAATAATTATGTGCATTTAGTGGAAATATGTGCAAAATTTTGATTAAGTTACCTTTTCAGATATATGAATGCTAAATAAACTCATATTCTTTTTAATACAAAGTAGATAAAAGAATAGTACTGTAGAAAAGAATGTTTTTTCTATATCAGGAGATACAGCTGAGTTCAACAACAGTCAACCTCTTCTACGAAAGAAGGAATCAAGCACTCATTTTTAAAGACTGTAATATACAATTAAAATCAGCTATATAAATGGAAAATGCGATATAACACAAAGTTCAACATAAAGTTGCTCAATGCATATAATTATACCAATTACATTTAGAAATTGTATTTACTTGCCAAGAAAGAAATAAGAAATTAAAAGGCAATTGTATAAACTGACACCACACAACCTTCTCATTCAATCTTACTGAACATAGAATTAGAGCAAGATAATATTTTAAATACTTCAAAAGAAAAGCCATCAAGTTCTAATTCAAAACACCAGCAAAATAACACATGCAATTTTCATACTTTGTGATTTTCAGTTTGCAACAAAAACATTCAGCTATTATAAGAAATCTTTTGAGTTGTGATATACTGGTTTCAGATTGATCTAGAAAGGAAGGTCAATGACACCTTCTGATACAATTACTAAAATTAACGTCTTTTGCCAATTTTCAAACAAAAGCACATTATGGATTGTGGGTCAAATTAATTTTTCAGGAATGTCTGAAGAATTACAATATCCTCACTTCAGATTCACTCAAGGGTGGTATTGCAACAGATCAGAGAGGGAGATGAAAGAGTGATACACCCTGGCTCTATAGGATCGGATTTTCAAAGCTGTGTGGATGTTTATCTCTTCTTGAGATACATTGTCAATGATCTTAACAATCTTTTCCAGTTTCAAACTAGGAAGGTAAAGACAGAAGAAAAGAACATTCAAATTTATATCTGAGAATGTAATATTTGCTGCTGCACACCAAAGCCTGCTTTGCATCTTCTTTTTAAGAACTAAATTTTCAGAAGTACCTCAATTCTTACCTGCTTATATCTTGATACACACAAATGTAGGTACTTCTTTATGAATGGCTACCCAATAAACCTCAAAATCAAATCTATCGTATAGATATTGTATATCAAGTTGCACTCATTTGGTGTAAATCAAAGCATATAGAAATCTAGAGCTGTATTATAGCAGACATGACAAGTGATTTTGTCACATTATTGTCTGGACAGAACCACCAAGAAACAACATTTTCTTCAAGTGTACACTTTAAAGTCTCTGTCAACCTTTGGATATTTTTCAAATTATGGCATTATGGAACATGCCACTTTAGATCCTGGTTTAAAATCGTCACACATTGAAAATCTAAAGAAGGAAACCCAACAACAACTGAAGACATTCACTTAAAGAAAATACTTTATTTAAATAGTCTAAAAGATGGAATCTTTATTTTTGTTTATAAAGTTAAATTTCTAAGTAAAGTTTGATTTTGAAGAGCAAATTTTGAAATTTCAAAAATTTTCAAAGGAGTCTTTTTGACATAAAATCAAACAAATCTTCAGTTTTTTTCCAAACCAGAAAATGCCCCAAAACTAACACTTTTTCAAAGAGAATTTCATCTATGTCATTCTTGCAATTTCCCATGCAGAATATTTTGACAAAAAAATCCAGATTTCTACATTTAGGGCTGTTTAGATTACTCTCCTTCAGAAATACTACTGAGAATAAACTAGACTGGTCATATTAGCACATGATCCAGAAATCCTTCTTTGTGGCACAGACAGAGAACAAGAAACATTTTTGATTCTTCCCTCCGCAAAAAGAGAGAGGTTGTTCCATCAATAACAACACCTTCCTTTTATAAAAAAAAAAATGCTGTTTTTATCAGCAGTAAGTCATGAAGCAGGGAAGAATTACAATGTAAAAAAGGAGTAGATGCCATTGCCATGTTCCCTGGAGGTGATATTGAGGTAATGGGGATAGATTAGATGACCTTTGGAGTTCACTTCTAACCTTATTTCCTACAGACTATGATATCTTCACCAAGTTCCAGAAAGAAGGCAGATAAGAGCTGATTTCTTTGGGGAGGTATTAGTTAGACTACAACCACAACAGAATCTCTGCAAGAGTAAATGGATATATCGTTCCACATAACAAAAGTACTGACATTTCGAGGGAGACACACAAAGTCTAAGCAAGGCATTTCAGAGAATAATAGAAAGTATTGGGTGATGTGAGGTGAGTTATGAACACCTGAAATTTTGTCTTGCATTCAAGTTGTTTAATGTTGTTGGTTATTAACTTTTGGCTGACAGAAAGATGTGGTTTGAGGATTTAAACTTTACAGTCACTTATTTTTCAGACACAGCAAAACTACTGAAAAGGTTGGGAAAAGTATGTGTTTTACCTAGCAGGATAATTACTCATTCCAGGAACAGACATGGGGTATCTGACCAATATATCCCTAGTGTTGATGTGGACTCCATTCCATGGTTGCTGTGGAAGCATTTTGTCTGTTGAGTAAAAGAAGTATTACTTCTCTCCTCTAGAAGTTTAACAGAGTTTAGTGATCTGACTTTGACTAGCCATCCTCTGGACATTCCTTATAACCCTTGTCTTCAAAATACCTGATCCCAGAAACTTACTTGAATGTAATTCTCTGTGAAGACACATTTTCTATCTCCGGGCAGATACATCAGTCTTACCCAAATTGGAATGACTTTCGCCTCCTGATATTAGAGAGTCCTTGTGAAGGTATGGTCAAGCATGGAAAATAGCTCCAGAGGCTGTCACTTTTAGGAAGAGACAATGCTATTGAATTTATATACCTCAAAAATTGTTCCTAAAGTGGTAAGACTGTGGCAATTAAATTGTTCCTTATTTAAACCACAACTGAAAACAAAGAAGTTATATTGCCCCAAAAAATTTAAGTTGGTTTTGCTGCAGTTTGTTTACTGGAAAATATATTATATTTCCTGTTTAGCAATTTTTCACTAGCCATTCACAAGATTGATACGGTCCAGAAATATTTGTGGTTTTGAACAGCTTTATGACACTTCAATGGTAACACCTTTTAGAGAAGTATGAGTAGATAAGCTAACACCTCTGTATGGTACTGATACAATCAATATTCATACCATATGATAAGATAGAAAAACTGCAAATAGTGATAAGGTTTTTGTATGGCAGTAAAAAGAAATGCCCTTTCTGCCCATTGCAGCATAACTCCACCAGATGTTGCCAGAAATATAGCTTGCTTGATTTCTGGCTAATAATCTGGAGGCTGGTTAGGCCATCAGTGACCATACAACATATTTCACTACTCTACAGAGGTTTTATTAGTACATCAAACTTTCTAAAAGGTGACTCAATTGCTTAAAAAGATGAACTACTACCCATGCACATCGAAGAAAACTTAAAGCCTTATTCAGGAATTTATCACTCTATTTCAGTGAATCCTGACCATATAATGCCTTCACTTCAGATATTAAAAAGGGCAAAATAAATACATGAAATAAAGGCTGGTGCTTTATTCTCTGTGAAGCATTTACAGGGTACGGTTGTCTACACATTAACTGTGAACTGCTGCAATTAACACAGAACCTTCTCCAGCAATACCGAAGGAAACAGTTTTTGTTAAAGCCACCTTGGTATAAAAGTAAGGGGATAGGAGGAAAATTACTTGTGGCAGAAAGCTCACAAAACACCATAGTTTAGAACAAATATACTGGCCAGCCTGGTGCAAAGGCAGACTAATGAGGAGGAATGTTACAAATTGAAGTGATGAGCTGCTGTGCAATGTTTTACCTTGAAGGGCATAATCCTCCCTATACAAAATAATGTATTCTCCATGTGTTTGAACTTGACTCTTCAGAACTAGATTGATTCCTAGTTTTCAGGTCTTCCTTCTGCTGCCTGTTGTGCAATCCATTTCCCTGATTTTCTTTTGTGTTTTGCCTCTCCTACTACAGACCTTGGACGTGCACTCATGTTCCTTACCCGCAGGCAGCAGGATTCAATTCATTGCAAGTATCACCACATGCCGATAAAGTTATGATCTTCCAACCCTGAAACTGCCTTGTTATCTTACCTATTCTTAGCCAGACAAATAACCTTCTAGTACTTATTCTTTCACAATTGTTTTCAGGGAAAACAACACCTGCCCACTTCCTCTATTATAACTCTTCCAAGTTCATGCCAAGCCCCCAACAGAAAAATGTCTTCCCATCTGTTTGACAACTTCATGTAAACAAAGCTAATCTTACATCACTCCACAGCTATTTTCAAACACTTATTTGTAGCTGTCTAGAGAAGAAATGGCAGTTCCTATGACTCAAAATCACCTGTTGATAGTTATCACAGAATTATAGAATGGTTTGAGTTGGAAGGGACCTTAAGGATCATCTAGTTCCAATGCCCCTACCTTTCACTAGACCAGGCTGCTAGAGCCCCAACAAATGTGGCCTTGAACGCTTCCAGGGATGGGGCATCCACAACTTCTCTGGACAACCTGTTCTAGTGCCTTACCACCCTCACAGTAAAGAATTTCTTCCTAATACCTAATCTAAACCTACTCTCTTTCAGTTTGAAGCCATGTATTGCCATATTTGCTTCCCTACAAATATGGAACTATGTAGCTCCTCTAATACCATTTTATATCATCATTTTTAATCTTCTTTTAAACAATGTCAACGGGCTGCGAACTGTAGTCATAAAATGTCATCTTTGCAATTCACCAGTTTTAAGTAGGCATAAGTGTCTAATTCCTTGCCTTTTTTCCAACAGCCACTTTATCATTTTACTGCTGTATTCAACAACCCTTTGGACTAAGCATACAAGAATGAGAAACATAAATCCAGTCTGCAACTTACCTAAGCTCATGCCTGCCAAGCTGAAGTCTTTATGTGACTTTAACGACCCACAGAAAAAAATCTTAAGTCTGCACAGAGATTTGCTTAGCTATGTTACCTTCAGGTAAACTGTCTCAGGGAAACTCATTATAAATCCAACAAGTAGTCTACACCTAGCAAACAAGTGCAAGAGCGTGCATACCTCTTTTTCTGGGGAAAAGTGGGGACAACAGTAATTTCTGGTGTTTAAAATCTGTCCTTTTGGGGCAATATGGGTGGTATTTTTAGCATTTCTGACAAGTATTGACAACTGCTTTACAGTTACTGTTAACACGAAAACAGAATAAAGTGTTTCTAGATAATTTCTCAGATTTATCTATTTGTGGGTAGTTTTCAGGTATTAAGGGAACACTTCAGAGAAAGCTAGCTGCTGATTAAAAAAAATCCATTTAGGTGAAGAACTTTTCAACACACCAAATGAAAAGCCACACCACTATGAGCTCCTAGTCTTAATCATCCCCCATTAGGTCCCAACTTAACTTGTTCTGGCATATAGCTCATATTTTATCAGTGAACAGAAAACAGCATCTTAATGAAAATCACATTATTTTGCATAGATACATTAAAAAAGTACATACAAACCTTTCAATTTACCTTAGCAATTTTTGAGAAATGCTATATAAACATGACTGAAAACAAGAAATCTTCTATAAACGCATACTAAAAGTGCATATGAAATAGTGTTTTAAAAGTGATTTCTCTATGCTCACAGATTTAAGGGTGTATTGCCAGGCTTAGATAACACTGACGTAAGCTCAATAGTTAGTACATGCTAATGCCAACTCACACAGACAGGAATTCAGGGCAATCATCCAACCCCAGAGGAGGATAGATGTGGAAGAGTTTTGCCTGCCAAATTAGTAATGTCTCTGATACAAGCACACGAGGTGACAGAAAGGGCACTCCAATGACATTCATCACCTTTACTGCAGTAAAAACTTCCCTGTAAACAAAATTTTCTCTGCCAATGCTGCATTTTATACTGCTATACAGCACAAATTAAAAAAAGTAGAGAAGAAAAGACACAAGTCAGTGCCTTTAACTTTCAAAATAAAACAAAATTTCTACACAATGGGGGACATAACTTTCTACATTACATAACTCCTGAAACTGAATGTTCCTGTTCAGAGCTAAGGAATAAGGGTTTGGTTTCCTTTCTATTGGAAAAGTGATGCCAAATTCATTGTTTTGTTCATTACCTATTTTAAGTAACACATTTTAATAATGTACATAGAATTTTACTTACATGTCATTTACTGAGGCCACTGTGATTACATTGTGCAAACGGTGAAGCAAAATGGGAAGATTTATGGCATATCCCGCATGTATCAAAAAACTGCACAAGATCAGCTTTCCGCAATGTTTCCCTGGATGTCAAAAATAATCCAGCCAAGCTTATGATTAATTTTTACACAAGATGTTACTAAAAGATTAAAACTGTTGTGATACCCAGGGTGTGAAAGTTAAAGCAGATTTGTTATGAGTGAACTAAGTTAAGATGATGTAATCCAGTACTGATTCTCCTAATTGCTTAGCCACGGGCCATAAATGTGTCAGTTCTCTCTTCTTGATTGCTACCATAGTACAGTGAAACCAGTAGAACACAGTGGCTGTCTAATGCTTTGGTTACTAGTCACACGTGTTAAAGCAGATTAGAAGTTGTTGAAAGGTCATATTTGTAATCAAAGTGAAAGAAAGAAGGACACTGCTGGTCTTTGCTTCATCTCTTCACATACATAGCTTAAGATTTAGAAAGGTAATATCCAAGAGTATACTATTATATCCTCTGCTTTAAGAAATGCATTTATTTAATATCAATTCATAGAATCATTAAAGTTGGACAAGACCTCCAAGGGTATCAGGTCCAACCTTTGACCAAACACCACCATATCAACAAAACCATAGCACCAAGTGCCACGTTGAGTTATTTCTTGAATGCTTCCAGGGATGGTGACTCCACCACTTCCCTGGGCAGCCCATCGCAGCGCTTGCAATTCCAACCCTTTCAGTGAAGAAATTCATCCTGATGTCCAGCCTAAACCCTCCCCGGTGCAGCTTGAGGATAAGTCCTCTTGTTCTGTCATTAGTTCTCCAGGAGAAGAGGCTGACACCCACCTGGCTACAACCTCCTTTCAGGTAGTTGCAGAGAGAGGTAAGGTCACCCCCAAGCCTCCTCTTTTCCAGGCTAAACAATCCCAGTTCTCTCAGCCACTCCTCATATGATTTACTCTCTAGACCCCTCCTCAGCTTCACTGCCCTTCTCTGGACATGCTCCAGCTCCTCAATGTCTTTCTTGTAGTGAAGGGCCCAGAATTAGACAGAGTACTCAAGATGTGGCCTCACCAGTACAGAGTAGTGGGGGACAAGCACTTCCCTAGTCCTGACCTCTTTCCTCCAATACACATAAACTGATACAATTAATGAAAACTTAAAATAGACAGGAAAGTCCAGGCACAGGGCACAGTACACAGTCTCAGGACTCATCACAAATGAATTATTAGCCTTAATGTACAGCTGATGAGGACTACGATCTTGAACTTCCAATGTTTTCCTGATAACATGATTATTTCTTTTCCTTGAAGTTCTCTTTTTAATGACAGACCCCCCGAACTGACCAGACAGAGGGTTTATAGTCTTGAGGCAAAATCTGAGTCCATCAGTGTTTCAGTCTGATATGCTAGCCCACTATCTTTAAGGTGCTTGGCTGTGTTCCCACTCCTGTTACCTACTTACAAATAAATCCACAGTGATAAAACTGTAATTTCCGATATACTACTACACTGCTATTCTGTGTGGTTTTTTCTAGATTAGCAACATTCCACGGATAAGAGACATGGATTTTTACTTCAAAATAAATTCCAACATTACCTGCATTGCTGCCAAGTTGGAAGCCAATGACCATGACTAAGCAGTCATGGATAGTAAGTGGTATGGATCAAAGTCCTAGTGGGTTCTTCACTGCTGTGTGCAACAGACAACCAAGTCATGCTGGAGAATAGAATGACTAATCCCCATAAGCTCCTGTCACTAAGGTGAAGGGGAGGAAAATATTCCATCTTCTCAGTAGGGACTGATATCATGTGACATATGTCAACAACATGAAACTAGTAGTTCTAAAGGTTCATGGAATTTCTAAAACTACATTAAAATGTCTAACTTGAAAAATCATTAAGAGAGTCAACACATGTGACTAATTCAACTTCATCTTGAAGACAGACGACTGACTGTGGAACTAAAAATCAAAGAATTTAAAAGTCAAGCTATCATGAGTTGACACACTTGTGACAAAAATGATGGCACATAACCCAACCCCAAATTTTATATTTTTAAAAGACCAATTTCAGAATGTGAAAATAATTCTAAGCTAAATCAGACTGAGAAAAGAATTCAAACACTGAAATTCTCACAGAAAATTAAAGCTGTTCAGAAGTCTTGTTTCTAATGCCCATAAAAACACTTTTCCAAATGTAAGAAAAATCGACACTAATTTAAAAAATAGTTTAAAAAAAATCTAATATTTAAAGAAGATAACGAAGCTAGGAGATATATCAGGTTTATGTGAAGAGCAAATAGATGAAAAAAGAAATCAATTGTTAGAAGATTTAAGGATAATTTAAATGAGTTTCAAGACATACTAGGAACAACAGAGGATCTACAAATTGTATCCATCACAAATCAGGCAGAAGAAGTTGAAAAGTTCAATAAATACTTACTTTCTGCATTTAGGAAATAAAACAGGATAACCTGCTCTGATCAAGTGATTAGGATATAGTACATTTTCAACAGTATCTCAGGAAGACACTCAACAATAGCTACTACAGTCAGGTGTTTTTCAATCAGCATATATATGGCTAACCCCTAGCTAAGGGTTTTATGATAGCCTAGCAGTTCCTTGAACAATTAATGCTGATTTTTAACATATCTCAGAACTGCAGAGAAGTTCCAGAAGACTGGATGAAAACAGTACTATATCAGTATTCAACAAATGGCAAATGAAGTAGGCCAGGTAGTTCTGACGACATGATGCTGCTCCTAGATACAGTAATAGGATGGCCATTACAAGATTTTTATTAATAAGAGGTTAAAGGAGCACAATATAATTAATGCCAGTCAAAATAAGATTATGTCTGATGAAGATTATGCTGATGAAGCTTCTGGAAAGCAACAAATATTCAATTCTAAAATAATATTGAAAGAAATTCAGTGTGGCACAAATAAATAAGGTTTCAAAATGGAAGTTACTATTGAGAACATATATTTTTCCTGAGATCCCGGAGTGGTATATTTTTGACCTTATGTCATTTAACATCTTCATCTGGACACATAAAATCATTACAGATATAATTTGCAGATAGTATGAAAGCTGATGTAGGGGATAATCATGTAGAAGACAGTTCAATGGTACAGTGTAGTCTGGATTTCTTGATAATCTGGATGCATGCAAGCAATTTGTGGTTCGTACCACCAAATGTACACTCACACACTCAGGAAAGAATGAATTCTGTAAATACTTCTGTGATGGGAGACTCAGTTCTTCAAAAGGTTAATGTATTCCTATTCCTAGGCAGAGAATATTGCATTACATTTCCTTCCTAGATAATATGGCTGCTAGTAAATTCTGGTGTCAGTGCTGATGTCTGCACTTCAAGAAGTTTCAGCCAACATTTATGAAAGTTAATAAAGACCTTTTTAAAGGGAAATGTGAAAGGCGATCTAATAGTTTTGCTTATAAAACAGAAGGTGAGGCAGGAGCCCATTGAGAATGTACAAGCACCTACATGGTGAAAAAAAAGCAGATAACAGAGGTCTCCAGTTGAAAAGGCAGTTTTACCATGATTTATTGGCTGGCAGTGGAAAACAACAAAAAAACAACAACAACAAAAAAATCAAATAAGAATTTGTCTATAATGAGGCAGAAACTGCCAGTTCTTTTGGTGGCTTATATTTCACTGAAAATTTCATTAACTTTGTTGGAGATGCTTTGACTTTCTTCAAATGAAACTCAGGAAACTCTCAATCTTAGAGATTTAAACAGGGAGCTGAACCACCTGGCCACAAAAGTTCCATGAAAATGTTCGCACATTGAAAGGCAGCAGGGTCCAGAAAGCAGAGCTTCAGATTAAGAGAGAGAATAACCCACTGCTCTTACTAATGTCACTGTCACTAATAAGTGGCATTGACTTCATCAATTCAATCCTCCAGTCCCACATTTCTCTTCATCATTTGGAGACAAGAGTGCTTGTAAAATGTTATATATGTACAATTTTCTTATTTATAATTAATACTCTGGCCTCATATAAAAATTTGAATTCATCCAAAATGCAGCATCTCCTCTCCTCAAATTCAAAACTTCTACTAAAAATAACAGGCTTCTATTAAAATGGCCTGAGAGAGAAATCACACTATACCCAGCCTCCAGAAACAAACCTTTAAAGTATTTTATGGAAGTGACCAAAGCAACACAAAAGGTTATCCATTGCTCTTTCTCTAGTGACTAAAATCTCCACTAAATAATTGTATTTTTCTCAGTAATATCAACTATTTATCCACTAAACTGGAAAGTACCTTACACAAATGGAAGTATATTAGACAAATTATCTCCGTATTACTTTTCATTTTAGAGATTTAGAACTCATTTAACACCTATATAACTGGAAAACTAAGGCACGTACCATGACCATTCTGCAAAATATTGATCTTCAAAACTGTAGTCAAGACGGGCTGCGTGCTTCTGACTATGGTCACATCAGATTTGGGACTAATTCTTACAGAGCATGGCATAAAATATTTCAAATATCAGATTAGGAAAAGGAATGGATGCTACTAAATGTAAATGTTATCGCTCAGAAGTATTCAACATTTGAAACCTACCTTTACAATGGTAGATGTCTCAAATCCTTTGCTGTCTTTTTTTCCTGATTTGGGTATGATCACTTTTTGCTTCTATGATTAAAAGAAATACTTGCTATGGAAAAATAATATTGTTGCTTGTAGTATTAGTTGAGATATTTTAAATGGCAGTCAATCTCCTGTGTGTTATACTGCTTGTGGTTCTTAGAATAATGTCTAAAAGCTCCAGGTGATTGCTCATTTCCTTTTTTTTAAACCACCATCTTTAAAAACATGAAGAATCCTTACTGAGAGAAAATAGTAGTTGAGAATATAAAATTCAAAGAAATAGCACCAACATTTTCAAAATGAATGCTTGACATCAAGATCTAAATACAGGTTAAGTACCTAATCTGGTGAATAAACATGGATTTAGACGTAGGAGTTTAACCTTAGGCATTCAGAAGGAAATACTCTAGCTATTACCTTTAAATGCTGAGTATTTATTATTAACACATATTAAAAGTTACAGGCATGCTAATTTTAACACCTACATGTTGACAGCTTCAATTTATTTCTAGTAACAGTTGGGATTTTGTTTACACTAAGGTACAAAGTTAAAGTCAGCTAGCTTACTTCACTTTTATTTCTTTAGCTCCTTTTACAACAGAGTAGCAGTCAATCCACTACAGGAAAATGTCTTTAAAGTATCACATAGTTTTAAAAGAACAGCCTCATCATGATATCCTGCTCACTTGCTTCAATAGCCTAAGGCAATTTAATTATGGCAGACTTCATCTTAATTCCTATCCCTTTCTTTCCTTCCCCTTTTTCCACATCTATCACAATCCATTTGGATTAGAATCAAAGATTACAAAATGTTTACAAGACTGTACAAGCTGAATACACCTTTACCAATCTGAAATGGTCCCAAAACCATTGTAGTGTTTGTACAGGTGGGATTGGAACTTGCCATCCAAGGCTTTGGAAATCAAATGCTAAATAAATCCTTAAACTTCCTAAGTGCTCTGTGTTATCAATAGCCACAAGAAAAGGTCACTTCATACAGATCAAACATAGTTAAAGACATTTTTTAGCAACAACTGCTTAGAGCAGCAAAAAGAGAGAGGAAAGGTAGGCAGAATCACTGAGAGCTATACCGCTGAACTCTGCAGAAGGCTCCTTGAAATAAATATTTCAAACCTTTATATGAATATTTTAAGCATGACAACTACACATAAACACACAGCCAAAGTGCTCAAATCCACTCAAGAAAGACTATTAAGTCATCAACCTGCTCCTGACAGGATCCACTGAATATGGCAACAGTGAGAAGTCAGGAGACAGTTGGAATCATTTCAAGACTGCTAATTTAACTTGTCTTAAAACCAACCAATGCTCAACGTGTCATCATCAATGTCATCTCATCGCAGTCTGAAAAGCCTTTGACCTAAAGCAAAAAGGTCCCCAAGTGCCACCCTTCTTGTCTACTGGTTGAAAATCTAATTGGTTCTGCTGACAGGCTTGGGAATTGGTAGGAAGGCTGTTCAGTTAATCTCCAAGGGCCAGCAAAGAGCTCAGTATCCATCTCTGAGCTTTGCTCCCTGGCTGTCGTAAAATGACTCTGATGGTAGTGCAAGCTCTTATGCTTCAGCTGTCTTCTGACTTCTGTTAAGTCAAATCCAATAAAGTTTGTCACTCAATAATCTGAGAGCTACCCAACAAAACCTCTTTGATCAATAACAGCTTGCCTGCTTGCACTGAGGAAGGTGACCTATTAAAGATTAAAAACACACCTGCTGCTTGCAGCACAGAACATCTTTTTTCACTTTTACATAAAAATTCATCCATTAAAATGAGTTTAACTGCTACAACTATATATAAATATTACATGCCAGACAGCTAAAATAAGATTAAAAGAAATATTTTAGTTATAGTACAGTGCTTTTATTAAATTTGAGTCATTGCTTTTCTTAGAATCAGAAAGACCTCATCCAAAAGGCCTTTCACCACCCACTTGTACCTTTCACTTTAGACTTCTCTGTATGCTCTACCTTGTTTTAAATTTTCTGCTTGCTAATAGCAAACAGCTCTTCTTTAGTGACAGTCCAGTAATCTAATTTGTTCCTGCCTATTTGCTTATGCCAGAACACAAATATTCATGTTGCCAGGAAATACAATTTAAAACTTTAATTATAAACATATTCCCCTCTGTTTGAGAAATTTTCCTGAACTGTACATACACTTTATCAGAGGCTATGATCAACAAGTGCTTTACAAAGCCCCCCAAAAAGAAAAACTAGGCTGGATTTTTCTTCTAAATGGTCTTAATTGAGCTAACTGACCTGATGTTTTATAGACAACAGGAGAAGAATACAGGTAAAACAAAGCACATAATTAAAGGTGTAGTACTTATTAATAAATTCTTGAAAGAGAAATTGCATACAACTAAATTCAACTGACTGAACCACCCGTGCCTGTTTGGAATGGGTTATCAATCTCCCAGAAAATCACAGAGACCTTTAGAGCAGCAAATTCAAGACACATGAGGTAAGGAGTACATTTCTTGATTGTCATCCTTTGTTTAACCTACTGTCCTTCAGGCATCCATTTAAGTAAAATAGCAGCTAGAGAGTGACATGACATTTCAAAGCAGCTAGGAGATACAGATCTGTATCTTCAACCAAAATTAAACAAATATATGTCCCTCATTTCTCTGAATTGTTTAAAAAAAAAAAGGCAAGACAACAGTAGATTTGTTAGGGTTTACATTGCCATTAGTGTAAAGCAAAGCAAAATACTAATCTACTGATGCTATGGCTAGACAAACATGAAAAAAGAATTACATGATAGGTAAAGCTACTACTTTTCAGCATCTGAAAAGCAGTCTGAATTTACTGAGACAATTAGACCCCAAACTATTACCATAAATAAATCCCCTACTGCAAACCTCAGAGACACCCAGTAATGACTATCTGTGCAAAGTGCTTCTGCAGGTTTGCAAGGCTTCTCTCCCTCCTGCTCCTGAAGGGGCCCAACAGGGAGCTATCACGTGCAGTGCTTTGCTGTCAGTCAGGACACCTTTTTGCAGCAAGGCTACAGGATCGGAGATGTCAGAAGCATTTGCCTGTCCAGAAACAGAGTTCACTCTAATAAGGATAAAGCCTGGGGTGTGGGTACTGGATGGTCATCCAATGGTGCCTCCGAAAAATGTCAACTACACAGACTTAATTTCAAGTAGCAAAATCTCAGCAAACACAACTTAAAACACCCAAAAGGCATAGATAAAGGCAAGCGACAACCAAAAAACTGTCTTGATCACTACAGTCATGAGGTCTCTTGTAGAAAAGGAATCTGTTTGAGAGTCACATCTTGGTGTTACAAGTTTTACAGGAGATAATGAAGATAAATGCTTTAATTATACATTATAAAACATACGCACTGTCTACAGAATATTCTAAAAAACACACATATTAGACTCTAACAAGAGCTGCACAAAAAGTTCAGTTCAATAACCCCTGTCAGTTACTCATCAATTAGTGGGTGCAGTCAACTGCACTTGTTCTGCTGGGCTTTCAGCAGGAGACATCAGACAATACCTTCACCTTTTTCCTACTATCCAAAATTGCCAGCAGCCTGCCTACACCAAAATCACTCTTCTTCTGAATGACCCTTTAAATATCTGTGAGAAAAGAAGTAAGAGGCATCAGAAGAGTGATATGGGAAAGAAACAAAAGATCTGCGTAACTATTCCTGTTGCACTGAGACTTTCCATTTTGCATATTTCTAGCAGCCAGACCTGGCCAGCTTGGCTTCTGTCTTTGAGAAACTGTTGATATTTATCAGGTAAACACATACCATTTTCATGCTGTTAATTAATCACTGTTTTCTTTTCCATGTTGGAAAAACACTGTGTTAGGCTTCTAACGTATTACAACACTGGGAAACTTATTTATGCCTCAGGGACTCATCAAGGATCTGTGTCCATTGGATCTCTTTCTGGAGTAGTTCAATGGTGTGTAGTTATTGATGAAGGAAACTATAATAAGAAAATGGAAGCTTTATATAGCTAGATGTCTTTTTTGAACACTGGATGGTATCAACATCTGCATGATTTGATAGTTGGTAAATACTACTTCATTTTCTCCTTCATAATGAATAACTGTTATTCATAAACACCTATCTGTGGCCTGATTTGTGAAGTTGTTTGGCACTTGTAGCCAAGTAAGAGGAAGCTAGACAAAGAGCAAATAAAGTGTTGTGGAACACTAAGTAGCTTAAAAAAACACACCTTACACATGTCAACTTGGGCATTCAAAATATAGGCTGGCACTTTTCTCTGTGGCTCATTCCTCTTTTAATAATGTCATCTCACCTCACAGGGGCTTTGTGAAAATTAATTAATTACGGTTTGTGAGGCATTCAGATGCTAATGATAGCTACAATGGAAAGAAAGCCTATGGAGAAATTAATAGTTTTGAATTCAATGTAATGATTGAATGTGAACACCACATGTGGGTCACATATTGGCCAATAAGAATAACAGAAAACATGAATAGCTGCTCATTCACTGATCTCTGTTACTATGTACACTGAATGAGAAAGGAGTCCTGTGGTAAAAAACATAATATATGTGTAGATAAATAAAAATAGTGCTTCAACACATAAACATGAAATGCTGAGATGATAGGTAACAAACAGAATTACCTGATTTCTCAGCTTTTAAACATTAAATTTTGTAAACACTTAAAATCTCAATAAAAGAGGAAACAATTAAAAAAACGCCTGAAATATATTTGTTTGTTTGTTTGTTTTGCAACCTGGACAACTGTCCTGCAACATCAAAACCCACACCTGTAATAAGTGCTGGGTTAGTCAGTGGATTTCAGACAATTGCTGAGAGCAGAGGAATGCCATATGAAGGCACCCAAAGTTCTGCTTGATAAGCAGACAGCAGTCCAGCAGTTGCCTTCATGGGAAAGCACCTGGCTCCATCTCAGCCTCCCACCCTTTTTACTTGTGAGTATATAAATCAGTAGATTTTGCTACTTATCATAATCTCTTCCAGTGTCTCACTCAAACAATTAACTGAGCCTTCCTTACAGGAACTCAGGCCCTTCCTTCCTTAGCTATAAGGCCCTCAATCCTGAATTTTGGTTGGTATGCAACATGGAAGTGTTCAAACGCCCAGGTCCTTATTTGAGCATCTGGCCTTTCCACAAACAGCAAGAGGAGTCTCCCTGCACAGCACAGAAGTAGCACAACTCTTTCATGAAATGACTAGGGAACAATAAACCAGAACCACCTCATAGGCAAAAAGAAAAAAACCCAAAGGCCTTTCTCTAACTCATTCCAAAACAACTCAGCCAATATAAAACTTTGAAAACTTCTCTTTGGTAGGCACATACTATGGAAAATACCAGAGGAAACAATTCCTGTGTAGCGAAATATACCACTTAAAAATTGTTTTGAGATTAAATGTTCATCCTGTTTTTATCTTCTTACTATTTTAAAGGGCTTCTCAAAATCCAAATTCCAGCAGTGGAAAATTTCTCTCCGCAAAACACAGATAGTTGTGCAATTATTCCTTAAATGGTCCTGCCACATGTTATTCAAGATGGCATTGGTACTGAGGAGAAAAATTGAGGAACAAGGCCCTAAACAGCATCATGCAAAGCCTGATCCTGGGGAGTGACATACGGTGTCCACAGCTGTCTGTGGACAGAACAACAGTGTATCTCAGTGTAGTCAGAGTCAAATACAGACATCATAACTGCCCCACCTCACTGGAAAGATGGTTCTACATAGCAGCACATTTAAATCCATTTAAATAAAGCTGACATGTAGCTTTCATGAGCAAATACTAGAAATTATTTTGTACATTACTAGATGCTTTGTATTTCCAAAAAAACTACAGTTTATGGGGTCAACTCATGCAATCGGTTATGTCAGTGCAGAGGTGAAGTATCTGCACAGGAGGTAATTCTTTACACCCTTTTAGCAGCAACTGAAAGCAGAATTCAGCCTTATTTGTTTTACTGGAAAACACTATTAAAAATTAACACCATATTTTCAAAATGGATATATCTGGTCGCAGTCATAGACATAGACATGCTGAAGCAAACACTTCAGGGGGTCTGGACTCTTTTGACAGGACTTCACATGGTTATTGTCCTGATGTTACCTCTATTTTGACTGCAGCAAAATTATTAAGAACAAACCAAGTGACTCCTCATCTCCTGTTTTAAGAAAATGCCTAGTCACAAAACTGTTCTAATTTTTTAACACTCTCCATATACCCAGTTTGGTACGTGCAGGTCAGGGTTCTTATTTGCACAAGCTCCCCTACTCCACCTCTGCAGATGCCTTCTTTCCTGAGAATACTTCATTATAGAAATGAGTTTTCACTTTCTTGTATATAATATGGACATAATAATTCACACTGGCTGGGATTTTTGTGATCTACTTTGATTACAGTAGCATGAATAATTCCCTCTGAGCCATGTTTTCTTAAGGCAGTATAATTTCAAAGGTCCTTCACACTATTGATTTTAATATTGCATATTTGTTCTTCTAGCTTCCTTTGTCTTTGATCAAGGTTAACTATGCTAGTAATATTTTCAAGGTTTCCTTTTCTGACTTTTGTATTTGTAAACACTTAATTAAAATAATTAGAAGAGGTTAAGATGTGACAATAAGAAATATCAAAATCACAAAAATCTTTCATGAAGAGAGAGCAAAAAGAGTATGTGTTTGAGAGACGAGAGAAACAATGAATTATATAGATAACATTTATCATAAGTTTCTATTCATCATTTCTAGTAATACAAGAACAAAAGGATATGCAATGAAATAGAGAGATAATAAAATTTAAATCTGATATCAAAGGAACATGTTACTAGAAAGAAAAAAACCCACACCAAACAAACCATGAAATTGTTAAATGAAATACAGGTTTTACAGACAGAATGAGGACTTCCACATTGTTCCAGGCACCTGTTATAAACAATATATAATGTATAAAATACACAAAAGAACATCTGGACTTGGTCAGACCAAAGACTTAACTGGACTATCTAGTCTGTGACATCAGCCAATATTAGATATCAGTGGAATAGCATAAAACCAGAACAAGTACACGCTGATATTCACTCATGTATCAGGTCAAAATTGCAATAAACTGGGTCTTCCTGATCCACAGCTTGTATTCACATCTTTAAACAGTGATTCCTGATGGACTTCTATGGATTTGCCCATCACATTTTGAATCAATATACACTTTCAGGCTTCAAAAATATCTTCTGTCAATAAATTCCAAGGCTTCATTCAGTGTTGCCTGCTGGTTTTATTAGGGATATTTCCCTATTCTTGATTTAGTAAAACCAAAAACATTTCCTCTCCTCCCCGTTATTCATGATGTACATTCCTGCACCACACCCTACCATCTCAGCTCTTTTTGAACTGTGGGATCCTTACTCTAACTACTCCACACCAAAACAGAAACTATTGTGTTACCCTGGCCATCCACATTTTTCCTCTCTGTGCTTTTCCACATTTTCTTATGCCCCTTTCGCGATAAGAGAACAAGATGGAGACTGTATGAAGTACTTAAGCGACAGGCTTACCATGCAAAACAGTCACCTGATTCCTAGCATCATTTGCTCTTTCCCAAATCTCCAAGCACTCTGCTGATGTTTTCTTCACATTAGTTTTAACTATTCCAGAGCTTAACAATACGTATGCATGCTCTGGGCTGTATTTTCCATGAATGTTCCTTCGTATTTATGGATATTTAATGTAATCCATAATTTTATCAACTAGTCATTCAGCACCATGTGTTCCCACTCACGACAGTGTAGCTCTTAGTACTGATCTCTGGTGGATTCTGGTCTTACTCCCCCTCATTATGAAAACTGATCACTTTGCTTCCTATCATCAAGTACAAATTCAGAAGAGCTTCATTTTACATCATGGCAAACTGGCTTATGGGCCTGTAATTCTTCAGTTCCTTCTCAAATACAACTTCTCAAATATAAATATCATATTTGCTCCTCTCCCATCATATAGCACTACCTTGTAACTTTACGGATTTGTTTAAAATACTGATCAGGGCTCCAACTCAATGAGTCACTTCTTTTAAGAGTTCAGTGATTGAGCACATCTGCTCTTAAATAACAGAAATATTTGACTTTAACTTTGTCAAAGACTTGGACCTGAAATTTATCATTAGTTACCTCCATTGTTTTTTTTGTCCTCATATTCAGTAGCATTGTACTGCTGAAAAATGCCTAAAATTCCTCCTCTTTCATCTTGATTTGTGCTACAAATTCCAAATAAGTTTTGCAAGTTCATCCTAGAAAAATTCCAAAACTCTCTCCCTTAGTCTCAAGTCACAACTGACTTTGCTAAATAGCTCTGTTTACCCAAGTTTGCATTTTTAGATCAATGACTTAGGAAACAAATTACTTTTATCTCCCCATTTAATCTGAACTGAATGAATGAGATTATTTGCTATAATCAGCTCTTCTATGATAGACTTACAGTAAATAAGTCTCAAACGGCATCAGATCTTGCTGACCCGGTGACAGCATGATGAAGTCTGTTAGCTATCATATTCAGACACAGAGAGAAAAAATGCTAAGAATTCTGACAAAAGGGAAGGCAAGGTCTACAATAACAGCAGAACTACCAGCAGCATTGCGCTCTCCAATATTTACATATTTACACATGACATGGGAAGTCATTACACAGCAGATTTACAGTGCAACCTCAATAGAACTTCTTTTACCATTTTTCCCAAAATTTATTTGGTTATATCAGATTTCTGCAAGTACACAATCTCCCTCTATTTCTGTAAAATGTAGAATTTTCAAGAGGAGGATTTGCATAATCACACAAGAAAAAAAAGCAAGAATATTTATTAAAGGCTCTTGTAAAGCATTATTCTATATTAGTTCATTTTCATCAGTGCAATTCACCTTTTAGATTAGTGTTTTAACCAACTAAATTGTCCACCTTATTACTGTTATAACATTCTCCTGTCTATTTTTCTAAGATGCTACATGCATTGCTGAACACCATTTAGAAAAACCTGTGTGCTCTTTCAGTT
This sequence comes from Cephalopterus ornatus, assembly GCA_013396775.1. Classification (NCBI taxonomy): domain Eukaryota; kingdom Metazoa; phylum Chordata; class Aves; order Passeriformes; family Cotingidae; genus Cephalopterus; species Cephalopterus ornatus. Next base: position 92,861 of record VZRE01014637.1, read on the forward strand.
GAATATCACTCATGAAGACTGTTCAAGCCTCCACCAATCACTTTCCTTATTGCACTTTCTGAAGCTCTTCCTTATTTGTAACCTCAACTCTAAAAGCAGATTATTCCAACAATGAAGTGAGTTCTCACGTTGAAAAAAAATCCTCATTTGGTCAAAAATTGAGTTTTACAGACATAGAGAACATTGCAAGTTCTTCTTATGTCTCTGACCTCTCCTTACCTCATTGTACTTCAATCTCCTTTTCTGTGCGCTGAAATAAATTCACTGAAAATCAAACAAGCCCAGCACCGTTTTTCCCCAGCTTCATTTAAGCAGCTTTTATCTACTCTACGAATAGATATGTTGACTAGGGCTCTGTCCATTCCTACCAAGATCTTATGTAAAACAGTTTGTAGATCCAAACAAGTGTATCAATTTAGTCTAACACGGAGACTTGACCAGCTCCTGTCAGCCACTCCTAGAGCCTTGACCCTTTCTGGTGTGCAGCTCATTGCCACAATATACAATAAAGAGCACAATTTCACAATGGTGCTCTCTGGAATTATAGGAAGGATTAAGCAGTTATGGGCAATAGGGAAAACGATCCTTCAGCTTTCAGTTGGTGTGATGCACTGATAGGTGAAAAGACGAGTAAAGCTGAAATGTTTCAACTTGACAGTGACATTCTTAAAAAACCTTTAAGATGGAATTCATAAAAATAATCAACTCACATTACAGTAAAATCCTTGCTTTATAGGGTATCGTAAAGTAAGGCATCAGCTACATTTAAAAGGCTTTAGAATAGTGTCAATGGTCACACAGTGTTCACAGGTCAGATGGACTACTGCCACCATTGTAATTTCTTTTGCTGCCACGTCAATAAAAACCTCAGTAAAAAAGGTCTTGTGCAAAGCAGGAGAACAGTTACAAAACTACTTACACTCCTCTGTTACACAAGATTCAGTGTTTGGGTCCTTCCTATTTAAGAAAATGAAAGAGGAGCAAGCAATACTCAAGACTTTGTAGCTCACATTTCAGCTATAATTTAAAAATGCTTTATGAAGTGTTTATATCTCACAAATGTCAATTATCTTCCCAAATACCAATGCACTTTCTCAAATCAGATAAAACTGTAATCTGTCTTACAGCAGAAGTAAATGCAGTGATGAATAGGGGACTGTGAAAGTACATCAAAACCAAGCTGGTCCATCCAGCAGAAGCATCCATATGATCCCAGGGAAAGTGAAGAATGGATATCCACAGGAAAACAAACAAACAAATGGAAATAAACCAAAACCCAACCAACCAAACAAAAACACAAACCAAAACCCAAAATGAAACAGAAAACAAACAAACAAAATCCTTCCCAAACCAGCAAATCTATTTAAAAAAAACAAACAAACAAGAAAAGTATGTCAATCACTACAGTCAGGTATTTAAGTAGACAGTTTATATCCCAGCATAAATATATTATTATCCTCTTGCTTCTTCTCTCTCGGAATGCTTATGCTCATAAACCAAGCTTGTGCATAAATAACACTGCCTATGTACTTACATGTTTTGTTACACGTATACAGCAAATATCTGTTTATGTCTTCTTATAACTACAGAGATCTTATATGCTACATGTAAGCTTCTGTAAGTCATGATAAATTCTTACAGCATTATTGAATTGAAAGAGAAGGAAGCTCTTAAGATGCACGTGGTTTGTGTTTCACCTTTACAGTTTACCAGGAGAAATTAAATTGACTTGAAAGAAAACACTGGGATAAAATAGCAAAGTAGCCACCACAGCGTACTTCATGATTAACTATTTTGCAAACATTCCTCATGTCACTTTCTGGTTTTCTCTGACCTAGTGGTCACTCTGAGACACACCAAACGTCCATCCAGACCACCAGCTGGTTTCCAATATTGGCAAAAGAAAATAAAACACAAGAGAAGAATATAAAATAGGCATTTCCTAAAACATACTCCCAATCTCCAACAACATGCAGCTCAGCAAGCTCCTGAGACAGCCGTGTTGTCTCATCATGATGCTTTTTAGATGTTCTTTTTATTTATGAAATGCCCTTTCTTGGGATAAGGTGACCAGAATGCAATAAAGCTGCAATAATTACTAAGTGGGAAAAAAAAAGTCCCATACCAACAAAACCAAAAAAACCCTAACCAACCAAAACCACAAAAACCCCCCTACCAAAATAAAACCCAACCAACCAACCAACTCCCTCCATTTTGTATGATTTTATTAGTTAATGGTAAATTAGTTATTGGCATATAATGGTTGTCTTAATTCAATCTGTTCAACCAAATATACAGAGAAGATTTAAATTTTTGTCATGTTGTAGGGCTAAAAAAGTCTTGATTTAGTATTGCAATGAGCTGCAATAGCCACAGCTAAAGATATCTTTGTAAGACAATATGTCTGAGTTAAAAATACAGCAGAACTTGGGAATATGTCAAAAGGCATACAATTAATGGTTACAAAAATTCCACAAGTACTCTGAGAGGATTTGAGGGCTTTTTTCCCCATTTCAGTACTATCAAGAGATTAGTTATGTGACTTACATCTTGTCAAACCTAAAACCTTTAAATAGACTTTTGAAATCAAAATATTTGACTATATACTCCATCAAAATATGAGAGAATGTTCTACTTACTTCACATGCCTCAAAAAGTCATCTAATAGACCAATAGGAGCAACTCACTTCAGTATTTTTTTAATTGATACACATCTCTGTTGCCAACATTTTTTATGTCATCATCAATTTTTTGTCAAGTATATGGATGCTATAGAAATTAATCTCCTTTTCTCAATTATATAATCTAGAGTGTCTTCCAAGTTGTAACTTTCAGTATTCAAAGAGATACCCAAACTCCAGAACTATTTCATTCTACTACACACCTTTAAAGACTCAGTTTCCTAATACTTTCCTAACAATGAAGATGTAGTCGTCTTTGCTCTTATTATCTTTGCTAAGAGAATTTTCCTAGGAGATCACTCAATATATAAACCAACCTGTGATAATATTTTGTTGCGTTTGCTTAAGAAATTTGACATTTATTCCCAAACAGAGAAGAAAAATAATAGGCTGATGTTCTGACTTGCCTGATGTCATATTGGCGATACTGAAAGAGTAGCTTCTTCACATTTTTATGGTTGGCCACAAGCAAACATTTGAGTTATATCTTTTTATACTATTTCCTTTTTTTTTTTTTTTTTCAGAGTGGAAAAATCAAATCAGCCTTTTCCAAGTGTTTATGTTCACAAAAATGCAAGACAGATTAAAAACACATTCGCAATAAGAATCACCATGTTAAGATATATTTTTTCCCCACATAGAATCATATCTAAGAGCCTCACTCAGTCTTAATACAGTTTTACTGCCAGGTTTGCAGTTACAACCTTTTCACACAGATGTCAATCTGTAAGTCTAGAAATAGCAGAGATATCAACATATCAAAATGAACATAATTCAGATGAGTTAATCAGGATGAGATTATAGAGGACCTTATAAGATCTCACAAAAATACTGTAACTTTTCTGTGTTCCACATTCTTGGAAAATATGTTGTGAGAGGATTTCTATGACCTGACAAAAATGAGACAAAACTGTTATGCTTTTACACTGAACATAGTTAACTCATGTTAAAGACTCTGAAAGTTCCTGTGAAAAATAGAAATGTTTTGCCATGTTCAAAAGCAGTCTTCACAGAACCAAATAGACCAGATCTCAACTTAAAGACCAAATACAGTAAGAATCGAAAAATCAAGGGTTTGGCTACCTGCCTTCCAGGGTTGGAAATGATCATTAAATCCAGCAGACAATCTTCGAGAGGACTGGACACTATTGAACACACCACTGCCACCACCACTGTCTCTACACATGGAATGTCTGGAAATCTCCCTTTCTGGATCATCTTATTAAGGCAATTTTTACCATCTATAAAGGACTGCAAGCAGTATACAAACAACTAAAAGCATAAATCAATTATTTACTGGCTAATACATATAACTAGGCCTTACAAGCTATCACTATGTGAATTAATTTGTCATCACCCTCTTTCAAACACCTGTTGAAACTTTGCTAGCCAGGTAAACATCAAGTCTGGCAGGAAACCTTCAGTACTCCTTGAGAACCTGGTGCTACTGAGTCATCATCTGTTCCTCATGAATCCTTCAACCATTTTAGTAATTAATCCACCTCACATTTTACCTTTAGTACCTCCTGATTCTACAGAATCTCAAAGCTTCTTCTCACAACCTTGTCTTCACACAAATCTGAGCCAACGTGACAGAGCTGTACTGTATTAAAATATCAATCACAGAAAAATGAACCTCTGACAGAAGAGTTACAACATGGTGCAGCGGTCAACAACACTATCAGCAAAGAAAATTAATAGATTAATAAGACTGCTACCCTCCCCTCTAATTAGTCCACTAAGTTACCAGCTAAGAATTGCCCTTTTCTTGTATAATGGTTTATAATAGCCAGATCTTAAAAAAATAAACTTCCTTTTTCCTAATAAGCCAACGACTACTATGTAATGGTTTGGATC
>VZRE01014638.1:0-137226 GCA_013396775.1 Cephalopterus ornatus
ACGCAGGATCACTCTCGAGGAGAAAAGGCCACACAGAAAGAACCGTGTCCTTTCTGTACCACCTGGGGAGCCATTCTGCTATGCCTTTTGCAACCGGACGTGTCTATCTCACATTGGCCTTTTTAGCCATCAGCGCGCTTGTAGCAAGCGTGGGTAGAGTCCTTCACAAATCTTCGTTCGCGAAGCCTAACCATGATGATGATGATGATTTTGCTAATAGAATTTCTCATTTATTTTGTTCAGGTTCATCTTATTTTTTGTAACATTCTAAATCCAGTCCTGTCTCAAACAAAATATTTGGTCTTCACAGCTTAATACTGTCTTCCAATAGTGATCCTAATGAGGTAATGTGCACATAACGTGCTTTAGATTTAACTACTGAAAAACAGCAAACATAGGACATATCCTTGCAGAAATCTACTGAGGAACTCTTTCAGGTGCATCTTCTGATGCATCTTTTATTCTCTGAGTTCCCCATCTGGGTAGAGTTTCATCTAGGCTGTCTTATCCACTTACTCTAAGAATGCCATAAAAGTAGTGACTTCTAAATAGAACAGGTCTTACTAAAATCAAGAAATATAACAACTAAGTCAAGATTCTTACAGAAAATGAAAATTAGTCCAATTTAGTCAATGTGACTTCTTCCTGACAATTCTGTATCCACTGTTACTCGTGTCTTCTATTTCCTCTACAGTTATAGCAATATCACGAGTTAGTCAACCATTTATTTTGAAAGTGTTATTCTCTGTGTGATATGTACATATGAGGGGGCAAGAGGCTGGAGAGCAGCCCCACAGAAAGGAATCTGGGAATCTGATGGCAAGTTGAATACGAGTCAGCAGTGTGCCTTGGCAGACAAAAAGGCCAACCGTTGCCTGGAATGCATCAAGCAGAGCATCACTTGCCAGTTGAAGGAGATGGTAGTCCCACTCTACACTGCACTGGTGCGGCCTCTCCTTGAATATTGTCTGCAGTTTTGGGTGGTTCAATATAGGGAAATCAAACTATTCAAAGGTGTCCAGAGGACAGTGACCAAGATAGTGAAAGGTCTCAAAGGCAAGACTTAAGGAGCATTTAGTTTTAGGTAGTCCTACAAAGAGCTGAGAGTTGGACTTGATCTCTATGGGTCCCTTTCAACATAAGATAGCCTATGATTCTATGAAATTTTTGTTAAATGTACTGAGAGAGCTTCAGATGGCCTTCTAAACATCTCAGCAACAGTTGCTTAGAACCTGAGAAATCTGAAGTCATCAAACATATTGCAATTTATTTTAGGTTTACAGATCTCTGCTGTTTTATTAACCAATGATCTCTTTACATTGCAGGGAACTGTAAAGCAGTAAAGCATTAAACGTTTCAGTTCTCCTGGTTCAGTAAAAGATAAGCTCTTCCTATAATTTTCCTCCAGCCATTACACATCTTATTAAGTAATTCTTTTCGTGACACTTCTGTCATTTGCTAAATACAACTCCTTCTCTTCCTCGTAATTCACAATATTGACTTCAGACTTTTCTTTCACATTCCTTCCTACCACTTTTCTTGATTTTCAACTTCTACATGCTTGCCTCTTAAGCTTCAGTAGATCAGAGTACCTGTGTACCAGTATATTGTATTGTTATTAAAAAAATTAAGCTAAATAAAAAAATAAAAATATAGTGATATTCTCAGAATCCCCTTTAAAAGTTTATGTCAGTAATATGAAATCATCTTCTGTATCTCTGAGTATCTTCAGAAGACAGAAAAACTTTGGAGGTAGAAATACAATACATTATTTCCATTAAGTCTGTCAAAAATGTATGAACAAGATACATGTTGAGATTAAAATTTTACTTATGCATAAACACATACACATGACTTTATTTTTTAAAGAGCCTCAGTGTTTATAGAAAGCCTTTTTTTGTAACTGAGAATGTAAGCAACTTCAGAAAAACCCAATTATTTCAAATTCCAGGTCTGGGACCAATATAGTTTAAGGCATTGTTAGTTATGTAATGACACAACATCAATGTAATGGTGCTGAAAGGTGCTGCTATTGCAAAGTAAATAAAAATGTTAGATTTTCAGAAAACCAGGTGATTCCTGCTGTGTTGTGAATAGAAGAATCAAATTATTTTGATCCTATAAACTCAAATGAGTTGATATTAGGTTATGTCTTTATTTCCCTTTTCTTTCTAAAGCAAAATAGGACTTTTAATAGAGTTTTTATGTTCAGAAGACCAAATAGATACTCTTCAATTATTTCCTGTAAGATTTCTCTGTTTCCATGTGTCATACATGTAATGAATACAAGGTCCCATAGAAAGTTATACTTTCTTTTTCTTACAGTAATTAGATCTAATAATTAAATATGCACCACATTTTCCTACAGTAACATGTTTGAAATTTATACATTAGTCATACTAATGGGTTCTTAATAGGCTTTGGATGTTGTCTCACAAAATTGAATTGATGAAATTTTGGATCAGCTGGGACTTTCAGAAAACAAATCCCATAGGAAAAAACGTCTTTCCTGGAAGAAATCATGAATGTCAAAAAATGCTAAATATCTGGCTTCTTAAAATCAGATACCTGGCAGAGTTAAGCTTTGAATGGGAAATTTTATTACCTTAACAGTCTCTTGCACTCACTGTTTCTTCAGGTGGTATATAATCTGCTAAACCCCCATATTTTCTAGCTCTTTGTTTACTCTTTCCTCCTTCCAAACTGCAATAGCTCATATTGCAACCATGCATTTGACCTTCCAAATATATTTGTTAAGACTCCTGTATTTTTTCCCACATTTCCTAGACAGATATTGCCGATTTTCACCTTCTGCATATCAATATCAACATTCTACATGTTTGCCTACTAAGCTTCCACAGATCACATAAAATTCACGTACGATTCAGGACATGCTAAAAGATTCTGGTGTGTTGAAGATGTATTTAGACCTCTACACAAAATACGCACACTTGGACAAAAAAATTTGTGAAAATGGAGATATACAATGTCACTAATAAGTGGATTTTAAAAGATAACATCAGAGAGAAGGCAAAAAAGAAACTAAACTGAGATCCCATGGAGGATTTATTTCTCTGGAAGAGCATTTCTTAGCATGAGCTATGTAAATGGTGCCTGTTGCTGTCCGTACACCTGTGTCAATTCTATTTTCAAAGCTTATAGTTACACTCAGAATTTTCTGATGGACTAAAAGGACCTTACTTTATATGTGTAGATCCAAAAATTACTGTAAGTTCAATTACTAATTTAACATTCTAATAAAAATACAAAAAAAATGCTCTTGTCAGTTCAATTAAAATGATGCTAATGTTTATACTCTGTATCGTCTAATTATTACAGAAAAATCTTGTTAATAATGCAGTTGAGATTACTGTACTTAAATTCTCTGGCACATAAACCTTTTTCTCAGTTCTTATGCTTCACCTCCTCAAATATTCTCTGCCTCTAAAAGTCAGCATCTGAAATATTCCTAGAGAAAAATGAGGAAGGATTGACGAAAAAAGAGTGAAACTTAGATGATAAATCATCCCAGAAAATTCAACTATTTCCTGAATATAACCAATATAAGAACAAAAAATACTGTTTTTCCTCTGCTGTGTTTAAGTGTTACAAATATGGAGCCCAAAAATTGGATGTCTCAAGGAAAGTTGGTTTTGTGATTTTCTTCTGATAAACTAGAAATATCTCTTCCATAAACTTTTGACCTTGCCCCAGTCGGTTTTGTGACATTGAAAACACTTGAACTTGATCCTTTTTGCTTTTAATTATTAGCTCTGTTGCAGAAATGTTGCACAGAGCCTCATCGTGAAGTTTAAGATACGTGTGCATGAAGAGTTTGCTTGCTATTTTCTACTACCTTTACACAGTGCAGGACCATTCTTAAAGATGCAACAAGCCACTTGAAAGTAAATTTCAAGGTCCCAGGGTGATCTGAAATAAAAGTTGTAGGGTTGGAAGGAAATGGGCCGGCTCACATCAGAAATAAATATTTCCCCAGAATATAGATACTTTTTTTCAAGAAGCTATGAAACAGCTAATAGGGCATTGCTGTGTATACAGAAACTTCTACCTTCAAGTGTAACTAAAATGTCAGTGTTAGTCATACCAAACTTCCTCATTTTTCTTTCCTTGACAGCACTTTTTGTAAGAGAACTAGATCTGTATTGTCTGTCTATTGTAGGGTAGGAAGTAATTTACAATAGCAAGAAATAAAAGGCTATAAAATGTGATATTAAAGTTACTTCCAGTTTTTCCATCTACTGTCAAGTTCTTATGGCCAAGTTTCTTTTCACAAACTCTTATATTGTGGTATGTGCTGAAAGGTTTTGGCCTGTTCATGTTAGCCACAAGCAGGGGTGAGAAAGTTTTTAGTGCCCTGATTCTGCTTCATTTTAAAAGAATGACCCAGAACTGCGTTCTAAATCAACAGAGAGCAGCTCATTATTGTGGTCCTCACACTTCTACCCACCCACACCTGTGCACGTACATAAACAGGTTCCCTCTGTCTTTGTGTTGCAGGTGGGTATTTAAGATGTGTCTTCATAGAGATAAGTCCACTTGTCCCTACACAAATTTTAGTAAGGTTAAGTGCCAGGATCCCATTGCTTATTGTTCCACTTGGAAGTCTTCTCATGTGTATCTCTCTTATTCAGGAGCATTTCCTATACAGATCTTCATTATCTAGCACTGTACAGAGTTGTAGAATAACAGAATCATTAAGGTACAACCTTTGAGCAAACACCACCATGTCAACTAAACCATAGAACTAAGAGCTGCATCCAGTCATTTCTTAAATATTTCCAGGGATAGTGACTCCACCATCTCCCTGAGCAGCCCATTCCAATGCTTGAAAAAGCTTTTGGTAAAGAAATTCCTCCTGATGTCCAACCTGAACCTCCCCTGGCACAACTTGAGGCCATTTCCCTCTGTCCTGTCTTGGGTCATGAGAGGAGAAGAGCAGTAGTCTATATCATTGCTAGAGCTCATTTGGCATGAACATTCTTTTGCAAGCTCAAGGCACTTTCTTTCTGAGTGGTAGGAATTTATTTGTGCTTTATGCTGTGTTCTGTTATTGTGTTAACTATGCTTTTAAAACTTTCTTACCCATACGGTGCCATCTTTGAATAATATATCAGTGTGCCTCACCTTAACGATTTACTGGGTCTATAAATCATTTGAAACACTGTTCAGGCTGATGATATATTTGAGTCATACATCATCACACAATGCTGCTGAGGTGATATATTACTCTAAAGATGGCGCTGTACAGAAAGGAAACCTGGAGTACATTCAGTTACATACTACACTCACTTTTAAAAGGAGCTACTACTAGTGGAGCTACTTGTACTTCTTGACTGCATATCACCATTCTCAAGAGGCGATTCTCAGAGGAGTTTGATAAAACCTCCTTTACTTTTTCCAGAAGAGAGATTCTGTGAGATTACCAGACTATTACAGCTCAGTTTATTACAAATTCTGGGTATTTTGATGTTTTGGGTTTCTTTCCAAAAAAACATAATTTGGAGATTTGTTTTGCAAATTTATAAAGTAATTCTAATTTGGATTAGAGAAAAGCAATGAATATTTACATATATCAAAAGCAAAGGAACACTGATAGATATAGAAAGTTGGATAATCATTAGTGTCTGTGGTAATGTGAAAGTTAATCAAAACCAGAAGTCTGGACTGTGATGAAATCTTGGATGAATATCCAGCAAGTGAAGGATCATCACCTAAGTGGTAAAATATTGTGAGGTCATTATGTCAGAACCTTTGGTTTCATTCCAGAAAGCAATGACTTTAAGTAAAGATAAATAAACTGATATGAAGCTATTCAAATAATTAGGGCTTTAGTTTCATAAAAATTGAAAATATAAACCAAAACTAAACAGTATTATTTTTTGTAATTGGGAAAAAACCAAACATACAACAAAAAAAAACCAGGCCAATACAAACCCCAAAATATTTTAAATAAAAACAAAACTAAAATAGTTTAAGTGAATACAATATTTTGGTTTCATTGAAATTATCATAGTTCATTCAGTTTTTAAAGAGTTTTGTTTTTTCTTATCCTGTTTGAATTTTGATCTGGACAACTATTGGATTCAAATTAATATTAGCAATGAAATATTTCAACTTAGTGAAAATATAAAAATCTCTCTGTTGGAAATGATTTCACGAGTTCAACATTTGTCTTCTTTCATATTAAGGTAGATTCCTGAGCAATGCAATGAACATTGTGTTCAGAAACACAGCTAGATTTGTACATCTTATTCTCCAAAGAAAACTAGATGGCTCATTGCAAGCTTGGTGAAATAGCACTATTTAAGGAAATGCTTCTCTTCCATAAGGCAGGGTGCTCTGTGTCACAGAGTAGCAAAGAGAAAACTTACAAGAAAAATCACAAATGCCTACACTTTTGATACATTGGAGTAGATACTTGACTTTGATGAAGCCCTTCTCAAAAACTATGCCTGTGAATGATGATCCCCGCAGTTAGTTTGGCTGAATATCACCATTTATCAAATGGGAAATGAAGAAAAGTAAGAACAACTATATTGAATTAATGCAAATGAAATTATGGAAAGTGATACAGGGCTAATAGCATCCCTGACATTCTAAAATCTACAAATATGAAATTGTATAAATGCCCTAGTGAGATAAAATGAGTACGTTGGGGGAAGAAGAGAAATCAGAAGACACAATAATGTAAAGAAAACTAACCATAAATTAATAAGGTACTACACTGTTGGTTATTTTGACAAAAGAAGAGACTGCAGAACTTGGCTGAACAGGGTTTTACTGATTTGGAATTTGTTTTACCATTGGAAAAGACCTCTAAATGTAATTTATTTAGAAAAGAGAGATGAAAACATTTATATTTCAAATTGTGTTCTATGCATATTCCTAAAATTTTCTACTCTTCTTTTTTTACCCAGAAAATAAATCAAGAAGATCAAAAGATCAAAGAGGGAACTACTATGACCATTTTATTCTATTATGAACCAAATGGTCTCATCAGTTCTTTGTGACACAGAAACGGTGAAATTTAAAAGTGTTTTTTCAGTTTGACTGATCTCAAAGGTCAAAAATTTGATAAAACAGTAAAATAGGTGAAGTTTACCGAAACTAATGCAACCACAGAATAACCTAATAATGGGTTTTGATATATGGGTGTTACCATAAGCTGTAAACAGTTTGAATGATTCAATAAATAAAAAATAATTAGTTATAAACATTATTTTGATGACAACTTGATCACAAAAAAGCAAATGGGATTATTTGTCAGGCTTCTGAAAAGATCACAAATACAAGGTTTAGTGAAAGCAAATAAGTCCTTCTTATATGGGCATGAAAATTATAGCAGCTGTGTAGAAAGAAATAACTGACCTTGTAGGTGACTTCCAAAATGCTGAGTAGCTGTTAGATATTTTTTTCTTAGTATCAAGCAAAAAAAATTTAGTTTTAAGTAATAATTGATATTAATCCCTTTGATGTTAATAAATAAATAGATATAGTTTACTGTTTAAAAAGTAAGAGTTATTCCTGTTGCTAGAGCATATAATGTTCCAAATTCTTTCAGCTCACTCTACTGTTGTATCCTTTCTGTTCAGTGCACTTGCATGGCTGGAGCTTCTCAAATACAACCATAATATGTAAACATATAATAATAAGAAATGACTGACTCTTCCAAATTTTATCCAGAGCACCCCTCAGAATAAATATATTCTACCTCTTGAGAATACATATATATTATATATATATATTTTATATATATATATACACATATATATAAAATATATGTAAGTAGAAAAACATAAGACATTTAATTTGTGACATAATGAGAAATCAGACAAGCTCTCTGAAAGGGTGAGAGAGTATTAAGGCATTATCAGAAACCAAATAAATCACTAAAATCCTCTTGGATCTTAATTGATCTCAGTGCAAAAGCCAAGAATAATGATATTGGATCCATCTTTGACTGCTGTCAACTTACTATATTTCAATTAAAAATAACAGAGCTGAACCAACATCTAACATTAGATCAGTGGAGTAAGGTTCTGTGGGAGAGCTACAAATGCAAACAAGCAAGAGAATTTATGAACTGAATGAAGCAATTATCTCTACTGAGAACAGTGGCACTAGGGAACCCATGATTTCACATATTTGATTTTATGTACTGTCTACTGCATTGTTTAGGGAAAAGTAATTTTGTTTCACATTGAAGACAATGAGGCAATTTTTTTCCTAACATCCTACATAAAAACATAAAATTTGTGATCATGGTATTTGTGGATCTTTAAGCAATCAATTTAGCTTATGTAATCTGAGCATCAAAATGACTAATAAGAAGTAAAACTTCTGGTTTAAGCACTAATTACTCTATAACTTATTCTAGAGAACTGATTTTATTGGATGCATTAGTTGTACTTTGCAGGACTTTACAAGTATTAGTATTTAACGAGTTCCCTTAAAGAGGAAATGTATTAATCTTTCAATTCACCTACTTTCTTTATTCCTTGGCAAAATTCCGAACACAATATCTTCATATAACAGAGTATGGGGAAGATAAAAAGTGTTTTAGGAGAACAAGGGCATATTTTCTTAGTAGAACAAAATAATTATATTAGTTTATTAAATATCCAAATTTGAAGAAGAGAAAATAGATATGGTTCTCACTCTGTTTCTGGAATGAAGCTTGCATTTTGAGATGTGCCCACTCATATTGAATAACAACACCACAACAAAAAGTAGTGCTGTTACTCCTATGGTGGACTAAGAAAATAAATGAGAAAATGGTTTGTAAGATGAGGGAATATTGTCCTTTAGACCATCTGATTTTCCTAAGAAAAACAAACAAGGTCTCAGGTGAAGTGATGAGGGATGTATGTAGCAATTAGCTATCTTAAGCTACACGTACCAGTAGAAGGTGAGTCATATTTACAGGTATGCAAAACCTCTTGGTACATAGCCTAGTTTTCCCAGCTACTGAAAGCACTGATCTGTGCTTTCCACAGGTGGTCAGGAAATCTACCAAGTCCTTTATGGCATCAAATTTTCCTATCTGTGTTGACGCTATTTCTATTAACCAAAATACACCTCCTGTTCTGCTCGCTTCAAGAGCAAAAATGAACATTTTGAAGATTTGATTTGCTCTCAGATTTTGTGGAGAAACTATGGGCTAATCATCATGTCATATAAATTACCAAAATACCTTTGATTGAGTGTGGGATCTACAAACGTTGTCAGAAGCAGGATGACCTTGGGGTTAGAAAACATAAATCAGAATTATATATTGGTAATATGATTGCTCTGTTAAAGGTTTGACATTTATATTTTGTAAAATGAGAAAATATCAATAAGCAAAAAGTTTAAAACAGCTATTTGTCTTTGAATTTAGACAAGTTAACAAAAAAGAAGAGATTAGAACGTACATGATTTTTAGAAGTATATTCTTTTGCATCAATTAAGCAATTTGAGTGTTTAATGTTTAGATATATGGGCACACATGTATCTGCACATGTTGTGAAGGTGTGCGTTTTTCAAGGAATTTCATTGTTCTTAGTCTGATTCATCATTTAACTCTTTTCCTGAATGCACTAGTTCTGCCATTTCTCAAAGGGGCATTTCACTTAATTTCCTTTTGGATTAGCTGGTGCTCTGAGCTTGAATTTAAAGTTTAAAGGAACCATTTGATTTTAATAACTTTTATGTGTAGTGCTCCATTGAGTTTGGATTTTAGCACATAGCTCTAGTTTTCCATAAGGTGATTTTTAGTAAATCCCTGTGTGTAAAAGAAAGATAAACACACATCAGTGAGTTTGTTATTGCAATTAAATTATTGGATTCTTACATTTGAATTTGTTTCGAACACTGCAAGGCATGAAGAGACTGTTTTCTTATGTTGGTCATAGACACTTTTCTAACACTCCAAAACTTGAAATAAGCCTGTCTGTCTCCTTCAGTTTCAGAGGATATTAAAATGCCATGGTCTTATATATATATATATATATATATACACACACATATGCGGTCAGTTCAGACAACTAGTGCTTCTTCAAAGACAGTGTTAAAACAAATTCTTAAACAGTAACCACCTCCTTAGATTTTGCACTCTTAGATAAATATTTATTTAATTATCTACTTAGTTAAAGTAGATAATTCTTCACCCTGTCCATTCTTCTTGTCCTTATTAACTTTGCCTCTCTCTGTTCCACTCATTTCAACTAGCTGTGAGGCTCAGGGTTGCAATAAAGCACGGTCTGAGCAATGTTAAGCACTGATCCAATGCCCATGACTGGATTTGCAAAACCTTTCTTCACTCACACTGTTGTTGATTTTTTTTTCCTCTTTCTACTTCTGAATAGGAATTCAGTGTGTCTATCTATAAATCTCTGTAAAACAGGAGATGGCTGTGCACCCTTTAAAATACCAGAAAGGCTTCAGTATCCAGCAAACCTAAAGAAACATTCCCCTCCTATTCACAAGATAAAACCAAGTCAAGTTTCTCATTTCTTCCAAAGGAAAGATAATCCAACATCTTTAGCAGATCATTTCTCTTTCTTTTTCTTTTTTTTATCCTGTTCTTTATTGTGTCAGTGGCTCATTGCGAGGAAAAGAGATGTCACCCTTCTGTTCTTGATCATTTCCCTTTCCCATTCAGAGAAGCTGCAACATGTGACATGCGTATCATAGCAGCTTTTCATTGGTCCTGACTTCTGTGTGGACACTTAGGGAGGTTCTTGACTGAACTGCTTGATTTAGATATTTTGGGAAGAAACATAAAGCATTATCCTTTCGGAATTGCATCTTTTTATCAGAATACAATCTCTCAGACAGTAAATTCACTTTTTCAGGTGCATGAAGGGGCAAACATAACACATCCCTCTCTTTTAAAATATAAAAGTTCATAAAATATAAAAGTTCAACCAATGTGCCATCTTCTGTTCTCTCAAACATCTCTAGGAGAAATGAGTTCTGTTGGCCACAGATGTACATATACAGTATTTTGGTACACAATGAGACATGAAATGAATCAGTTTAGACACGTTACTGACATACTGGCTTCCTCACCTGCTGGCTTGAAGTATGGGTTTGGAGTCACACTCCACTCTTTTCATTGATCTAAAGAGGAGATTTGCGCAGTGCCAACACTGGTTTAACAGCATTCATAAGTTAAACTAAAATGTATGCTTGGAACTTGGTTTTGCATTATTGTAAAATTGTGCAGTTCAGGAAAACAACATAAAATCATACAATTTCTTTCAAGGTAAAGAGAAGGCAACAAGGAAGAGGAAGCTGCCAATACTATGAGGAGAGTTGAATTGTAACTACCTGATGTTCAACTGTAACTGAACATATTTTGTACAAGTCATTACTCACAGTGGGATGTGCTATAGTTTTCTGTACCAGTTTCTTGCTACTTCAGTTTCTGGATTCATACCTCCTTACTGAAATTGATCTCAGCATTATTTAATTTCAGCCATTTTAGATGAAAGAGACAGAAAAAATTGGAAAACTCCTGTGAAACATAGTTTTCCCTGCTTACCTAGTGAGGAATGGGGTTTTAGTTCCTTCCACCTTTTTTCTGCTCTCTCAAGATAGCACTCTAAAACTGTAGGAAATTCAAAAAAGCCCTGTTGATGCTGGTCATAATGAAACGACTAGTCACTAAAATATTTAGGACACTGCTTCCTGGAGAAAAATAATAAATGCATTGAGAATAAATAAACATTCTAGAATTTTTCCTATTTGTCAGAGAGTTGGTATAACTTTAAAATGCATCATTATTTAAGATGTGATTTTACTATAATAAATCCCACCAAGTAATTCTTGTGTAAGTATGGGAGATTTTCTTTGCTGAAATGAAGAGACTCTCCTTCAAAATGCTACTGCTTCTTTCAATGTCTTACGTTTTGGTAGCTAGCAATCTTGTCTGCACTCTAACTGGTGTTCAGAAGAATCTGGCATTTGTCTGGGAAGTACAGTTTGCTAAAAGTGAATATTTGGCTTTGGAGTTATTTTTTTGTCTCACATAACCAGGAACAGCAGTGTTTGCCCTCTCATTCACTGCTTCCAGCTCTACTCAATTCATTTCATCATCTATCTAAAATTCAAAGAACTTCCCTGTGTTTAAAGAATGGATATTATACAGAAATTGCTAAAAGCCTATTAAAACTATCTTTGTACTCTTCAAATAATGTAGTCAAATGAAAACAAGCTATCACAATAATAATCTTCACAGAAAACCATTGGGAAAATTCCATCAGTCCCCTCAAGAGAAAAGATGACACTAAGAGGCATAGTGTTGTAAGATATTTTAAAATAAAATGGGATAGTGGGTCTTGTAGACTCAGAAATTCAGTTGTTTGATCTATACTGGTTCAAACCTCCCAGGTATTCTTTCAACATAGTCTCAATGATCTCAAATATTTATGATAACTACCTATTTGTTATATTCTTCCATTCCACTCTTTGTCCATGAAAGTGCAATAAATTTAAAGGACTTTTTAAAACACTTCTCTGGGAAATTCTGCTAATACTTCTGAACAAAATTCATCTCTAAAATAAAATGCATCAGCACTTTAAGAGTACATTGATATTAATTTTGAGAAAGTAAGTATCTAGAGAAAAAGCTCTGTAGTTACTAGTGCAATTGAATATTAAGCAGAACACACATATTATTGCAATTAAGCCCTAAAATAAAGGGGGAAGAACTTGAAGAATCAGATAACTAACACAAATCAAGGTCAACTGTATGGATCTTTGATTAAAAGAATATCTATTGCAGGTCTTATCTCTCAGAATTAAATAAAAGGTAAATAAAATTTATTCTTTTTTTTTTATTTGCAGGACGCTTTGCTATGTAATTCTCCATCTTTAAAATTGATCTGGTGCACACAGGAGCAAGCTGATTTAAAAGTTAGTATTGGAGGCTAGTTTTAATGAAGTTTTGCTTTTGGTTTAACTCATTGCCCACATCAGGATCCTGAGCTACAGCTGATGTTCCCTGTTTCCCTAATATAACAAAGAAGATGAACTAGAAAATTGCTTTTACTTTTCATATCCTTTCCATGTTTTAACAGGTATGATTCTTGTGGGAGTTTTTTAACACCACCACTCTTCAGCATGAAGTTGTCCTAGAGAACAGTGGGGGCACTTGAGGTCTACCATATTGTTCTGTAATGTGCACTGGATCCTTTTTGTCTTTCAGTGGTACCCATGAGACCTCAAAATGCCAAGCAGTAGAGGATATTTTTTCTGGTAGCATCTGGCTTCTTGGCTGACTACCCAGATAATATTGGCAGTTTTGCTTTTGCTTTCAGAGCTGTCACATATTTAGGTTCCCGAAAGGCGATTTCAGCATTACCTTGCCCTTTTAGATGTGATCCTTTGACTCACCCTTGTTTTAAACACTTTTTATAGGAAGCTTAAAAAAATTTCAACACATATGCATTCAAAAGCACATGAAGGAGCGTCCAAACTGCTATTTGTACAAATGAAACATTTCACTTTCTCAAAATAAAGATGTGCATGTGAAATGAACCCATCTTTTCATGCAACGTGGCTTCATTTTGACATTAGAAATCAAGTTTCAAAATCCATCTGCAAAACCACAGATTGAAGCCGGTCCTATGCTATTTACACCAAAGATTTAGGAAACAACATGAAGGAGAATCCCATGGTGGATGACAGGAAACCCACTAAGTCAATCACACGTCCAATTTCTTCCATGTTCATGCAGAAATTGGATCAAAATAACACTTCGCTATCCTTTGGGCAAAGGCTTGGCACTTAGATGCAGCCCTGCTCAGGATCCCTGTAGGGTCTGCTTCTCTGCTGAAATCACTGAACCTGGAAGGAATCCAGGCAGTGGCACTTTGAAGGAAACATATTTGCTCAGACTGTGATCGCATCATAAACAAAAAAGGCTGTGAATGCCAGCATACCAGAATGTTGTTGGAGAGAAACATATGGGTGGAAATATTAATTCACTAATGTCAAAGTTTACTGTCTGATATTTTAGAAAAAAATAATTCTAAGCCATGGCGAGTCATTCCATTTGTATTCGGTTTACAGTATAGATGCTTCCTTCCCTTCTCTCCTCCCCTCCATGTTAGGTTAGTATTTTTTTAATAAAACATTCATTGGAGGAAACTAATAGAATAAAATAATTGCAGTGAGTTCCCCAGGTTAAACCAAAATAATAATAAAAAAAATTCTAAAAATGTTTCAATTCAATAAATTTAAATTAAATCCATCCTCTTTTTCCTTTTATTGTTTTGAAATTAGATCACTATTTCAGTTTTTATGAAGTACAATTAAATAGTTAAACCAGAAAAACCTTAAACTGAATATAACTTGAAAAAGAAATAAAACATTTATTAGAATTCTTAATATATTTGCAGTTTTAGTTTCTTTCAGTGAGATGGAATTGCTACTAGGTAGTCAAGAAAAAGGAAAAGGTTTGCAAAAGATTATGGTTTGAAGAACAGGACACATTATCACTAACTGGCAGCTCAGTTCCACTATTTTGGCACTGCTTAATTCTCTTTCTTTCATTCTTTGCAATTTTTTACAAATATGTTTAAGAAATACTAGTAATTGTGTAATAGTCTCTTCTGATTTCAGCACTTGGCCTATGATTCTGCCTCACTGTTGGGAGAATTCATTCAACATAAGGAAATGAGTTATCCTTTAACTCTCTAACAGTCTGTTGACTCAATATAAAAAATCTGAGATTATAAAAAGCTAAATTTGAAATTTTGTTCTTACTAGTTCTCCATTCCAATATATCTTGAAATGATTGATTGGTACCTTGTAAATTTGAGAATTCATTTGATGCATTTGGACATTCAGTGACATCATACAATTAAGATGAGATGATAATTCATTTATATCCCAGAATAATGATCATGTGCCTGCTTTTAATAATATTTCTTTTATGCAGCTCTTTGGAAAGCTCTCATTAATTCGCCTTACTAAACTTTCCCTTTGTTTTATGGCAGTGTGAATTGAAAATAATTTTGACATAGTCCACCAGGCTGCGCCTCTAGAATTTGTCTTACAGCTAAATTGGTAAAACTGAGACTACCCATGTCAACATTGCTCTCCAGTGAAAAGGACGCAAAAGATATTCCTTCCTGAAAGCTGGACCTGAAGCTCTGGAACACATTAGCTTTTACTGCAAAGTATTTTGGGATTGACTTGTTTTCTGAAAGAAGACTTGCAAAGATTTGAGTTAATTCTTGGTGTAACTGCCTGTATGTAGTTAAAATAGAAAAACAGTTTGTGGTATTCTTAAAAAACCCCAACACTAAGTCCAAGTATTCATTTAGAAAGACTTCCTAATCATCTACTGGATAAAGTTGCTGAAATGACTTTCAGTATTTACTGATTAGCGATGAAACAAATGCACCCCAGGAGATAACACTGATAAATGTTATCCATGTTAATTCTGAGATGTCACAGTATTTTCCTCTAATAAAAAAATTAATTTATGTTACTAAGATACCTCTGATAAATGCTATTTCTTTAATGGAGATCAACATCTTTGCATGTATATGTGTGTCCTATACAAGCAAAATGCCTAATTCTAAGATTTCCTTGAGACATAAAACTGGTTAATATTCTAAATTATGTATTTGTCATCATTATGACTGATCATTTTTCATTCCACTTAGGAAACAAAATATATGCATAAAATACAGAAATATTAAATATAATTTAGATGTTCAGTGCAATGAAAAGGAATAAAAATAAAAAAGTGCCTGCAGTATTCATAAAGCTCAAGTGACAATTTGGATGTAACCTTTCCCAGATGCACTTCAGCAAAAAAGGCACTCAGAAAACTAATATATATCAGCCTGCAGAGTGGCACTGGATATAATGTATTTTCAGAGAAACCATCAGACTTTTCTTACCTATTAACTCATCTTCAATGTCAGCTTTCAACTCCGAGATTTTCTCATTAAAAATACTGAGTATATGAGCTCAATATGGAAATATTACCACATATTAGCCACAGTCTTGCTGGTGGGTGAAGCTCTGTTAAAAATGAAAAAAAGTCTGAGACAAGGAAAGTTGTAATATCAACCATTTACAGTACAGCCTAACTACATAAAATGAAATGAAAAACCTTTGAAGATAGAATAAAAAGGCACAATACTGAATACTAAAAGGTTCTTATGGACTACAGAAGTAATGCAGGTTGAACACTGATAGCAAACAGCAGGAGACTGCCAAGACTTAGGTGCCTGAGGGCCAGAAAAGCTTAGTTATAACTCTATCCAGATTAGCTCCACAAGATTTGCGTAAGTGACATCCATAAAATGTACTGCATAAACGATTGGAAAACAATGAAGATCATCAGTTTATGAAGTGAGGAAAAGCTGCATGTTATTTCTTCTGTATCATATTCATTTATTTCAGGATTATGTATCCACTGTCTTGCTTGCTTTTGTTTTGCTCTTTATTCTGCTAAAATATGTGCATGTGCATCTACAGGAGGGTTTGTGCTCCCTGGAGACTGCACTGGAAAGAAATCTACCCTGATTTGGAATGGTAGGGCATCTTGCTTTCAGCTGAAGTCTGGAAATATACATTCTTTGGCTTTTTTCTCCCAATATGCCTTCTTCTTAGTCTTTGATTATAATGATTCTGTTGAAACCTAAGGTAAATGTTTCTCAGAATTCACATATAAGGACACTTCATCGTATTCAGCTAAGACAAAGCATGTCTTTCAATATTTCTCTGTTTGAACCTAATATAACTTTCAACATACATAAGAACTCTAAATAAATATTGCTTCATTAGAAAAGTACTTTGATTGTTTCAAACTAATAATTTAGAGGTATCAGGTAACACAAATGCAGCTATTTGTCCACTGAAGTGCTGCAATACAATATTCCTATTGCAGTCCACTGGTTATGCTATCGGTTTTCTTTTTTTCTTTTTTTTTCACAGCTAAATCAGTCAGGTATAGTTCTAGTGAAATATAAAAGATGATAAAAGAACATGATAAAAGAACAGGACCCTTAGGTGCTCATAATTATTTGAGACTCAACCCCAGGTTTTTATTCCTACTTTTCTAGTTCACATTAATAATTTTGGTAAAAAATCCCTAAAGATGATTTTATTAACTACTTGTGCATTCTTCTCAGAACAAAGTTTTTGCATGCAAAATATTCAGAGTTTAGTGTGATAGTTCAGAATGACTATTTATTGATATGCCTGGTCTGCAAATGCAGGAGAAATATTTACAAACAAAATGTTCTGAAAAGGATATATATGTTCACTCTAGAAAACACAGAAAACTGTCTTCTGTGGATGGGGCCTTTATAATAGTAAGTTTTGAGGAATTATTTATAGTGATATACAAATATGAGAAAAAATCCCAAAATTGCCCATGTAAAAGTTTACATTTCTTCTGCTATTCATAGATGCTTAATTCTAGTTTTGTTCTGAACTGAAAGATAATATTCTTTCAGATAAATTTTGCCTTAATGATCACTAAAATTTCCTGTTTTAAATGAAGAAAAGTTTGTGGCAGAGATAAAATTTGGTGGACTAAATAACAACCAAACAAGCCATTTTCAAGTCTTCAAGATAAGTAGATGCAGAAGATAAATACTTGGAATTTAATTTCATTATCTTAATTCGATAAATGAAGGGAAATTTTAAATGGATTATTATTTTAATAATGCCTCTGCTATTATTACTTTTTATTATCCACATCCTTATCAAGACAGTTTTTAGGGTCTGTTGACAGGAGCAATATCAATTATGTTCTTCCAGTACATAACGAACCGTGACCCATGTACCATACTAGTGTGTAAGAAGAGACTAAAAAACCTTTTTATTGGCTCACATATTTCCTTCATGGACACTCTGAATGTACATTAACATTAGAACTGAACAAACACTGCAATAAATAAATGATATTACAGGCAATTATTATAGTTCTTCTCTTAATTTAGCCAAACATTATTACTTTCATGTTGTCCCTCCCTCTGTATTTAAAAGGACAGTTCACGATCTTCTCTTCTATCTCTTCTTTAAGAATTGAATTTACAATGCTGCCTACAATGAACTGATAATAGTTAAACTGTCAAGTATTTTATGGGCTACTACCTCTTCAGTATTCCCCTGTATTGATTTTTCTGCCTTATCTCACGGGTTGCTTTAGAAAGTAATAACAGGTTTTGGGTTTTTTTCTGTGTTGGTGAGTATTTGGCACACTACTACTGACAACCCACAGTCTCCCAAGGTATTTTGCAATCAAAACCACATTAATGGGATGAAGAATGAATTCATACGTTAAGGTTATCAAATAACAGTGCTAAACCGAGCACGATCCAGAAGAAGTTAAACTGACAAAAATCTGTCTAGATCAGGGTTTTAAAATCACAATTCTCCCCTAGTATCCTTCCCAGTCAGTATACTAAATGCTGTCTCATGCTCTTGGCTGAATCGTAGGTTCAATTAGACACAAAGTTTAAGTATTCGTACTTTCACTTTCTGTAAGTAATTTTAATATCCAAGGAAGGAATCAGTAAATTTTTCATTTAGTTTGAGTGAACATTTTTTTTTAAAGTAGGAGGTTTAAAACCAGGTGTTAGAGATGAGTGAGGTTCACCAACAAATTTAACCAGATATGACCAAGGAATTGAACAGTAAAATTCAAATTCATTCAGTTTCAGAGCTGAAAACCAACCAGCATCCCACGTGTTCGTTTGCACTGCTGATTATATCTGAATTTTAAGTATGAATTATAGTCAGATATGAGATTGTTGCTGAATTTGCCTTAACTGATAAGAAATACACAGACTGCTTTGAACACATATTAAATCGATGAGCATAAGAGCAGTGATGTTGAGTCTCCTAATTCTACCTGTTGTTAGCTGCAGGTCTGAAGAACCTATGTGCTTTTAGAACCTAATGCCTCACTCCAACATTCGGCCCAGCAGGGGAAATATGTTGACACAATGCAAATATGAAGCAAGTGCTTATCAGTCTATGAGATCCAGACTATGCTACAGCTTGTAGACTTTCATTTTTACAAAACCATAAATGTACCAGACATCAGAAAGTGAAAAGAGGAAGTTTTACTCAATTCCGATATTGAAATATCTTTAAACTATCATATTTAATCTAATGTTAACTATGCAACACACATTGAGGCACTCCCAGAAGATTAATGAATGCCTGGGAGTATCTTATAGCTCAAAACAATGCTTTGGGGTATAAATCCCAGTAAATAGTTAAACCCCAGGAAATGCCCTAGTCTAAGGTTAGTATTAATCTTAGAGAAATTAACTGAGAATTGAAGAAAAGTTGTAACCATGTGTGATGCTATACCTTAACATAAGGAATTCTTCCACCCACAGTTTTTGTAAGTCTTAGTATCGTTCCTTCACCTGATATCCACTATCCAGTGTAGCTTCCTACATACACACACTTTATAAATATATATATATATACACACACACACAGAAGTGATATGTAGTATCTCTGCCAGATACAAAGCCCATCAGGTTTAAAGAGACAGTATTTCATGTCAAGATTAAATACCTGATCATTCATTCCATACACAGTTGAAGACCTGTTTCTGTATTGATCTTAACTACTAAGATCTCAGGGTTGAGGTCCTCCTGTTTTCATTTTACACTTCCAGACTTAATTCCTATCAGTTTATGCATAACTAATTTTTTGATTTTGCTCAGATAACTGAGAAAACATCAAGCTTTGTAGCCCCTATCCACAATAGTTAACAACGGATATCCATGAAACCTTGTTGGGAATCTGCAAACAATAATACTATGGAAAGAAGAAGACCTTATCTCATGGGAGTCAGAATATGAAAAATCGTTGTTCACACTGTGCTTTGATAAATTAGCATGAAAGCAGCTTTTGTGTGAATACTGAAAAGTATAATTAAAAAAAAATATAGACCCCATTAAGAGAATTTCTCTGGAGTTTTTTTCTATGAACTTGTATGGTCATAAACAGGATTGAAAAATTGGTAATTTAGAGCAATGCAAAAAGAGGAAGCATGAAAAAAATCAATACAAATTCAACTCTAAGGAAAAGACTCTCAGAAACTGTTTTTGCAGTATTTACCAGAAGAATTTTCAAGTCTTTATCAAAGAGATTGAAAGAAAAGTAAGGAAATAAAATTCCATGTCATATTAGGCTCTAATGTATATTCCTTTTTTTCTCATACATGGTAAATCTGTTTTCAGCTCAGGCACCTGTGTAATCAAGACACTATTAAGTTTCTTTGAACTCTTCTAATTTAGATTTGATGCATCACATTTGTTTAAAATGTTTAATAACTTATTCACTAATTGCTTGTTTAAACCTATGCTGGCTGCCAAGCATTCTGTTATAACTGATAAAATATAGATCACTCTGAATATTTATGTGTAATTTTTGTGCAAGTGACATTTATGATTAACACAAACTTAATTTGGTAGTGGAATCAAATAAAAAATGTCTTTGTGTATTCTACTGGAATGATTAGCAGAGTCTATCAAGAAGTCCCTTTTGTTCTTAATTTTATGCCACATGAATGAGTAAAGATACAAAGGAACTGAGTATTTCATCAAGCACTGGCCTTCTTTATGTGAAATATTCAAACTTCTCACAAGGAAATTCCACATCTGTAATGTTTTTAATCACTATTCTTTTGTATGTGGCCCTCTTTGTGAAGTGAGGTTTGCATATTATTTGGGAAAAAAGATTTCTGGATATATCTTAGTCATACATTTGACTCCAAATGGCTTTTTCAAATCGGTGTTGTAGAGTCACATCTCAATGCTGAACAAGGACAAGTTGGCTCAAACAACTTCCTTTGTTAAGTCTGTGAAGGTCACAACTTAATTGAAGAACAAATTAATTTTGGGGTTGTTTGGTTGGTTTGGTATTTTTTCTTTTTCCTCCTTGATTTGTTAGCTGACTCATCCGTGTTTGGTGTCAAAATATCGAAATGCTACAGCTAAGGATGATCCAATGACATACAAAGATAAAACAACAGGTTGAGGAGTAAGGTCTACTTTTAAAAATCAATACTTAGTTGAATTGAAAGAGCATATGATGGTACTGTAAAATATTGTCCTAATAATATCAAGCAATATCTCAAGAATTAAAAAAAAAGAAGGTATTTAACTTCGTTTTACAGTGTATCAAAATGCATTATATCTGAGATAAAGAAATTAATTTTAAAAGGGATTTTAACTGCAGGCCACAAGACAGAGATGGGTAATGAACGGATGGGTATTGAATTTTTGCTCATTGCTGGTTTGAGTGAGAGTAAGGTTAGCTAGTAATAAAAATTATGTGTGAGTGGGAGTATATCAATGCCGCAAAACACATCACGACTAACAGATATGCACCAGGTTTAAGTATGACCAACAGAGAGTTGTAAAAGAAAGAGATGCCACTTCTCATCCAGAACAACAGCAGTCCACTCTGAAAGTCACAGATTGTTGTTGTGTCTTAAATGAGGCTCATCAGAGTACATAAAACGAACAGGAATATTCTCACGCCCTTATCCACAAACACAACCCCCAGGTTCTATCCTCCCAGGTAATTTTATGTGGAAGCTGGCTGACTTAACAGGAGTTTTGCTCAAATGAGGGTGGAGCTCATAAAAGCAAATGGCTCAGATTTGTTTAACCTGTTACAAACTGAACTGCAAAGCTAGAAATTTGTACATTTGCTAGCTTACCAATAAACAGTTGTGAAAAACTGAGTCGGTTTTGTGTTTGCAAATTTATACAGTCCCAATTAGAAAATAGTAAAATATCTGCAGTTGTCAGGAAGAGCGAATACAAGGCAAACCAACTGATGAGCCACACCATTCACATTTGAAGAGTGCATTGAAAGTTTATATAGATAAATAAATATACCACTATGACTAATTACTATTGTTAAACTGTTAAACAATATCTACCAGTTAAGACTGTAATTCTTATTTTTTATGTCACTCAGAGTGAGAGGTTTTGGGTTTTTTTGCCTTACAAACTACAAAAAACTTACTGAAAACTGCACAGAAAAACAGCCATAATTTTTTGTCTACTATCTATGTTTTTTGACTCAAGATATACAATATGGTAAAATTCTGTAAACTAAGTGGTGTAAAACTACCTGTAGACTATTTTACAAAGCCAAGAGCTTAGCTGAGGCATATATAACCCAGATTGCTTGAGTAACTCACTGCTACAGTCCAAAATTCAGTGGAGACAAAGCAGAGGCACTCCTTAATAAACAATTTTCCTTTTTAGCTAGTTTAAGAAAAATGCATATTTTCTTCCTGATAAAATAAAATATAAAATCATAAATCTGTCTGGCATTCTTTAAATTAGGTAACTGTACACATTAAATTAAGTTGAGATAAGCAGTTAAGTTCTGCCTGAGAATATAGAAGTATAGAGAATTTTTACCTTTAATGTTTCTTGATGTGATTTTACACATGTGATTCATACAGCAGTTTCAGAATCCTCTGATTTCAGATCTTCCTATTTCTGCAGAGTCGATAAAGAAATCAATGCAGGTTTTGCATCTTAGAAAATACAAAAAGAAGCACTAATATTTGCTAATCAGTTCACTCTTTAATGAACTTATCCATTATTTTATAATTTTATGTATAATTTATATGTTATTTGTGTTTTCTACCACCTATCTTTAAAAGAGCCTTCTGGTTTTAAGGTGGCTTTTTTTTTCATCTGTTTATATTTCTAGCATTGTTTTCAAGGACTAATAGAAAACCTGATTGTTAACTTTTTTCTTCATATCTTTACTGAGGTAACAGAGGATTGCAATAAAACCTTATAACTCTCGTTAAAGCTGGCATCCATTATTTGCTAAAAACTTCATCTCCCTAATAGTCTTGAGAAAGAAAAAAGGGAAGCACAAAACATATTCTTCCTCACAGCAGTAATGTCTGGTTCTCAGTTGTGGCTTCTCTGCTTGTTTCCCAAGGCAATAGGCACCCAAAGTATTTTCCACTAAAAGAAACGTACTGCCCATTACTGAAATGACAGTGCTTTTACCCAGTTTGAACATGAGAACCTTGTACAAGATTTCCTGTAGAGAAAAATAGGATTTTGGAACAGATGTCAATTCTTCTCTGAGTTCACAGTTTTAACCACATACAAAAAGCAAATGTCAAACAACTAGGATAAGAAAATTGCAGAGATTGTTAACCAAGGTCATTTTCTTAGTGGGTGCAAAATTATAAGCCACCTTGAACTGGAATGTTTTGAGCATAGGAGCTGAATAAACTTAACTTCCGGGAACTCTACTAAGTCTGGCGTTCATGTTGAAAATCATTTATATGATACAAGCTTTTTTATCTGACATCATCACCCACTAATTACAAGGAAAAAAAAAATCAAAAGTCCCCCATACAAACAACTGACATTCTGTTAAGAATCAAGTCAAATATGTATGACTGAGCTAAAATAAATCACCATAAATACGTGCCAGTTCTGCACTGAATATTTCTAGTCAATTCTCTAAAAAGTATTTTTATGGATTAGTTTATCTGGGTGAAAATCACCTCCAGCTATGAGCATGAAACCTTTTCCTACGGGTGTTGAAATACTAGAATGCAAATTTGAATCATCAGGACATACAGGTTCCCTACAATCAGGTTCCATGGGGAAAAAAGTGCAGATGAGCTAAGGAATGAAGCACAACCTCAAGCCTGGGAGTGAGCTGCAAACCCAAATGTCCATTCAAATCAGTAAGTGTGTTTATTAATCATACAGGGCCTCTATTCGAGGATTCTCATTTGATTATTTTCCATAAGCATTACAGAGTTAGAGTGGCAACACATTTTTTCTGTGTCTCCTCAGCAACTTCAACACAGAGCAGCTGCTCGGTAATACTGCTATTCACCACAGTTTTCCAGTAAAGGACCTTTGACAATTTGCTTTGATGGAGTAAATATATAACAACCTCAAGTGTGTAAAATCGGTTATATTGCTGTCTAGGTAACAGCCTCAGATGACTGCCTTAGCACTTACCCTGTTGAAGCACTTTTTATTGGGTTCAGTTTGCTAAGGTTTATGTTTTCCATACAGACCTGCCCTTTTTATTGTACATCTGTATAGTCTTAAACCTAATCAGACCTCACACTAGAATAAAGTCTCCAGTGCTATACTGCTAAAAAAAAGGTTGCTATTTCAAAAATAAGAAAAGCTGTTAATAGCAAAATCTCTCTTAACGAGATAGCACAGGAATGAACTCCAGAATGCATACGCAGTTAAGTTTCTTCTTTAACACTTACTAACTTGTCCTTGGGCTTTCATACTAATATTCCCTACACAGTAATGATGCAGTCCAAGACCCAAGTTCCTTTAAGAATTTTAAGCTGATATGCAGTAACGGTATGAGGATTCCATTCCCTAAGTCCCCTCTTTTCTTCATTAGTACAAACACTTCCCTTGCTGATAGTGTCACTTTGTAAGCATTCATTACCTATCGATTGGGTACTGTAGAGAGCACGGATGGACTGGTAAGGCCTCACAGAGACCTTTTCATTTCAATGAGCTTCTGACATACCATGTTACAGGATTTCTTAACTGAATATTGACAAGCTCTGGCGGATTCTCCATTTTATGACTAAATATTGTACTTTTTTGTTTTGTCTGATTTTCTGTAATTTTGTTGTCTCTCATTATTCTTTAGTTTCTTTATCAAGTGTGTATCCATATGACATCAATATAAATCAGTCTAAAATCAGATTAAAATCAAATTAAAATTAGACAACAGTATATAATAAATATAGGTTTTGTAGCTATCTATATTTATCTATCTTGTGTGTGTGTCTAAACATGTATATATTTGTGATACATGTGCATTTGTATATATTGTATATTTGTGATACATGTGTGTTCGACATGTATTACTTGTGGGTCAGCCCCACAATTGTGTGCTTATGTGCTTAGAAAGAGAAAGGTGCTTGCATCCTGCCGTTCTCCAAGTAAAATGTTCTGCTCTTTAGCTAATAGCTGAGTCATGTGTCATATTGTGGAAATGGTGAAAAAAGTCCCTTATGAGGATGTGAGAAGATGTCAGAACTACAGAGGCTGACATCCTCAGAGTGCAAAAGAGAAATGGAAGAAGGAAGAATTACAAGAAATCATGGAAATATATATCTACATACATTTTATATGTCAGTATGTCTGTACCGGTGAGATGATGTTAATGTGAGCCACAAAATACATAGTTGGGGGCTGTATTAATAGAGCTGAAGAAATGCGAAGGAAGCAAAGAAAAAACTAAAGATGAAGGGGGGAAAGGACGTAATATGGGCAAGGAGGCTGCCTGCACAATTTTGGTTAAAGATCAAGCTATGCTATCAAGAAGATAATTCTCACAATCATAAAAAGAAGTTGGTTTAATAAATACATACAACCAAAATAAGAAGTAATTCCCTCTGGTATTATAGAAATAAGGAAAGTGGTGATGTTATTTTAAAAGAGACATGTAGGAATAGCTGAAAATACATTTAAAATTTTCCTGAAGGAGAAAATATAATAAGGCAGAAATCTTTTGGCACTGAATAGGATTTTGCCCTTCCTAATATGTAAACTATTACACAAGCTATGTTTACAAGACAAATCATTTATCTTTTGGTAGTAATTTGTCTCAACAATATCAATATTTTATTAACTTTCAGCCATTACATTATTAATTTCAGTGGTCTGCAGTTAGCAGCATAGGTGTTTGGGTACCCAGCAGTAAATTTTTATCACTACTCAAATATTCCAGTGTTTTCAGGTTTTATTTTCCAAACACAATTCTTTTTATTAATATACATAAAAATGAGCTAACAAAACAAAACCAAATCTGAAAATGTCACTCTTTTAAAGGTATTAAAGAAGATTGTAATAATTTTAAAAGGTATTCATTATGTAGTACATATAAAATAGAATGTATGACCATTTATTTTAAATTATAGCTTTCATTTAATCAGTAACAATGAAGATGTCATATAATGTCATATAAACTACTACAGATGTGATGCTGAGGCTTTTTAAAGTGCATGTCATTCTCTCTCTCTGTCTCTCTTCAGTATGAACCTGTTTGAATACCTGCTGCCATCAGTGGCAAAATTGTCATTCACTGTAATATAAAACATCAGGAAGATATTCTCTCAAAAACTGCCCAACTGTATCTGTACCCATATAGACAATGGTATTCTAAAGGATATGAGAGCCTTCTTTAATATTTGTTTACAGTTAATTGTTGCCAGATATACAAATCCTTAAATGATCTCGAGCCCTCTGTTTTTCACATGATTTACCTGTATTTTTTCTATAACAATATACTTCATGTCCCAGCATCTCACCTGGTTTTTGGTTTTAAAAAATAATATAAATATGAAAGCGTCCAACGACCAAAAGGAATTATTCCCAGGATTATTAGGTTTTGATTTTTTGGGGGGGGACATGGTTTTTGGATTCTTCTTGGTTTGTAACAGGCTTTTAGCATGACTCAAGATGGGTATTTTTACTTTTTACAGAATGTGGAGATTGAAGACTATGTTGGTAGTCTTCAGTGACTGTATTGAGATCATTGTTCAAGCAAATACTCAGGTTTTCACATCATCTACACAGTAGCTGTCATGTTTACTGTCATGTTTACTCTAAACTGATGCAAATCACCTACCTCTCCAGGTCAGGAAACCCAGGCTCAATGGTTCACACTGATTTCTACTCCAAAGGATTGCATGCCTGCAGCCAGCTGGAGTCACTCAGTCTGAGAGGCTGAGCCTGATCATGAGTGCAGTTCTCAGGCTGTAACCATATTTACCCACTTAGAAAAAATGAGGCTTATAACAAATAATGTGAGTACCTTTGCCCAGTTTCTGCTTCCTTTTTTTTTTTTTGTAAGGAAAAATGCTATTTATTATTGCTAATCCTCATTGGCATCTTATCCTTGCAGTCAGTGGAGAGTTGGGAGTTGGGAATATAAAGCATCATTCATATTCACATAATATACAGATACTGTGTAGTAAATGTGTGAGTTCAAACAGCTGTAGCTGAATCAACATCAGATAGAAATCTCATGGAGGATAATACGAAGATATATCCAGAAATAAAAAATAAAAATATTTATTTCTCATATATATATATATGTATAGTATTGTTCTCTGTATCTATATCACAGGCTCAAGGTTGCTCTGTTTCTTAATGAATCCACTTAATGAATTGCATTGATTATGTAGCTATTATTCATAAATTTTGGTCTTTTTATGTTTAATAACATATCTTTTTGACCCAAACTATATAAAAAAGAAAAGAAATGAACATAATCAGAATGAAAAATGTGTCACTGTTGAAATGCAAATATTGTATTAGAAATCCTGCATATTTGCCATCATTTGATTTCTTTCCAGCAAAACACTTTCTTGATCAGCCTCAGCAAATGAAATTGGAAACATTTCATTAATTTTATAAGAAAGGAGAGGTCTGAGTGGCATCATAGTTCCTTTGTATTTTTCCTGTGTTCATTTGTGCAGTTATAATTACAGATTCTTTATGAAATGTCCATGTCAATCCTTATTAATCACTAATTTCTAATCACAAGCATAAGTAGGTTTAAAATTCATTGCAAACCTTTTGAGAGTTCTGTGGGTTTTGAGGGAGAAATGACATGTTGCTTATCTTCATAATGTTTTCTAGAGATTCCTGTCAGTAATTTTTCCAAAGGGAGAGAAGTTAGTGGAAAGAGAAGCAGGGAGAAGAAAAAATGAAAAGGAAAGGACCGAGAATCTTTCTAGGCAAGAAGTTATGTTCCAGTGTTTTTAGCATTTAACAATTAAGGCCAGATTTATTGGTGGGTGTGACAGTTCCTGGTTGCGCTGCTTCAGTGAAAAGGAAGATAAATAAGGCACCAACACCTGGGAGACATGTAGGCAAGATTAGACAAGAATTAAGAAACTCTTCTGAGATTCAGAAACCTATGGAAAAATCTGGCAGAGCTACAGTGTGGAAGTTTGAGCAACTAGAAACAAATTGCTTGGAAATAAAATGAAAGAATGGTATTTTTAGGTTGTTGCCTTATTTCAAATCAATCAGAGGCAGTGACGCTAACAAAAAGGCACCAACAAGAATTTAATTTTAAAAAATGAGTGCCAACCATATGTTCCTTAATAAAATAATTTTTTCAGTAGTGTGGGGTTGAAGCCATTTCTGGTTCATTAGTTCAGTAGCTATTCCTTATGTATATAAAAATATACAGTAGTCAAGACTTAAGTTTGTAAATACTGCAATTTTTCTATCATCTTTTGTATTCTCTGTTGCTGTTCTGTTTCCCCATATGTCAAATCTGACTGGAAGAACTGGAGTACTGAAGGATGATGTGAGTTAGCATCAGCTTCACTTAGTGTGGTCATGATCAAATATCTGATTTTCTTATTAAAATATAGGGCCCTGATTCCAAATCATTTAAACTTCCATGATTTCTGTAGCTTTTATACGTGTTCAGATACCATATTTCACAGGTAACATTTTAAAATAAAGACAAACAGCACAAAATAGTATGAATCAAAGAGACTGGTGCTGGGATGAATGAGATAGAATCTCATGAAATGAGATGGATTCCCTGGAACAATTAGAGTGCATCTTCTTACATCTTTTGAGGACAGTGTGTTTCTTATTAACACATTTCTGCATGCATGAAGCTATGAAGGTAGAATCTCTTTCCATGATCTTCTCATTCCATAATATCCCACTTACCAATCTGTGGCTTTGACAACAATTGAGCCTTTTGAAAGTGTTCATGTCATTTAAGAAGGTTTTCTTTGAATTCCAAATGCATTATTAATCAGCCATTTAAATTTTTCGGTATCAAAAGTTGTAATATTTATTCTAATGGATTATCAAGATATTATACGGTCTTTGAAAATTAAAAATTATACAGTATGTGTTGGAAGAATAGGCTCTCATTTTTCTAGTATATCTACTACTTTTAGTTTCAGACTAGGCCAAACAGGGATGTAATAACTTCTGTTTTATTTCAATACTTCAGCTTTGTTTTTTGAATAGACACTGAGCACAAAATGGGACCAACTTCCCATGAAGTCTCTTAAAAAAATTACCAAACTTTATCTGCTTAGGTCTATGCCTAAAAGGCACAGAAAAGTTCAAGAAAAGTGTGGGGGAAAAGTCATTAATGGTAATGTTGACAGATTTTAGAAAAGAGACGTATCAGCTACACTATGGCTTGGATTTTCAAAAGTGTTATCTGCTGCTGTCATTGTAGACTGGGGATATATCTGACTAGAACTTAGATAAAAATACAGAAAAGGCAGGAAATACCAGTGGTGTGACTATTAATTTCATTATGTAAAGACAAAAGGGTTATCCTATGTTGACTAAGTCTGAGCGTAGACTTTATATGAGATGTTCTGATAAATGTAAAGATCTGGTCCAGATATAAAGGGATATTTCACATCATACATTCTATCAGTCTAGATATGTTTAATGACTATACCTTTAGACATTTGTTCAAGAACCCTGAACAGGTAATGAAGATTCTGTTCATTTCCTTCCAACTGGCTTTTCAATCTGTTCAAACATCATGAAGTTTAACTTCTTCCAGCTTCTAATATGAAGAATATCAGGCAATAAAATTGCACTTAAACACTAATGTAAATTTGTAGAAAAGAGTGCACATGGAAAAATAAATCCATTTTTGCCTACATAATGTACTGGTCTTACTGATTTACATACCAAATAAATACCTTGTATTCCTCTCACTACTCATTAGTAGTTTTTAAAAAAAGAGAATACATTATGGATTAATAGGTAAAGGTTAGAGAACAAAATTAAAAACATAACTGTTTCATAAGTATTTCAATACAGTGAAAATATTGTTCTCCCAATTAAAAAAAAAAAAAAGTGGTAGAACTGTAAAAAGGTGAAAGGAAAGTCAACAAAGGTAATCAAGTGGAGATTGATTTAATCTCTCTCCATCAAAGGAGAGGTTAACTGATCTATCATTTTTAGTTTGAACAACAGACAGCTGAGGGGAATATGAAACAGGTTGCAATATAAGGAGAAGCAAGGAGAAGATTAAGAAGAGAACCAATTCCAGAAATAGAAGACATTAAACGGACTTAGTAGATTAAAAGTAACCAAATCAGGTAGTTAACCTATGGAACTCATCAGTAAAATTTGGTTGGATTAAAAGAATGGTTGCACAAGTTAGTAGATAAAAAGATACTTATCACAGGCTAAAGTACCATTATGATTTCCATTCAGATATTCTTGAAACATTGATTTCTGGAAGCTGAAGAGATAAACTATGCGCATGGCTTCTTCACTTTGTTCTCATGTTTCTTTGCAATTGGTCACTGTCAGATATAGGATAGCCTTCATTTTGAATCAGTATGGTTATATCTATGTTTTCATAAAGCACAATTTTTTCTACAAAAGAGTTTAAAAAATGGGTAAACGTTTTGGACAAAAGATTGGAAAGAGAACTTTTCTCTATCCTACTTTAAAAAAAAAAAACAAAAGCATATAAACAAACAAAGCAAACACACACACACAAAACAAACAAAAAGCCCCCCCCACCTCTTCAAATGCAAATTAAGAATGCAAATTAAAAAGAGATTTCTATCTGATGTTGATTCAGCTACAGCTGTTTGAACTCACACATTTACTACACAGTATCTGTATATTTATCCAATAGCTGATGCTTTTGTTAAATGATCTAAAAGGAACAGAGTTTAGGACTTTTTAGGTTATCTTATTTCTTAGTGTAGTGAAGAATGAGCACATAGATAATCCTTTCTTGAGATGAAGTATTGTGATGGTATGCTGTAACTTGAAATGTTCTAGTATCTAATAATAAGAATTTTTACTGTAATTCCCAGTAGTACACTGCAGTGGGAAATAAGCAAAATAACCTGACAGAGTGTGAATATAACTTTTTGACCCTTTCATGTCGTTTTATGTCTTGATATAGGAAATTAATATGTGTCCCATTTTGGGGACAGTTAAACATGATCTTCAAAATACTTTATTTAGAAAGATTCTTCTGAGTCCAGACTAGATTAGATTTAAATGGTTTCCTCTTCACAGCTTCAAATTCCTTCTCACTTAGCACTTGGCCCAAATGCTCACTTTCTGTCAGATTTAGAATGACACCATCAATACTCTTCTGCCGTCACCCTTAGATTTCGTTCTTGTTTCTTGATGTTTTGCTATGTATACAGACTTGAACAACTCTCTCAGTTTAACACACAGATTTTTTTTTTTGTTGTTGGGTCAATTTCTATGGAATTTCATTCCAATCCCTGATTTAACTTTTGCCCAAACTTGCCACGTGCTCCCTTTTTGTAGTCCTGACTTATTGTATCAGCTGTCTTGTTATACACACCTTTAGCTGTAGTGCCGTTTTTCAGAACTACCACTTTCAGACCTTTCTCCTCTTTTCAGCACCCCTAACTGATCACTCCCTGCCTCAGAGAAATTCTGAGCTAGTAAATACATGTACCTGTCCCAAATTTTCTTTCAATAGATAAATGATAGCAGAAGGTGCATGTTCTAACCTTTCTAGTTCCCCCATTTACAACCAAATGTGAAAAGTAAACTTCCAAGAAACTGAGGAAGAAAAGAGGTGTGAATTCTTGGTTTATAATATGTCTACACTTCCCAATCTGCTGTTTATAGGACCAATTCAGCGTATCAAATGATATTTTTCTCAGAACTAAATGTATCTTAGAAAGTTGTAACTAGATAAATTGCATGAGAAATAAAGCAGAAGCTCTTCTTTTACTTGGAAAGGGTATGGTTCATCCCTGAAAAAAATACCCATGAGAAAAAAAAATCAGCAAATAAATATTGTCCAGAGGAACAGAGTAAAGAGTTGATATTTACTTTATGATTAAAAAATACAATTATCTCACAAAAAAAAAAAGGCACATAATAGCTGTGTAAATATTACCCTTTTCTCCCTTACTGACCTATATCTGTACAACATTCCCTTTGAGGTAAGAGTTACATTTTCACATGTGATCATGGCATTTCTATCATGAGAAATCTCAAATCTTAATCTGGGCCTCTGGTAATAAAGTTAATATTAAAATACTAATCAAAAAGGTAACCTGTAGAAGTCTATAGGAAAAATGTGTATAGTACAGCCAAAGAAATAATAATAGTAAAATGAATAATTACAACAATCTGCTAGTTATTATTAATACATTATTCCAAATCTTGCAATAATTGTGCTTTAATGAAGACATAAATTAGATATGTTTATAATTAAATAGGTTTGAATTTATGAATCTTCGAATATCGACAAGTAAAAAGTGAGTTATATCCAGATACTAGTGATAATATATCCAGTTTATTCTATGTCTGTTGTTAGTGATTAGACTTAACATCCTTGATCCTGGTCAAAAGACACATGCTGAAATGAAAGGTTGTTTCAACCAACCGTGAGAGGGTTTTGCTAACTTTGTAATAGTGGGAAGTCACTTCTTGCATATCTTAAGTGGATCACATTGCCTGGTGTCTTTATTTTATAAGGATCAGATCTTTCCATTCTCTCCAGTGAGGAGGATAAAAAGACTGAGATACAGAAGTGGTTTGTAAAGTACTTTCAAGAGTACTGTCAAAACTTGACATGAAGAGCTTTTAAACTGAAAACAGCAAGCAAATGAGTTACTAATCTCAAATGTCTGTGTAGAAGCTGACAGCTTCTGTCTGCCCCTTGCCTTTGCATCCAAAATGCTTGCCTGATGTAGAAGGCAAGAATGTCTCCAATCATGCTCTTTGGCTGTTCCTTCTGAAACTGTCAGGCCCATCGCATTTCAGTGACTTTTCTCTCTTTTCTTTACACTGTGCAAGTGTCAGCTTGCTATGGGGAATCAGAGCAAAGGCAGCTGTGCGGCAGAATGTGCCAGCTGCATCAAGAATAAGAGAGAGGAGGTCAGGAAAGAAACTCTGGAGGATTTTACAGTCCAGATTACGTCACGGGGATTGAGGGACCAGACCAAATGTTGTGAAGACCAGCCAGCTCCACGGTGGCTCTGAGGATGTTCTTTTGGGCTACACTCAAATTTTGCAAACAGAGCTTACATGTTTTCTTTCCTTAAAATAATTTTATTACCAAAGTACCTAAATCTGAACTGTCTGACATAATTCATGACACACATTAAGTTTGCAAGGGGAAAGACATGAGCAAAAAAAATTTATTGGGACTCCTCTTAGTCTCACTGTGTTGAAGACCATAGTTTCTATGGTCTTTCAGCATGAAACAGACAAAATTCTTCCATCAACTGTTTTATCAAGGGGTATTCAACATAATTATTTTTAAAAAAATAGGCCTAATAATATGTAATTTCTTCCAAACAAAATTGTTTGCTTCCATATTGTAATAGTTCTTCTCTGCATCCCCTAAGCAAGTGCTTGTCCAGTGGCACAAGTGAAGAGAAACCTGTACTCTGAAATAGATACATCAGAATTCTAAATCTCTGCACACCCGGTAGAAAAATTACCTTTTGAAGCTGTGAAAGCTGTAACGTATGCCCTGCAAATTTGATACTGATTCATTGTGTTCTATGCAAATGTGGATGCAGGATTCTTTTTGTTCAGAGGTAACTGATCTCTACCACAAATCAAACTTCTTTTTATTAGCTCTGACTGTAATTACCACAAACGAAAAATGTTGTCAGTCCAGGAGAGATTAACTTTCTCACACAGAATATCTGACATCTTTGCTGGAATAAATCTCATTTGTTCTTATAGTTTTTATTTGCTTCTGTTATCATTTCATAGTTTAGGAAGCCTTCATTTTCAACACTGAAAAGTTCTGCAAATCAGTTTTATAAGTGTATGGAATAATTTTTTCTCTTTTGTCTTGTAGTTGTGCACTTGGCTTGATACGGCAGTTATATTTACATATAAAAACATTCTGAACATATTTAATCCAATATTAATGTAAATTTGTTTTGCAGTTCAGTACTTTGCAGAAAACTGTTCTCATGTATACAAATCCATGATATATATTTAATATTTCAATTCCTCATATATCCTTAAATGAGTGATTGGGTGAGGTTTATAATGAATGTCCTGGAAATTCAGCAGAGGTGCAAAGACGTTATGAAGGGAAATAATTCAGAAAACCCTTAAATTGGCATTTTAAATGTCATCTCAGTCATCTTACATGTAATTTGAAAAGCCTCCTTCTTCTTGACTTCTCTGTTTACGAGGGCTCTGTCAATCTTGACCTGTATTGGAGAGTGGGAGACTGCACCAATATCAGGCTGTTCTAATATCCTCTAAGCCACGTTCTTCATCCTCATCAGGAGCACAAGTTTTCATAAATGCCAAAGTGTGTATGTAGTCAGTATTGCAAGGACATTTTTTCCCATTGATTTCCTTCTGTGTGTGAGTGTGAGCAAGAGAGGCGGGGGTGGTGGAGCAGTTCTGCAGCTCTTCATATGCTACCTAACATTTCCAGTTCCAGAATTAAATTACATAGAGAGATCCATAATATACATTCAGTCACTACAATGGCTCCCTTGGGGCACTTGTTACTAATGGCCTAGGCTCATTTGTGAAGATTTTCATGCAGCTTGCTTGAAAGGGACTCAGCAATCCACCACTTCTGAACAAATTGCAGATCTACAATATGCTCACCAAAGGGATTGCTTGGCATGGAAGAGGTTATTTCGCCCTATTTTGCTAGGAAAGATTACATCAAGGAAAGAGAAATGAGTAGGAAAAGGGGAAAGGCAGTGATCTGTGAACAATGGGGAGAGGGGAAGTAAGCAGTAACCTAAATGAGCTATTTACACTTTTTAACTATGAAAATAAAATCTCAGCAATTAACAGAAGCCTTTCTTTTGGAACAAACCTGTTTCTGTTAAGTGTATGTGGCTTTAAAACACTTCTGGAGGAAAGAGACTTGTAAAATATATTTCATTTGTATCAGGAAAGAAGATTCCCTTCCAACAAGGTCTTCCTTCTGTCCATGTGGTTTGTGTATTGTAAATCACAGTATGTTCCTTCCCCGGGCAACGAACAGCAGATTAGAGAGGATGCATTGGGTGTTCTTTTATGATCGCCTTACCAAAAGGCAATAAAGCTCCCACAGTACGTTGAATCAGAGAAAGAAAATACAGATTGGCAACAACCTTGATTCCTCCTGCCCGGCCAGATTCATCCTCCCATGATCATCTCTTTACCTCAGGCTCTCTACAAGGACAGTCATTAGGGCTTGTACTGTTCACTTCAGTAAGGGTCGTGTGATAGCTCACTTTTTTCTTCTACACGCTTCTCAGGAACATTTTACTTCGTGCAGTTTCCCTATTGTATCCTGTGATGTCAAAGGTTCAGACAGAGAATTGAAACTATTTTTCTCCACTTGTTGACTGCAGGCTATGATGGGAAGGCTGTCTTTTCTTTGACAGGTCATGATGGGGAAAAGTAGGGCCAAAAGAAGACTTTAGTCCACCAGAGAAGAGGTCAGCTGACAGAGAGATTTCAACTTGCTGTTAAGAATCCCTTTCGGCTCCTAAGAAAAAATTATATCCACATTTGGACAATGGGTTTGATAACTTCTGTTTTATGTCTGTGTTTTAAACTTTTTTTTTTTTCAGTTATCAATAGAAAGAAAGATTGAAAGTTTATTTATTCACCAGGCTCAGCAGTCACAGACACTTAAAATCCTTTATTTATCTTCTCACAGTGTATCCAGTGAGAGCTCAGCATGCCA
The DNA here is from genome assembly GCA_013396775.1 of Cephalopterus ornatus. Classification (NCBI taxonomy): domain Eukaryota; kingdom Metazoa; phylum Chordata; class Aves; order Passeriformes; family Cotingidae; genus Cephalopterus; species Cephalopterus ornatus. Next base: position 35,749 of record VZRE01014638.1, read on the forward strand.
CAGAGGGAACAGTGTGTGCAGGGACACTTAATTCTTGTGTTACTGGCATATCAGTAGCTCAGTCAGAGTTCATTTAAATTTTTTTTCAGCTGCTGGACTGCTGCAGATGGTGAATATACAAGGGTGAGAAGTTATGTCACGGTTGAAGTGTAGACTCTATCTATAGGTACATGCTCAGTCCCTGTACACTGATGGGCATGACTACAGTTATTTTCTGAAAATTTGAGTAGTCATTCCTTCTTGCATGCACATGTAGAATTTAAACGTTTTAAAGTCCTTTACATGAATACCTGGACTTCAGACCTTGACCCAATAAAGCACTTATGCATCTGTTTAACCATGAGGGCAGTCCCATTAGTGTAGAAAGTGCCTGTACAGATATTTGCCTTCATAAGGCAGAACACAGAAAAATGTAGGCCAGCTCTGAAATCAAGCCCTTTATGTTAAAATAGATTTTGTTAAAGCAATTATCAGTGAAATCTGACTTACAGAACCACTCAAGGGAGCTACAAAAAATTGGCTGCCAACATATGTTCTCTGTTAATGAAGACAGAGGAGTACTGTACTTAGCTTTTTGGAGATAGTTTTGGACAGTGCGTTAAAACAGTGGGTTGCCTATTAAAGGTGGCTTCTTTTTAAACTGATTGGGACAATGTAAGCCAATCAATTTCATTATATCTCCTAAGATTTTCACTACTATTTAACATTTCAAGAGCTTCTTAATAAAATTTTGGGGTATAGAGAGAAATAGCAAATCCCACAAACTATTGTCTGTTTAGTGTATGGGGTTGAAAGGTAGAAGGGCTGGGTTCAAGTGATGTCTTCCTAATCACCAAGGCAGCTCTCCGCAGAGGAGAACAGGGACCTTTGACATCCACATTCCTGATTTAACATACACAAATAATCTGTATCATTAAGATCTTTCATCTCCTCTTCTCCAATTGAAAAGAGATTTTTAAACAAATTTGATTTTAATGCAGAACAACAAATACATTTAAACCTTCTACAGTTGCTGTGAAATTGATTTGGAATCCTTCAGGCAACATTAAACTCTAGCAAAATTTTCATTCAGTAACATAATAAACATAATTGTACCTTATGAAGGACAAATGAGTATTAGGTTATGTGTATATGGTACTCTGTAGTCAGAGTCAAGTGACCTCTGCCTGCACTTTGTGCTGGCCAGAAGCCAGGAGCATGTGATTAGTGCAGTGTTGAGCCAGAACCTACACTAATAAAGCTTTCTGATTGCAGAGGCTGTTACTTGGGCCTAGTTCCATACTGACAATGCTTGCATAGCTTCTGGTTACGTCTGTGTTAGTTCAGAGTATGGATGTCATGAAATTAATATCCTGATCTCTCCTCACTGTGCACATCCATGAGCAGTCTCTTAGTACATAAAATGGGTTCCTTTTTGGATGAAAAAAATTGGGAAGGTCTGATCTCAAAGCGCAGTGAAAGCAGCACAACTGCTAAGGAGCATTCAGTTTACAGGGTTAGACTGCAAGTAGTCTGAAGTGAATCCCCTATAATGTGTACAGCATGGACGCTGAGTCCTCAACACCACGTGGTTTGCTCTCAAAGCCTACTTACTTTCAGCCTCTCTGTTAACAGAGACACAGTCGGAGTGGTTCAGTACTCACAGATGGGTATACTTAGTCTTCTGTGGTTCATGGAAAAAAAACAACGTAAATCATCATTACATTCTAATGGAGAAATATAATGTAATGATGCAAGGCAAAATATATTTGAAGTAACCCAGTAGTGTGGGCTTGGACAGAGGCAGAAAACTCTAAACGCAATTCAATATTTATTTGGGTTTTTTCTCGGTTTTCTGTTCTCTGTTACTTCTCAGATTGTCCCCAGTTCTTGGGGTTACAGAGATGGTTTTGTATCCCTGAGGAACAGACACTGAAAGCTACCTCCAGTGACACAATAGTTACCTTCTCAACTTTCTTTCATCAAGCCAAGGAACAGAGTTATGACACTGTCATACAATATCAGCCAGCTCTACTAATGATACTCTTCATAATTATGAACTAATTATGAAGTAGAAAGTGTAGAAACATATATCTTTAAGACTTACAAAAACATCAATCAAAAGGACATTATAGGTTTCTAATAAAGATGTTTAAAGGATGGTCTTCACTACCTATGTATATTTAGAAATAGTTACTGGGTACAAATCACTTGCTAGGGAAAAATCAGTCACAAAGACTCATATTTAATTTGGTTCAGGCTCTGGCTTAAAGCAGAACTAACACTGATTAGGTTGCTCAGCCTCGGTCAGTCAAGTTTTGAATATTATCAAGACTGGAGTTGTGAAAGCCCTTCTTCAATTGTACTTTTTATTTTGATAGATATTTTCAGGGGTTTTTTTTCCTATTTTATTGAAAATTATAAACTTCCTCTTAACATAAAGATTGCTGTAATGAAGGCCAAGCTTTATATCTTTTTATTTTCTAGGATTTTTTACCATCTTGATGTTCCAACACTTAGGTAAAGCAATGTTAATGAAACAATTTCCAGAGATTCTAGAGCTGCCAAATATTGCACAGAAAATCACAAAGTTTGTTGAAAGAACATTACGAAGTTTGGAAATTCAAAAATCCCAAACTCTAGAAATGTCAAAATTAAGGCTGCGCTACAACTTAAATTCATTCTCTTTTTCTTTAAATATTTACCTAAGGCCTAATGCATCACTAAATGACATCCTATAAGACTTGTTCACTTCATGAACACTGTACCTGCCCAGCACTCAATCCTTATATGTTTAATTATTGTTATTACATTCATAACTCATAATTCAGCTAACACCTCACAAGCACTATGGATTTTACCTTCAGAAACCTGGTTTTTCCTCTGGATATACATACAAGGAGGGAAAGAAAGAATGGTTTACTAATGAGAAAAATGAGGCAGACAAGAATTTGGGCTATTTTTTTGTCTTATTTTGGTTTTGTTTTTTTTGCTTTGCTTTACTCTATTGTACAACTTGTACGCCTCATTTTATATTCATGTAATGAATCCACTCCCTGCTCTGCTATGCCTACGTACCCTAGGATTTGCACTTGGTACCTCACAACTAACAGTAAGCTTCCCTTCCTCCTGTCTGCACGGGCTATAAAGATACTTAGAAAAAATGGGAGGAAAGTGAGGGGATGGAGAGAAAGCAAACAGCGAATCTTGTGTCTTTGGATACAATACCCACTGTCTTTATCTGGCACTGCAGTGGCTCTTACTTTATAGAGTGAACACTTACAGATGGAGTAGCATCTGTGGCTTTCAAGGCACAAGATAGAACGAGTCCAGTTACTCTATGAAGGATTGTTGGTTTTTACTGATACTGTTTTTATATTGGCCTTTGGGTGGTTTTGGGTATTTTTTTTGTTTCGGTTTGGTTTGTTTTTTTGGTGTTTTTTTTTGTTTGTTTGTTTGGGGTTTTTTTGGTGTTTTTTTTTTTTTTGGAGGGGGGTTTGTTTCTTTTTCTATAGCAGTCTTGAATAAACTTAGGCAAATTTAAAGAGAAAAAATAAGCTGGAAAATTTGTGCTTATTTTTAAAAATCAAAACATCAAACAACAGCCAGTTTAAAAAAAGAAGCTATCAGTCCAACAGCTGTACAGCCACAAGAACCCAGGAGAAAGGAAAATGAAAAATAATTAGTTTTTTAAAGGGTGTTTCACTGCATTAAAAAAAACACAAGCATTATAAAATTTCCATTTTATCAAGTACAAATTACACAAAAGCTCTTTCCTCTAGAGAGCTGATGCAATCATTTGTTAACAACTGTTTTAAAACAGTTTAAAGCACATCAAAATGTGAAAGCTTTCCTGGAAATAAAAACACATCCTGTTCAGAATGGAGCAAGTGGAGAAACTTCATTTTTATATCTTTATTAAACAAGTAGTGCAGTTTTTGACATGGCATTTTACTGAACTAGGTTGCTCATAAGCTGATGTAAAGCATAGTTTTAATGAGAACAGACAAATTTATCGCCAGATTTCTACTAATTTTAAAGTACTCTGATGACATACCAGACATTCTTAAATATTGTTAATTGTAGTTATCCAGAAATTACATGATTAGTCCTTCTTTTATAGGGAGTTATTTTTCCTTAAAACAAGAAGTAATTGTCCATCAGATACAAGTAGAAATTGATTAACATCGTTTAAAAACCACCCAGTGATTAAGAAAATAATCTCTATACTTTTGTTGCATAGCTTGGGAAATATTAAATATTGGTAAACCTGAAGTAGAGCTAGTGATTTTATGTTTGAGTAAATTTCATTGAAATAATTTAAGCAACCACTTTAAAAATGTACAAAAATGCCAACTTGATAGGATGTTTTCCTTAATAAGTCAAGTGAGTACATAATTATGTTATGTTGCATCTTTGTAAAGAACAAAACTGAAATATTAACTTCCTTTTCCCCAGCTCCAACACAGCCTTATCAAGTTGTCACCATCTGCTCAACATTTGAGATTTTTGGAATCATCTTAACTAAGATAAGATTCAGGATTCTGCCACCAGACCGATAAGTTAGAAATAGAACTGTTTTATTTAAGGGAATATATAGCAATTCAAAGCCACAGAAGTTCCTGCCATTAATGTGTACATGTTGCCTGCGTCAACAACCAAGTGACAAGTCAGATCAGTTACTTTACTCTAGTTGTCCTGTAGGTCTTTTCCGTTTTGTCCAATTAGAAGCTTTTCTCTACATGGAATTCTAAATATTCCAGGAAATCTTTTTCTACTAGTAGAATGCACTCTCAGCTCTCTGTCTGGCTTAGGGTTCTGATTTCTTACCACATGATGAACACTGTTGCTTCTAGAGAGTAAGCAAGTCTTTTCTCCTTGGGCATCTTCTTATGGTGACATCTTAGTTGAAGATTATTCTTGTGACACAGGTACATTTGATCAGAAATGCGGAGAAATTCCTGACCCTCTGGAATGGTTTCTGCTGAAGAGAATTATGACACAGCCCAAGAGCAATTGACAGAGTAGCAGAAGGTGAAGCAGATGCAATGGAAGAAAAATGAACAGGTGTCTGGCACTAAGAGAAGCAGGAATTGGTTTTTCTCTCTGTCTCGTGTCTAGAAGAGATAATGGTAATGCACAGCCTTGCCAAGAACGTGTTTGTTTACACAGTGTTTGTACACCCACCTGCTCCGTCTGAATATGAGCTTGTGAACTCACCTGACTGAAAACAACAGGAAAAAAGATGCATGTGTCTTTTTACTGTGCCTGTTGAACTAATGAAAAACATTATAGAAAATTAATAAAATCCACATGAGAGAATATCAATGTCGTTACAGTTTAAATGAGATTTTTTCAGTTGGTAACTTTCTGTCTTTCATTCTTTAGTTTGGATGTGGATGTGAGTATATGTATCTGAGAAAACTATTACACAGATTATCTTTATTTTCATGCTTTCCCTTTACAATGTTAAAATCAGCAATGACAGAACCAAGAAACATGCCTTTCATGTATTTCAGGTTAGAAGACATGAAGTAGAGAAACCCATTCATGCTACAGTGAGATACCTCCAGACAACAACTTAAACATCTAATTAAATTCAGGTGCTAAAGGTAGAGAAGTTAATAAAGACTAGGTGGAAAGTTAATCAACACTTTGTTTGTAGGATAACTGAGTGAGAGATGGTTTCTTTATTTCAAGAAAATTTGGATGGTTCCAAAATTGTAGCTACTCAGAAATGTGATCATAAGGTTCTCTCTCTGATTTTTAATATTGATTCCATTCTTTTCTTAGTGTTTGCATTTTTAAACAAATAACTCTTTTGAAAGGAAAAGTGACACTTTAAAGAACTGTTAAAAAAATTTGCAAACGTGTGAATTTGAAAACTGAGCAGCAAATTTGAAAAAACCAATAATTTTCCTGGTTAGTTTTGGTTTAAAAGAAAATAAAAAAAAAACCTTAAAAAATTTGGCAAAAAATGACTGACAAGATTTTATTTTAGAGTGAGGTATTGTATCTGTGGTAAATTTCCTTCTTGATTTAGGTGTACAGTAGATATTCCTAGCTAATAGCTATATAACTGTATATAAATCTATACAAATACATGTATATCTGTCAGGACAATGAAAATTTCAGGGTAAGGTAAATGCTTTAAAACAGGACCGATACCCAGAGCAATGGCTGCTGACCTCATTATTTCACAGTGACAGTATCCACCACTTTTGGCTCTACCTTAACATTCTTCAAAGCACTCATCAGCAGTCCATGTTCCATCATTATAATGACAGAAGATGTATAAATAAAGTTAGTGGGAAATGATGAACATCTGAATTTAAAGTTTGTTATATTTTGGCACAATGACACTCTACTTCCTGAAATCTGACAAATAGGCAGTAACAACTTAGGTGTTGTAGTATAGGAACTGGGAGGAAGGGAGAGGGAACTTCCACAACTCACACCCGCAACAGATGAACAGTGTTTCTTTCCACTGCATGATTCCCAAGGCAATAGCTGGACATGTGCACATACTTTGGATCATGTGCTAATGGCCTGTCCTGCCGGAGCACCAGCCTTTTATAGAGATCTTCTTCACGTAAGTAGCAGTCATCAAAACCTCCCTGCTCTGTTGATTAGCATGTGAACTGCATCCCCCCTTGCTGTATCACCCAAATTTTCCTGTCATTAAGCTTAGTCTAAATTTAAATTCACTAGCAATGGCTATGGATTTATAATAGCTTAAATGAGGCTATAATTTGGTCTATTAACTTTGTACAACTGACTACTAAGATATTTTTCTTTTCTGAGAAGAAAGTTCATGCTATCCTTCTGAACGAAATTTTAGCATCTGCCAACCATTTTTTAAAATACATACTGAAGGATATTTAACACATCACATGCTAGTGAATACTTTGTTAAACTCGTTTTCAGAAGTAACAAGTAAGATTTGTGCCTCCAGAAAGGAAGAATTAGTGTCTAATCTTTCATGTTTCTCCTCATCAGAAAAATATACAAACCAACAAAATATTCTGAGTTACTAGTGTGGAGCTGAAATTGTTCAATGAACTACATTTAAGAGGGAAACCACATGATGGAAGAAATTTATTATTAAAAAAGTCAATACAGAAAGCCAGTACCCAAATTGACCAAAGACAAGATTTTACTTTAAAATATATAAGGTACAGAATTACATTTTCCTTTTGCATTTTAATAACCTAGAGTAAATACATTGAACCAGTGCACAATGTTAACAAATTGAACATATTACCTTTTTGTTAATTATTTATTCACTGTTTTTCTAGGCATTTTTGGAGCGAGCAAATGGGAAAAGCACATCCTGTTGAAAAAGCTCAGTAGATCATTTTGTTCCTTTCTATTTTTTTTTTCTTCTGGAAGAGTCTGGAGATTCAATCTATTTTTATCCTCTAAAAAATAAAAAGCAGCCACAGAAGAGGATACATTTTCACATTTCACATCATCACCAAGAAGTACAGAGCCCTGACAACCAAGATAAATGAACAACAAACTAAAAAGTAGTGGAGAAGGGTCAAATCCATTTGGCTTATAGGCCATTGTAGAGAACAGTGGGTCACACAATCCTTTCTTTTGTTTCTGAAGCTACCAAGTGGAAAGTATAGAAGATAAATGCTTCCCTGATTTCAAAATAAAGACAAAGATAACTTAGAAAATAAGGACTGGCTGTGCTACAAAGTCACATCTATTACTAACACTTGTTAGTACCTAAGAAACCTGATTCATTTGCTTAATCTCATATGTTTGGGATAAGTGGCAGATAGAACTTCCTTTTTTTTTTTTTTGATAAAATAATTTCTTTCTTCATAATCAGATACTGATTTCCATAGTTCATCAAATTTTATTTGACCGAAAGTCTCACTGCCAAAGGTAAGACTGGGTATAGGGGTCATAGCTTTTGGTCTTTTGTGTTCTTAGTTGTGTCAAAGGTGAGAATATTCATGTTCAAGACTCTCTCTTTTCCTCTCCTATATCACCTATGTCTCCTCTCTCATACTTCACAGAATATATAATAACAATGCAAACAATTTCATTTTGACATTGCTACCACATTTAGGAAAAAATACTCTCTCCTCTTTGATTTTCCCTTCCCAAATGAGGATGTATATTTTCCCGATTGAGCAGAAAGTTGACACTTGTCGTATAATGGGAAAAAGGAAGCTGTAGTCTAAATGATAATACCAGTTTGCTGCATCTGCTAGTCAGGAATATGATCATGAAGTCTTGGTCTCAGAATAGGAAGGATCAGAGAAGGAAAGAGCTGCTGTTAGACAAGTGGGATAAATTAGTATGGAAGAATTAGTCAGTGATTAATATGTTTCAAGGGTTGTTTTTATACTGTTACAATTATAGATATATACTTATCTCCCCTTCCTGGCTTGCCTCTATTTATGGACAGTAAAAAGATGAAAGGGAACAGAGAGAGAAAATGGGATTTTTCAGAATGCTGATTGTGCAATCAAGCTAAATACATGGAGAAGTTTCAAACATCAGGGAAAAAAAAAAAAAAGAGGAAAGGAGGAAGTGAGCAATGTACAAAAGTCAGATTCTTCATCAGAAATGAAAGTCTCCACCACGTTCCTTAAGGACTATTATAACTCCATCTATTTCTATCACTGAAGTAAGAAATACAATTACAGCAGTAATAAAGTTTTCTCCTGACTGGCCATCATGCTGAGTTCCGGCTTTACTAACGTATGTTATCTTCATTGTTTACATCATCACTGGGACAGCCTCTGTTTAGGCCGATGGAACAAAACTGCCATTGCTTTAATAATACATGAAGGTGTCTCAGTTTTTCTCCCAAAATCTTTTTTTCATTTTCCTGTGCAATGATCCAGTTCATGCAAATAATCTGGCTGCAAACCAATGATTAGTTTTCATCCTGATTTGTTTTCACCTTCCTTGATTTGGCTCACTGGATAAGTACACAAGCATTGTTATGACACATGTGAGCAGGTAGGACTGAGCTACTGAGAGAGAGACTGTTCAGTGGAGTTACGACATCATAGCAAAATGACTGTCATAATGTGAAAAATATGATATTAGGCTGGATTAAAAAAATATGTATTACTGATGAAACTGTACCAATTGTTCTTCTGAGTGTGTTGAAGTGCATACAGTCTCCGGTACAAACTATTTCATTTCAGAACGATGACAACAAGAAGAAATAATTGTCATATATTGAAAAATACCTGTAATCAAATAATTAGATGTAAACCACCCTTCTCTTTACTTCTCTCTGTACTTTCCCTTTAGCAGAATGAATGCAGTGGTAATTCTTTTTTGGACTTTGCTATAAGGGGACTCTACCTCCATTTCACCAAAATTCATCCTTCAGTCAAATGAAGAGACAAAGTTGTAAATATTTCCTAGCATTGCAGGATAGAAAAACAGAGTATTATTCTTACCTGAATCAAAGACTCATAAAACAATTTTGATTGGAATGGATATGTGAGAGTTATTTTGTCTACTCATCTGCTCAAAGGAGGAGCAAATAGATGACATTTCTCAGTGTTGTGTTTGGTCATGTTTAGAACGTATCTCCAAGAATGCAGATTATACAACCACTCTGGGGAACCTATTCCAATAATTTCAAAGTTTTTCCTAATGATTGCTTGGAGTTTCATCCAGTAGATATTGTATTCATTGTCTTTTGTCCTGTCACCATGAACCATCACGAAGAATCTGCATCTTCTCAGTGTTTTCACATCAGATATAGACACTAACCAGACCTTCTTTCATCCTCTCTTCTTAAGACTGAATAAAACCAATTACCTCAGCCTCTCCTTATATGCCATGTGTTTCAATGCCTTAATCATCCTGGTGGCCTTTTGCTGGACTCAATCCACACTATGTCAATATGTACTACCATATGTACTAATATGTACTGAGGAGGCCCCAACTGGACAAACTAGGGCAGATAAAAAATAATGATTTCCAGATTACTGTGTATACTTGGTGTTATTTTCCAAATGAGTTATTTCCATGTAAGAGATCTTGGCAACACTGTGGGAATTCTCTGACATGCATTCAAAGGCTGTTCAATTTTTTCAAAATAAACCAAAGCCAAAAACTAAACCAGAAAACATTACTGTGCCACAGCATTACTAATTACAGTGCACCCATACACTGAATCTTCCACTCTGACTCCATCACTCCCATTTCAGGAAGGTCATGAGGAAACTTGAAAAAGCATAGAATAGGGCTGCAAGGATTATCAGGAGTATATAAAAATGTGTTTCAGTTCTAGAAACCCATTGCATGCGGGACTTCTTCAAATAGAATATTTCCTTCTTATTCTTGTACAAATCTTACGTTTCATGTGCAAGAATGACAAGAATGTATATTTGCATCCAGGTCATTTTCTGGACCTGCAAGTTTTCCTACAGTCACATATGTTTGGGTTTTTTGTTTGTTTGGTTTGGTTTGGGGTGGGTTTTGTTTGTTTGCTTCTGTGTGCATTTTGCTTGTTTCATTTTATTTGGTTTTTTGTTTGTTTGTTATTTGATTGTTTGGGTATTTTGCTTTAGGTGGTGGTTTTGCGGCATCTCATCAGGAACTTGTACTCCAACATTAGGTATCCTAATGTTTCCTCTTCCAAGACTGCTAGGCTACTTTGACCTGATTGCACAGTGAATACATCAGTTCATGTGGCTAGGCTTTAGAGAATTGTTTCCATCTCTGTACTTTTTCTTTTCATGCTGCATGATAATGCATAGCAGGACAAAAGAGTGAGACAGAACTTGGTTATTCACATTTGCTTTCACTGGGTGCTGTAAATCACTCTTAAATCACTGCTTTGAGTTCTGCGGGCATGCACCTTCTTTCTGGCAGTTTAGTTCAATTTCCCTTATGCTTTTTATAAATAGTCTCTGAATGGAGCTTAATATTTGTCATGGATGCTTGAGTCAAATTTAAATAGAGAAATACTAAAATGAGTATCTCCTTTTCCGTCCAGTTTGACTTTTCTGCAGCTGCTGAAAAGCTGGTTGAGTCTGGAATAAATAATTTTCATGTGTTTCAAAGCTTCACAAGATTTTGACATCTGTGGTGAAAGAAGCATCAAAATTAAGCAAACCAAAACAAACCTAAACCCCAGCTGCAAATTTTCACATAGTTCTTTTTCTGTAGAGTGTCAAATTTGCTACCTCAAAGTCCAATTAGAGTTCATTTTCTATCCAATCCTGCAGCTGGCAGAAGTTGAGTGAATTTGTCAAACAGCTAATGAAGACTTTCACTGAAACAAATGTTGTTTAAACAGACACAGTTCAATGACTTTGTGTGCTATTGCAAAGATATGTATGAACTCCAGCTTTTTAGAGTCTTAGTAGTCCCTTGTTCTGGGGGCCTTTTCTAGGTGTCCAAAAAGGTTGGTCAGCTCAGGAAGAAGTGATATTTTTGAGGTGCTGCCCAGTTTTTCCAAGAGGATTTAAACTCCTACAGAAAATCACTATGACACCAGACAAAAGTCTGAAATTATGAGATTAGTGGTATGGGAAATGTCTGCTGGAAAAAGGATGAGAGTACAGAATGAACAATACCACCTGAAGAGGTATTTTCCTTTGTTTTCAGGCAACTGAAAGGTACCAATCAGCAAGGTACTGTAAGTTTTCATTGAGTCACATAAAATGCCCATATGTGTATGTAATGAAGAGAGAGGTAGGAGTGCCTGTGAGGCACTGAGGGTCTATTTCCTCTGTGCTTCATGTATTTTTTGCATAAGAGCAAGAGGAAGATTTTCCTTTGCCTTCACATTTACTAAAGTGTTCTGTTTTGATTTAAAGGTAGAAATATACAAGTAAGCAAATGTATAGATCATAATTATAGGTATTTCCCTGGTATATTTGCTCTTCTATGGGTATAAAAACTACTAAATTTTTATGAAATGCAAGATATTTTTAATCAGAACATATCTATATTCCAACCATTTTCTCACCATTTTAATTTAGGAACCCTTTATCTGATGATTTTTTATGGCTGAAATCAGCGATAGTGAAACCAGACACCAATTAAAATTAAGCTGGTCATTTCTGAGATGACCTTAAATCTAAAATATTCCAAGGGAAATTAGTTTGGAAAGTCTAGTCAGGAATGAGGTTGTACTGAGAGAGCTGGAGAAACAGAAAACCACAACTTCAAAAGGAGTTCATACTCTTGACCAAATAATAGGATGTGTACTCTAATAAGGAACTCGTTATTTACATGTTGTAGCAACTGTTAGAATTTTGGCATTCTTCATACTTGCTTTCTCCAGGTCTCTTGTATTTTTCTATGCTGAATTTTACTTTTAAACGCAATGCCTCATAGTCTGTGTATTGCAACATATCATGAAGCCAGGAATAAAGAGAGAGGTATTATCTAAACTCTGTGATGTTAATACGTATCTTCTGTTGATATTTTTTGCACACTGTAAGTTCCTATGTCCATGTTCAAAGACCTGTATTTGTCTGATCTTGAAGTCCAAACTACTCTAAGTCTGCATTAGGTAGGAAACCCATCTATAAATCCCATTTCCTGCAAGCACAAGACAAATACCTGGATGTCTGATGAATTTTAATCACAGAAATAAGACCTGAGAGGCTCAGTGTGACTTCTGAATTGTTGAATAGGGAAAAGAATGTTCTTAGTCAAAATCAGTGCTGTTGATTCTACAAGTTCACTTGCATGAAATTCACCTACTCTTTTTCAAATTGAAAACATAATGCATTATTTATTCATGACTGATATTTTTAAGAGTCCAGTTTGTGATATCCCAAGTCCTTCCACAATCATCCTGTGTCATCCTCCCACGTATATATTTTTCATGTAGTTCTGTTTCCATTTTACAGTTATGTGTGAACATAACTAACATTATTATTTGCTCATGATGGTAACACAATCTTCACTGGCACGTTGAATATTCGTAAAACAGCAGCCACTTTAAAGCAAAAAAGAACATCATGGCAATGAGCAGTATACTCATTTTAAGAAATATCTGAATGTTCATAAACTCAGAGCAAAAAGTACTGGAATAAAAAAAAAAATAAAGATTCCAAAAAATATTGTAAAACTATAAGTTACTTCTCAGAAACGCATTAATCTCACCTTGCTACTTCTGAATTTTTCCCTGTCTGCTGCAGGCGGTGGTACAAAGTGGCTGATAGCTACAGTTTGAGATATAGACTGACACTTTCTTCTGCAGCAGTCATGAGTGAGTTATTCCAATCTGTGCTAGCACAGCTGGAAAATTTACCTTCACACGGCTGGAATTCCATTTCAGCCTGTCATGATACACTACACTGCGTCTGTTTTTTCATAAGCTACAGCATTGGTGCAATGCATTCTCCAAGGTTTCTGCCATCACAAATAAGTCACTAAAGCCATCTATTAAAAGTGAGTTGAGACTGAAATGCTTTGATATGAAAATATAAATTATTTTGTAAAGAATCAGAGAACCCAGCTCTCTCAGGGTTAGAAAACCTTACATAATAATATGATTTTATTTCATTTTTCTTCGAAGTTTTTACAACTACCTTTTTGCAGTTAATTTATAATGTTCCTGGACCAGGTGTACTTTAAGATTCTCTTTCTTAGTACTTACCACTGGATGGACTGCCCTACTTTTTATTTTCTTCATCTCAAGGGAACTAAAAAGGACTAAAACATACTCACCCTGATAATTTGTTGACATTAAGGATATTGACATGAAAAATTAGTTAATATACATTATTCTTTCAAGAAGTCAGTAACAAAGAAACAGTGAGACCTGGAAACCGGGCCAAGCTCAAAGTCAGTATGCAAGTTAAGCTTCCAATAATTACTTCTGCTTCTGAATATGAAGAATAATTTCATTGAGACAATGCCATTTCTTAAGTCCATGAAGAATTGCTATTGAGTATGTGAATTCAAGTGGTAGCTTTCCTTTTTTTCCTTAAGTGCAAAAGTTTAAAATATTAATTAAAACTAAAGCTGTCCTCAGTATTGGTTGGTGTTGGTACTGAAGAAGCACAAAACAATTCTTTCATTTTACCCCTCTGTCTTTTTAAATGCTAAGCCACATAGATCGTTGCTTTGTCTGATCCTGTAAACTTCGTCTCACTTCCTCTCTCAATTCATTTTTGACTTTCTTTTCTGGAGTTACCTGTGACTGGTGCTGTGAAATATGTTCTGTAGTAAATCATACGTGTTCACAGCAGAGCTTAGTGAAAGGCACAGCTTGCATCTTGCGTGCCTTGAGCTCAAGTCTCCTGTGGTCAAAATCTGTGTGTTGATCACAGTGTTGTCTTTGTAATACAGATGGAAGCAGGAGGCATAGAAAGGAGCAGAAATAAGAGCAGGAACAGTTGTTTACAGTTAGTAAAACTAAAGACCTGTAATGTCAGCTTTTTTGCCTTACCTCTTTAATGGTAACTCTTGTTGCTGTATGTGGCAGATTACAGACATGACTAACATTTCTTATGTATTTACTGACCTTTTTCTTCTTTAAATGGGCTAGCCATTCATTACATCTCTTCAATATGAACTGCGATGTGGGTGTTAAAATGTTATTTACAATGTCCTTCTCTGTGCATCAAGGAATGAGCCGCACCATTTCCGCACAAAGAAATAAGCTTTTACTTGTGTAGGCAGGTTATGGTAACTGCTGTAGAATTGTTTGAGTTTATAAATAGGAAAATGTATTATCCTGCTGTGGAAAATGCAAATACATTCAATAACAGAAAAATCCTTTACAGTTTACAGAGGTTAGAATGCCAAGGATGGTGACCAGCTGTACAGTACAAAATCTGGTTTTCACAGTTACCCTCAGAGGTATTTAAAAAGAAAATTTTAAAAGTTCTGAGTCCATGCAACATTTAGAGCACTCAAAACAATTTAGCACTGACTCGCTGTGTTTTGCTGTAATAAACCAATAACACATCTTTCAAGAATACAGTTTTGTGATTAAAGTGATAGGTCCAGTGCTGTAGAATACTGACTTCAAAGGTTTCATTATTTATCAACAGAGTGATATTTTTAGGGGACATTTTTGGGCAGTGCTAGAGGAGACATTTCAAAAATTTGAGACACTAAATATGGAGTTTACCTTACTTAAGTGTAGGCACCTAAATGATAGACTTTTAATCTGTGTAATCGCTTTGGTAAGAGAGCATCTCCAGAGAACAATCTGAAATCCCCCTTGCTTTTATTTTTAGTGATTTTTTTGTCCTTTCAAAAATCTATGGAGATAGCTCTCCTTAGTTGTTCCTACATTGTCTATACAGACATCCTAGGCCTCAAGCTTAGTCTAGACAGTTAAATTGTAGGTAGCTGCATCTTGCAGATCTTACAAATCCTAAGTTCGTATAATTAAACTCTAGTCTGCCCTTCTAGAAATCAATCCTCAAAGCCTCTCTTATGGAAAGTTTATTTTCTGAGGGCCTATAATTTAGAGCCTTCATAGAGAACAGGCTGCTCTTTGTTTTGAGTCATATCCCATTTTTGACCAGAGCTAATATCGATGGGCAAATGTCTATCTTCTTTAGATAGAAGTGTGACTGTCAGTTTGTAAGTCTATACATCTTTCAGTGTATAAAGAACATTAAGGTTTAAAACCACTCTGCTCTTTTGCAAGGAATATTTCACACAAAGCGGTAAATCAATATGTCTACAGGTAAGTACTTCATCAATTTTTACAGATTGCATAGTGAGAAAATGAATTCACCTTAGGGACATGAGCAGCCAGGTGGAACCGGCTTATGCCTTTTGGAAGAAGTATTTCCAAAATTATCTATTAATTATCAAAATTCTGAATTACAGGAAACTTTAGGCACAGATTTGATTATGGGTAAAATCTCTGAAAAAAATGTTATATCAAAATAAGGACATCATGGAAGAAAACACCCCACAACTTCAAGGACTTTAGGATGTGCTAATGAAAAACACTGTAGAAGAGGTAGGTAGTATAGAATTATTGTAACAAGTTGTTCATTCTGAGTTTACTAGATGAAAAATACCTATGATCTGGTTCTGTTCCTTCAGTGAAAGCTATAGATAACAAGTGTCTCTGAGATTAAGGCCATGCTATCTAAACATTTGAGGGAAAGCTCGCAAGACAGACATGAGAAAGAGGCATCCTCTTTCAGATGGATCTCAGAATCAAAAAGTTCTCAGAACCAGAAGTTGATCTTTCTCCATTTAATGTGCAAGCAGTTTCCATCTTCTAACTGAAGTCCCTCTTTACACTTGCTAACTTTCGGAGGAAGACTTCAAGGTCTATGGACACCATCTATAAGTGTAATGCAACCTTAAATACTGTGATATGTACAATTAGTCACTGAATCCAGACCAATGGACCACTCAGCGACAGAGGGGGGAATGATGACATTTCTTTTGAATGAGTTCTCTAAGTTTTCTCCTTGACCTGTTTTCATTATTGCTGAATGAGGAATGCCTGACCTGAGTCTCATTGTTCTTGTTCAGAATATGCTTGTAAAACAGTCAGTTTTATAATGAGGAGACTTCTTCCAACTTGTAAAATCAGGCAAGGCACTGCAAGTGTTTCCACTTCAGTCCCCTTCTGACTTCATGTTTCTGTGCCGTGGTGAAGATAAGTGTTTATCTTTGCCTAGATATGCGACCTTATTAATTGGAATTTCCCTTGGTTTTTTAAAATGTACATTTTTACCTGTTTTACAAGGTCTCTTTATTATACAACATGTACTCTGAATCTCATCAATGGTTTTCTGAAAATTTAAGTTTTGAGAAGAGGAGAATGAAAGAGTATACATATACATATACATATACTATATGTATACATGCATACATGCAATGAAAAAGATGAAAATGATGGGTTTTGGATCTTCAACCCATCAGATCCTATTTTATACAACTGCTTTTTGATTCAAAGCACAGCTTTAAATTACATTGCCTTGAAAATATTGTTAAAATAAGTTAAATTATGAATTGCTTGTTAAGTACATTTAGATGGCTGAGTGCAAACAATTAAATTTCCTCACCCAAAGTCTTAATGCATAATAGGCTCTGGTCTACATTAAGTATGTAACTGTATAGGTATTTAAGTATTAAATTGTGATGTGCTCTTATTAAGCTAAATAAAGTAGGATCATATCAATATTTATCAGAAAATACACAAGAGTGGCTGTGTGGGGTTATTAGGAGCTGAAGCGGTTGTGCTGAGTACACAGATCTTAGAATCTACAGTTTGGTTGGAAATGGCAGTGTACAGAAGTGTACAGAAGACCTCTAAAGCAGAGTTCTTGTCATGATAGTGATATTAAAAATCTCTTGGTCTTTTTTTCTAAGGACAGGATGTTACCATTTAAAAAAAAAATTTCAATGCATATAATTGCTGTCTGTTTAGTTTTACATTAACTTGTTTTTTTGGATACATCATTTGCCCTAACCAGTAGGCTAATAAGCATGGGCTGTGTACTGCAGAAAGTAAAGGTACAGCAGTGCAGTAGAAATCACCTTCAATGTTTCTTCCTTCCATGCTGAAAGAAATCTAAAGCATCCTTGATGCTAAACTGCTTTCCTGAATTCCATCAAAAAGTTACAATAGAATTTGAGTGTATAATTCTCTCAACATATTTGGGTGCTCTCCCAGTTGGGGAACACATACACTTTTCAAAATGCCAGCCTTTTATCTTTAGATTGACCCGTATCAATCAGCTGAGTTGAAATTGTAGGTCCTGTTCTGCAAGCTGAAAAGTACAGCTTGTCAGATCATTCCTTTCACAGTTCAAAAAAACCTTCAGAAAATTTTTTCTTCTAACAAAGATTTATAACAAACATTTTGTTTTATTAAAGAACAAGGAATCTAAATAATAGTTCTCCTCTTTAGTTTTAAATATAAAAAAATCTCTAAGATTACAGAGTAAACTAAATTTACAACATTTCTAGGAAGAAATACTTTCCCATCTCATGCATTTGATATTAATGCTGAATGATGCAGTGATTTATTTCCAAAGACTCTGTGAATATGAAAGCTTAACAGTTCATAGTAATTATAGATCAATGTGATTTACAATAAAGACTTGGCATTAGGATCTTGGCTAGCACATGGTAACGCACGATTGTAACATGCACTTATTATCCAATTCATTGTCTTTGTCATTTGTATTTCATACTCTAGAGAGATTTCAAAATGAAATAAAAGATGGCACTAAACATGAGGTACTTCAGCATACAATGTTTCATTTTGAAACTAAGCAGATGAACCAAAACCAAAAAGAATTGTCTTTACAGCATGAAGCCATTAGCATTTCCTTTTTTGATTTCTACAATGAAAAGTCATGTAAATAGCAGTAAATCCTATATGTTTGACTACACTAGCTAATTAGGAAATAATTATGCCATGGCATTTTGTCAGACTTGTTGGTGCTCCATTAATGTGCATTTCAGATTTACTACACAGAATGGTGGATTATTTCTTTTCATTTGTTGCTTTTATGTGTGATGTGGTTATTTTCTACAATAAATAAATAAAACCCAGTTGATAGATGATATAGAAAGTTTCTGTGTTTAATTAGCTTTCCAAAGTGCAGACAAAACTCTTTGCAATGCTTATATTCTTTTCCTTTTGCAAAACATTGACAAGCAGTTCAAGTTGAGAGAGTTTCCTGATACTTACCAGCCACCCATAGTTTTTGCAGGCCATGTGAGAAACTGTAAGCTACTTTTAAGTGTAAAACAAATAAGTGAATCCTTCACTCTGGCTATTGACTCAGATAAAGCTTCCTCCAGCATCTGTAAGCCTCCCTCCAGGGTTGATATTATAGAGGTTTATTTAATTTGGAATTGTCAAAAACTATTTGTCTGACACTCCTTTACACAAACACAAATTCAGAGACAAAAGGACAGTAGAAATAAATAACAGAAACTGTGGTTTACATTTGACATTCCCTTATCTGAGTTTTTTGGACATTGTGTCTTCCCTTCAGATGCTCCATCTTTATATAATCAGTAACACAGGGTGTGTTGTAAAGTTAGGAACTTTGCTCTTCTCCCCCTCTACTCTACTCTGGTGAGGCTCCACCTGGAATGCTGTATCCAGCTCTGGGGCCCTCGGCATAAGAATAACAAGGACCTGTGGAGCAAGGCTAGAGGAGGCCACCAAGATGATCAGAAGGCTGAAGCACCTCTCCTATGAAGACAAGAGACCTAGGGTTGTTCAGCCTGGAGAAGAGAAGGCTTCAGGGAGACCTTAGAGCACCTTCCGATACCTAAAGTGGGCCTACAAGAAAACTGGAGAGGGACTTTTTACAAGGGCATGTAGTGACAGGACAGTGTATGGGTACCTGAAGAACAAGTGGTCTTACTATAACTGAGGCAAAGAAGGCATTAAGTGCCTCAGCCTCTTCCTCATCCTTTGTCATCCTTTGCTTCCTCCTGCATCCACTAAAGGATAGAGAATCTCCTTAGCCCTGCTTTTACTGATTACGTAGTTATGGAAAAAATTTTATTGTCCAGATAAAGTTACAGTTGAGCTTTGTCCCTTCTAATTTTCCTCCTGCATAACCTCATGACATCCTTGTAGTCCTCCTGAGTTTCCTGTCCCTTCTTCCAAAGGTCATAAAATCTCCTATTTTTCCTAAGTTCCAGAAAAATTTCTCTGTTCAGCTGAGCTAGTCATCTTCACTCCTAGCTTATCTTAGTTAACTTTGAACAGCTGCATTGCATTAGTTTTCTGCTTTAAACATTCTGTCAAAATAGTTCACACATTTAAGCAGAAGACAATTTATTTTAAAATTGTAAAGCACTGGAGGAACTGTTTTAATAACTTTTTCTCTTTATTTAATTACTACCACAACGTGTTGCTGGAAATTTTAAATGAAATATTATTATGCATTAAACAGCAGTTACATTTTACAAGACAATTTCTAATTTAACATTTTAAAAAATCACTATAGGCTGTTATTTGAAATTACATTCCAAGAAATTATAGATTTTTATGAGATTTTATGAGCAGCTTTCCAATAAAATTTTATCAAAGGTGAAGTCATAACATTTGAATAAGTTCATATTATGTGTAGTTAATATGGTGCTTGCAGTTTAACTTTAACATTGCATAATATTTAATCTAAACAAAGAAGAAAGCAATATATATATACACAAATAATTATATATACTTGAGATGTTTTATTATCTACCTTGTTTAGAGTACAAATGTGTTTGTTTCTAACTTGTTTTTCAAACAGAATTTCCTATGTATATTAAATTTTTTTGCCAAATATACAGCAAAATAATTACAATTAATCATACTATTTAGGAATGCCAGAACTTAGGATATGTGTTGTTAATCTGACCTTTTTTCATTTCATTATCCTGTAGCTTGGATTTCCAGAAAGTGAATTAGTTTGTATAAAACGCCAGTGTAAGCATGCACTGCAGCAAAATATTTCTGTCTTCAAATCATGCTTTAGGCATTTTTCATTTGCAAATGCTGATTTGCATCAATAGTGAGACTACACATGCAAAGGAATTCAAAAGCTACAGCCTTGTTTTTGCACATAACCCCAAGAATCTGACATAAATCTGAAAATGTATAAGTTATTCAGCTCTGGATGCAGAGTTTTGAAGAACAGGTAAATATACACACTTGTCACTCAACAATCCTAGGAATCATTTTGCTACACTAAGAAAAAAAATCAATCTCACCTAATTTTATAGCTGTTGAATTTAGAATAGCTAATTGAGTTACCTCTGTATGCAGCTGGAGAATGAGGAAACATCATGAAACAAGGATGTGCATCTATGTGTGTATGTGAGTGAGAAAAGAGGAATACTCTTTTTCTGTGCAGAGGTGAATATCTTTAATGAAGACTGGCAAATTAGTTTTATCAAACGGGGAAAATTTAAGATAACTAGTCTGTAGTCAAAACAGTCATCTGGGAGATAATCAGATGAAAAGCTACCCTCAATGTGACAACAGCTGTTTTAGCTGAAAGAGTTAAGCTAGCAAAATACATGATAAAGACACAGTTATTTAAAAAACCCTTTTGATCATATGGCTTAATATCAAGAAGAATATAGAAAAGTTATACTGCTTGATGTCTCTGTGCTGATAACTGCCATTTTAGAAGCATTATTTGTTGGTCTGACTGTTGGCAAGAGTAGACCAAGGCAGTAGATTCTGGTGATGTATTAAGAAAGTGGCTAGATAAATTTTAGTAGAAAAATCTACTGATAGCTACTAATCACTGGATAACAGGGAGAATATTCTCAGAAACTATCATCATATTTTAACTCTTTTTATACCCATTACAGCAGTTACCAGAGATAGGTTAGAATGTTAGACGAACACCTTGGAAGAATTCTTCCAGCTACAAATTCAGACTCCTAACTTTTGCATATCTCCAAATAGCTGTCTGCATTTCAGCTACATGTTTAAGGTCCCATTATAGTGAGTGGAGAGCTAGTCAAATGATGCCTCAGAGCTTTCTGGATTTTTTTAACTTTTGTAGATTTTAGAAGTAGTTGTGTAGTAAATGTAGATTTTAATGTAGCTGTATTATATCCCTTACTCTGTAGCATAATAGTTATGCATACTCAGCCCTGTTACCACATTTCATATCAATCCCTCTAAATTCCATTAGCATGTTTAGTCTTCCTTTCAAGGTAGAATTGTAGAAAAACACTTCTGTTTAAGAACATAACACCCTAAGCCTGGACCAGGAGATATCACACAGACACAGTAACCTTCAAGCCCAGTACTTTGGAGGAGCTCCAAGGACCATGCACGCCATGAAGAAGATAAAGATGAGGAAGAAGGGGTCCCAAAGACCCTAAACCGAATTCCCAAAGGGGCGTGTCGGGGGCAGAACCAAGGGTGGACAAATCTGGGATTGGATGGACCTTATTATAAAATCATAGAACCACCATCCGGGTGTGCACGCTTCATGTGTATTCCCCTGGCCTGAGGCCTCATTAAAGGACCCGCTCTTTTTATCTTATACACTAAATTAGCCTGGAGCTTTTTTCTCCACGATCTCTTTAGGCAACACAAACAGTCTAGAGTGTCATTTTGCTGACCTGCACTCACTTTCAGTTGTAACAGCAGTTTGTTTTTTGCCAATACTTACTGACAGATCATTTCCTGACCTCCCTGAAGCTATTATCTGTTTCTCTGTATTCTCAGGTTTTATTTGAAAGAAACTAAATCTCTAAACACTGTGTTTGTGAAGTTTAGATGTGAATTGAATACAAGAAACACAAAGATATGTGAAGGAAGAATGAAACAACTCTGAGATGTAATACAGTCTTCTGCCTACATTCTTGCAGAATAGAGAAAAATTCATATTTTGCAGGTGCCACCACTCTCAAATCTATAATTTCTTCACCTTTAATTAGGTGTTTTACATAGATCATGTGATAAAAATTTAATTCTCTACAGTTCAGGTTTTCCAGATTACAGCCTTCTTGCTAATTTTCTGGAAAGAAACAATGTGTTATGATGCCAGAAACTAGTACAGCTTTAACAGCAAAGTCAGTTAATTTTCGTCCAGGCTGCCAAAGGTAAGGATCTTTGCAGGCCTCTAGGCGTAACTAGGGAGAATCAAGCTTGTGGAGCCAACTAAAGCCAACAGGTAACGTCATATTTTGAATGGACTTAGTTACAGTGCCTGACTATACTCCATCCTATTTCTCATCTTGGCTTTTTTTATCTGTTGTCCTTTTTGCCTTGCTATACACTTAGGTTGTTTTTCCTTGAGATGCTTGCTATTCCATTCCAGCGAAATGGCTGGTGTGAATGTAGTAGATATGAAAATAGTGAAATAGTAGAATTACATTATATACATGACTGAGACATTAATAACACCTCAGAGAAAGCTGAAATGTATAGGTAGGAAACAACCCAAACTCTTTCACCATGTCTACAGTAACAAGGAATGTCTAGGTGCTTGTGTCAGCAAACATATTCATCCTACAGAGAAAGTTATTGCTTTTACAGTGAGACAGCTTTTCAGTGAGAGCAAAATAAAAGTTTATCTTCTCTAGAAGAGTCTTTTTGTTTTTCAGAGACAGAGTTTCCTAGAATAAATGCTGCTGCCCTTCTGTTAAAGTCCATAACTGCTAAATCTGTGTAACTGAGGATTCAGTGTCCTATCTGATCTCTTACCATTGGCCAGTTTTAATACCCTTTATCTCCCCAGAATATTTGTCAAGGACTTAGAAATCATCTTCAAGGTGCAAAGCAATGTGTTGCTGAGAATTTTAAATGAGTGAATTTTTCCTTGAATAGATAACATCAGAAGAAAATTACTCCTTTTATTATTTTTTTAATAGCATTTCATTAACAAGTACTTTTGGTTAATGAGTAGCAGTGGTAATCTACAATGACTGGGAGATTCCCTGTAGTGCTTTAGTGGAACACACAATATAGTGGCACTGATTTAATAAAAAGTAGGAGCTTGTTAGAAGTTCTCCTATTGAGATTATTTCACCAGAATATCAAGATTATTGTTTACTTGTAGCCATTTAACATGGGAAACTTATCAACTTCTAATGGCCTTCCAAATCTAGGATCTTAACAGGTATGCCCTCCTACAAAAACTCCTCTTTGGCTGAACCCTTCAAATTTGCACAAAAAATGGTCATTGAGAGCAACCTAATACAGGTCAGGTCTTGAAAAGTGTATTCAGTTTTTGCTAGTGTCATCTATTATTTCAGATACCCCCAAATGTATTTAAAATGTTTTTTGCAGTACCATCGTAGGTTTGTAATGTTTACCAGATAAGGGGGAAAAATAGACTTTTTGCTGATTGCGGAAAAAAATAAATCTTTCGTGGACTGTGCTTGAGTGGGAGTAGATAAAGAATCTCATTGTGTTAGATCCTCTGTTGAGAGCTTTGTCAATTTTAGATGCCAAAAAAAACATTGTGTGCATGAAAGCATTTCAACAGTTAAAGTCAGATGGCAGTGTTAGTAGGTGTCAAAAATAGAATAAGATCAGTCATGAGACCTGATTGGTGTCTGAATTCATCTGATCAAGTGTGGTAAACTACATCCAAGATTGCCATCTAGATCATCTAGAATTGTTTTGTCATGAAATGGAAGAAAGAACAACTTCTGTTCATCTCATCCTAAAGAAAATATCTAAAATACATAGAACTGATATAGACAAAACGGGTCAGATTAATTGAGCTTTGAGCCTAATTTTATCCTCTGACTTTACAGAACCACAGGGTGACCCATACAGGTGTCGAAGATAAAACACTAAAAAGCTAAAATGGGTAAGGTCAGTCCAATTCAGTCTTTCTCTTAAATCATAAACGAAGAACTTTCAAGTGTTTCAGTCTTTTCATCTGACAGTAGAGTTGATAATATTAAAGCATTCATACGTCCTGCCTGTTAACACTGGTTAATGCTATCCAAAGATTAGTTTCAATTTGATATCTGGATCTGTCACTGAACTTGAAAGATCTCAAAAGTATAGGCTGCAGGGAAGTAATTAGAATAGATATCTCCCTCCTGGGATATCTTATCCTCCATGTGAATCTTTTGAGTGAACCTTACAGCACACAGGAGTTGGAGAAACACCATAGAGATCCGGGTAGATCTCTAACATTTTTAATGCTCATTGACACCTTTATTGTAATCAAATGTAATGTTAAGCCCTTATACTGGTTTTGCCAGGGGTAGAGTTAATTTTAGTCATGGGGGCTTGCATGGTGCTGTTTCTAATTTGTGATCAAGATAGTGTTGATAGCACACCGATGTTTTAGCCATCGCTGAGCAGTGCAAGTGGATGCGAGTGGGATGGGTGCACAAGTTGGGAAGGGACACTGCCAAGATAGCTGACTCCGACTGACCAAAGGAATATTCCACATCGTATGATGTTGTGCTCAGTAAAAAAAAAAAAAAGAAAGGGGGAAAGAAGGAGAAGACATTTGAAGTTAAGACATTTGTCTTACCAAGTAACCATTACCCTTAATGCAGCCCTACTTTCCTGGAAATAGCTCTGCTCACAGCTTTTGCTTCACCTATTAACCTATCTTTATCACAATCCACAAATTTTTTCATTTTTACTTTTTATGTGAATTAGCAGATGTGTGGGGCTAAGATGTCTACCAGATGTAACCCAAAATAGTTCTTAAAAGGCAAAAAGAAAAATTGGAAAAAGCTAGTGTTATGTTGCACAAAGTTCTGTTAGGGATTTAGTTTTATTGTTTTAAGATGAAAATAATATGCCCAGCTAAAAAATACAATGTGGATGGTATTTTTTTAGTTTCTTAATAGCCTATTGCACTTGTTATTCTTTTCAAAATATTTTTTTATATCTGTGATTTGTCTAACATCCTTCTTGAAAGGTTTAGCAAACCTGCCAGCATAAAACATAACCGAAGTGTGTATTTTCCGAACAAAAATGAATGTTCTACTTCCCACATTAAATAAGTATTAATAAAATATGCACACCTAAAGAAATGTAGTAGAGCTTCCACCTGATAGAGAAGTACCCCAATCCATACTCATTTTTCTCAGAAAAGCTTGGGAATACATATTAATCTTATCATATGTTCTAGGAAAGCTAAAAAAACTAGACTAGGATGGAAAGTTCACTGCTGCAGTCCTCACAGAGAGAAGTGATAAGGAAGAGTGTGCTGAATTCAGAATTTATAGAACATGGAGTGTGACTATCTTGTCTGTAGTCTGCTGGGTCTTGTCTGAAACCTATAACTACAGTTAACTCTTTTCTCACCAAGAATTACTATATCTGGCCCATTCAGTGCCCGGAACACCTTGGCATGGCAGGGTAGCCACAATTTTTGTGCTAGTTGCATCTAAACACTGGTCTAGAAGATGAACAACTAGGGTTGTCTGAGTCTGTGCAAGGGGGCTGCATTGCTAGAGGGGATTTTCTGTGCTTCTTAAAGGATTCACTATATAATTAAATCTTGGAATAAACCATTTGGTGAAACAATTGTCTTCATTTCAACCTATAAGCAACCTAAGGCCATTGCAGTCTATTAGAATGATGATGCTGGGATGAATTACTTTTATTTAATGGACAACCACACTCTAAAACAGGTCACAGGGTAACCTTATTGCTAAGCACAATGACAAGGGCAAGATAGAGTGTACAGGGACAACTGTGCTGAAGATCATATGTGGTAGAGGAAGCCTTACACTCTGATGAAATACATAGTCCAGGATTTGAAATAATCTGTATAATACTAACAGACATTTTTGTATCAATGAATCCACGGAACCTGGTAAGTCATTATTCTGACCTTGCTACTTTGAAAAGCTTCCTAAGTTGCTGATAGTAAAAGCACATCATGACAGTTTTTTCCTACATAAATAAGGATTAGATACTGTAGAAAAAATAGCAGAAGTGAAGAATATGACTTTGGGATACCTTTATTTAAATTTTCTAGTTACAGTTACGGGCATTGATTTAAAAAAAAAGCCATTAAGTCTTCATTTGAGATATTTGTGGCACTGGAACATGTCAGTGCTGTTGAGTAGCCTAGGCATCCCTCCACCTCAAAAAGAAGTATACTAGAATTAGGACTCTGCCTGCAAAGGTCTGAGCAGCAACATAATGCAAAATACTAACGCCTAGGTAGCCCAGGCAGCCACTAAGCTAGTGGTTTTAGATTCCATTTTCTGATTTAGGCAGTTCAATCTTCCTCAGTCTTGCCTTTGATACTTGATTTTTCCTTTTAACCTCATCCATCTTCTTTTGACTGGTCTCTGCTTCATTCTTCTCAGAGTGGGGAGACACCAAATTCTGAGTAAAAACTGATTACATGGTACCATCTTTGACTGGGTGCAAAGACAATCGTCTTGCAGAGCACAGACAAGATAATTTAGAGATTTTTGGATTTTTTTTACGAGGTACATTTCCTTCTGCTATCCCTCTTTTTTCACAATATCACTTTTCACGGACGCATAATATGGTGCTTAGTACACCATGGGCAAATTGTTCCTAAAATAAAACATGATCTCCACTCAACCAAGAAGAGAAAATAAGATTGATGTACTTTAACTGAATTACATGAAAGAAGGTCAGAATGCAGTTTTGGTGCTTTTGTGTCATATTGGTATGAAAGGTAAATCTTAATATGGCTATTGGGAAATCAGTTTCAACAGCTGTTTAAACTACTGGAATCTCAACTCCCAAGGATAAATGCGTACACTGAGTCTTCCAAAACTACTTCTTAATATTAGGGGCTGGACATTAGCTACTTGGAGTAATATAGCTGTAAAAGAACAGGGACTATATTTGCATATCTAATAGTCACTTCTGAATATATTTAAATTTCTACATATTGCAAGAGGAAAAACAGTATGAAGGTATGCTTTCAGATCACACAATACTAGGAAGCTATATTGCTTTTCCTGATGGTTTATTTTTTTAATCTCATGAAAATTTTTAAGTCCTATCAAGTTTTTTCTGTGTATTATGAATTAACAGCAGCATGAAAAAGAAGACGTTGCGGTAAGTCTGTGAGGGAAGCAGGACAGTACACTCAGGAACAACTTGAAATTATGGAGGATTAAGGCACAGTGGTAACAGCTGAGCTGCAAACAATGCAAGTAATACCTATGTTCTTGAATTTTGTTTTGCACTTTTATTAATGCTGCCATTGTAAGCAAGATGACATGCCAGTGGGTGAATTAAAATGACCTGAAGGCATCTCTAATTTACATCACACGATAAAACATCTAACAAACTGAAACTACAGATGGAAGATTGTACTCATGCCCTGTTTCCCTTACTGTGGTAGCAGTAGTAAGAAAAAGTGCTATTGGTGTTTTAAGACATCAGAACATGACCTGTGTGCTCTAAGAAGTATATTTCTCTGCTATGAAGCAGGAATAATCAGAGCAATATGAGTGATTCATTTGGAAATATGCAGTTCAATGATAACAGGTAGTTACTCTATAGTCTAGGCTGGTTAAACAGTAAGGTTGACTTTGTCAGAATTTCCCTAGTAAAGGAAATTCTGGTAAGATCAAAGGATCAAACATTTTGTAGTCATACAGACGAGCATGCTTTCCCCTAGATAAATACAGAAAAAATAGATGTAGTACTGAACAGGTAGGCAGACCTTTTTGTTTTCTTTATATATCTCCAAACTTTTTTTTTGTAATTCTGATCCTCAATATGTGGAGCTTCTTAGGAAGAAAAAGTACTTGTGCCAGTGCAACTATGTAAATATATGTATTATGTAAATATATAATCCAATTAGAATAAATCCTTGAAGTTTATTTGAAATCTAGCTGTCAGAAAAAACAAGAGTTATACACTTTTCTTTTTTAATAAATACTGGTCTCAGTAAAAGGAAATTACCTGAAGCTTTTTCTTCCTTCCTTTTTTATTTTCCTTTCAGTGTAAGAAAAAAAAAATTAAGTGATAATATGAATGTACTTAATTGCATTAGTTATTACTTCTAAAAATTCACAATCTCTACTGTCTTATATTATTTTATGACTGTTTTACACATAACCGTTTTCAACATATATATTTGAGATAATGTCTATATGTATGTTTTTATACTACACTGCATTTTTCCCCCTGGATAATATTTATGTTCCACATTTGAAAGGCTTGCATCCTTTATGCAGTCACCAATATTTGACTATGAAATTAAATTGAACCTCTCATCTGTGATAATAAAAACGCTAAAAATAAACATCACAAATGTTTTCATACTCTGTGTGTGTTAATTTGAAAACTTCAGAAGACATTATTTTAAGGTATCAGAAAATATTTTATATATCTTTTCAACATTTACTTGTATTTTGACATTCAAAAGAGATGCTTTTGGCACAAGAGTTTTCTGAATAACACTGGTAGTTGTCCTCTTCACTGTTTGCATTTAAAAAGGATACACACAATGATACTTACCAGGTTTGCTGTGAATTGTAATGCTTTTGCACCCATCACTAATCACCAAACCTGCAACTCCCCATAAAATGGAAGTTTAGAGATTGGATTGCTGCTGCAACTTCCTTCAGTGGTTTTTATATTTTAATATGACACTCTATTATCGTTAATTCCTCGTGTTGAAGTCATTAGATATTTATGTGAAGTAGCATATCTTCATCCCTGTTGCTGAACAGCAATTATTTCAAATAGTTTGCGTTGTTATTAAGTGAAGTCAATTTCTAAACTGTTTTAATTTTTTATGTGCTAAAGTCTATATGTCTGTTCAGCTTTTTTTGCCTTCCTACTCTTTAAGCTTTTTTTTCCCCTCTGTGCTTCATTTTGTTAAAGAAGTAGAGCTGGCTTTTCATTGCAAGTGTTCATGAACACAGTTAATTCAAAGATTTATTGTCTTGAGAAATAGGCAAAGGTTGACGTTACAAGTTTCTTTTATGTAAGAAGTCTGTAATTTCAGCCACATGCCTCTCCTCTGTCACTCACATTGCGCTGCTCTGAGTTCAGCACTAGGAATCTAATTTGTAGAAACCAAGGTTTGGACAGTACAGGACTGGTGAGACCTGGAATACTTAGCAGTCTGCAAACAACGCCAAATTTATAACTTGAAACTTACTCATGAGTTTATAAAAGGCTTCTGTATTTGTAGCAATCAAGCATTGCTTAGACAGATTGCATTGAAGGTTTTATGTCTGCAATTGGCAAATTCCCTTAAAGTAAACTGCAAATTCATAGGGCATTAAATGGGATTTTTTTTTCTACCACTGATTTAATTGACAAAAATAAATTTTATTTGCTTTGCTTGAGCTTCAGTGAGTCACATCTGTCCTAAATTTTCATATATACTATAAGGCACAAATGTAATTTTTCTTCTGTAGGTACTCAGGACTGCTTAATAGAACTACTCCCTCAATCTGAATTTTACTCCTGTTGCAAAAGGAGCAGAGTAACTCTATACTGCCATGTAAAGGGGAATGTTAGGTAATGGTACCCTACAAACCTGTGATGTTTGACCATTTAGACCAATCTAAGCAGAACACCTTGGCTGCATGACTCGTAAGCAACGCATACATCAATCAGCCTCATGACAGGCTAAGTTCTAACTTCATCACCTTGTCTGCCCCTGCCTACAACTTCTTTGGAATATACTTGGGCACATCAGCATTTCTCACACACAATTAATATGTATAACTGATTGACTTGTGTAGTAGTAACTGTTACTTTTAAAGAAGATGGTATTTAAATAGTCTTTTGTAATTGGATGAGAATCTTCAAGAAGATGCTGGATTTCAACTATTTTTCCAGTCCCAAAGCCTTGTAATCTTTTGAAGAGAAAAATTAAGAGACAGTTTTTATGGCAAAATAGACCCACTCTATATCAGCATACCAAAATAAATACATTTCCTGATTTAAAAACAAACAAACAAACATAATAAAACTCAAACTAACAAACACTTGAATTTCAATTTGTTAGAACGATTGAACTAAGCATGCTTATTTAATTGCATTGCAATCTTTTACTTTGTAATCCTCTGGCTGTGTATATGCATGTGTTTTTGTGAGAAAACTGAAGCTCTTGATTTTTCACTGCTGTTACACTGAATTGTACTTCAATTCAGAAGACTGAAATATGCCAGCTTGCTTAGAAAAACCAGAGCTTGCCTTTTTTTTTTTTGTGAGATCTGTAGTTTGAACCAAATTCTGCTGTGTAAAGTGTAAGAGACTTTGGAGCCCTGGTTATTCTTATTTTTTGATTTTCTTATTTTTGTAAGAAATTCCTAGAATTTCTAATGGCTGATATTATTTTTGCTGCATCAACATCTTTCTTTCAATTCCTTAAGTATGAGCAGCTTCTCTCCTATCACTGTATTTTGTCTCCAAGCACAGACTTTGAAGCTAGTGGTTTCTCTTCTGGAATGTCAGCTGGCAGAAAATTGCATTATCTCCTTCAGTCTCCACTTCTGCTCTGTTTCTCCATTTATGCTGATTGTGCACGATTTTCTGTTTCTGCTTGTTTTCCTTCATCTCACCCTATTTGCACAGCTCAGATTCTTCAGTAGCTTTGATGACCTTTTAATCATTGTGTAATCGAGGTGGTTAGGCAGTGTTTCTGAGAGCAAGTGGGTAACAGTGAGTGGAGGGTAACAACTGCTGTTTGCTGAGTTCATAGCATGCCAAGCGTGACTGAATCAGCAATATTTTCAGATTCATTGTGGTCCAGATATTATTGAAAACATCTCATGAACAGTCATTCCCTTAACTATGCTCTTGGCCTCATTTCTTTGCTGCTTTGTTCCTGCTTAAATAATCAGTGACCTCTCCAGTTACCCTTACTGTGCTGAAATAGTACTGCTTTTTGGAAGTGTTGTGCTGTGAAACAACATGAGATATCTTTGACCAGGCTGAGGTTCTCCAAACCACAGTTTGGAAGTGATTGACACAAAGTTAACTTCCTTCTTCCTTCAAAGTACAATTCATGCAGTTTGTCCAGCTGAGGTGTTCATGGACTGTCATGTATAAACAGAAGCCTTACTTTATCGTTATCCATCATTGCATTTGTCTATCTTAGCTATTTATCCACTGTCAGTCAGTGTAATACCTGTGACATCCTGAACATCAGATCCCTAATTATTGTGAAAGAGCAATCATATGCATGAGGAATGCATGAGACACCTTTGCATCTGCACCGATCTGCAGCCAGATTTCAACTTCCTGACTTGATTTTGTAGTTTTTGATGCCACCGATGTTGACAGAATATTGACACCTGCCAGTAACAACAACACACTTGCTTAAGTATCAGCTTTCATAATGTATGGATTGGAGTTATCTGAACTAAAAATAGGGGATAAACTGATGTGAACTTCAGCACTCAAAAGAGCAGACCCCTGAAGGAGTTAGTTATCTCAATGAAGGTCAGTGGGCAAACAGATCTATTACTGGGAAACATCATGGTCTGCAAGTTCATGATGCTCTTTCAAACTATTTTATGCTTACTGGCAGCATTTCCTTGTATAAGAGGAAGGTTTCAGTTCTTTCATGGCCCACAAAATGATGTTCTTTGCTCCGTTCTGTTCATTAAATTCTTGCAATATAACATCCACTGGTCCCGGCAAATACCTGCTACTTCAAGAAACACAAGTAGCAAAGGTAAAACCAGTTACCAAAAGCTTTGTCCAAAACTTTGGCCAATGTGACTGAATACAGTGTTACATCAACAGTCTTCAAGCCCCTGACTAGAGTTTTGTGTGTGTTCCCATTCCCTAAGCTACAGAGAAAGTCAGAAGAACTGCAAACATTCCAATCCATGCAACAATTTTTTTCTTGTGTAAGAAAATTCCTCTTGGAAAAAGGAAAAATTGAAGGTTCAAGCATATTTTTATGGGACAAATAATGATAATTGGAATTCTCACACTATCATTAGATCATAAATTAAGAATCAATTTTACCTGTATTTTATCAATATTGTGCCACAGAAATACTGTCATTTTTTTAACAGCTTTGTTGTAATGCAAAATTGGTTGAGTTTTGTTTGAATTTCTTCTGTACACAAATCATTGGCTGTCTGATTTTTATGACTTGGAAGAAAAAGGAATTAAAAAAAAATAATTAAATTTCCAGTCTATAGTGCACTGGACTGCAGAAAAAAAAGGAAAAGAAAAAAAAAAGAAAGCAAAAACTAGTAAAAATAATAGAATATGTTTCAAATTATAAGTTTCCTGCTTGTTATGACTTTTCATATCATTAATTGCGATAATTAAAATACTTTATATACTTATATAAAGATTATTACATCATACAATAGCAATATTTGTTTTCTAAGTTTTAGGATTTGGTTTTAAAAAACATGGCTCTGAGCTTAAGAAGTTTCATGTACAAACACGCAAGAATGAAATTATTTGAAAAATCTTCTTTAGCACACATTACAATATATGAAAAAATAAAAGATTTTATAGCAGAAATTATTTTCTAGTTTCAAATTCACATTGTACTTTGAGCAAAATTTTAATTTCAAATTGAAGGGGGAAAATTTAGCAGCAGGTAATATTAAGAGATGTGGGACTTATGTATCGTTATATTTTTGACCTTTATTATCTTATTTTGAACTACTGCTTAAATACAGTCTTTGAAAGAATTTAAACAAATTATATGGAAATTTATGACAGAAACATTCTTATACTGTATGAACAAATTTTATCTCCTGAGGCATGTTCTGTGACATGCCTTTTGAATCATTTATCACAATGACAATTTCTGGATTATTAAAAAGAACAATTCTCTCAGGGTCATTATAATTTGGTGTCAGTTTAAGCACATTTTAAGTCTAAAAAAATGAATCGGTATCTTCAAATATAACTTAAAGCTAACTGGACATTCAATGTCAATCATCCACTGGACATTTGAAGTATTTGTAGTGACAGACAGTTTGTGGCACAGATTCTTAGCTCATGTAGATTTATGAGAATCCATTAACATCAGCATAGGGACATTGATTTATGTTGTCTTTAAAATATTTTTTCTTCTTTTGCATAGTCTGATGTTGCAAATGTATTGAGAAGTCTGTTCATCACAACAGTAAATTAAGTAAAGAGAGTCATGTTTGCATGTTTTGTTTCTCTGACAATTACAACGTTTTCACTTCCCAGAAGTGCCCACTAAATTACAAAAATGTTTCTCCTGAGCACAATAAAGAATAAATTTTACTCAGGGAGATCTTATATTCTAGCTGCACACTAAGTATCAATTAAACCTCAAATGCCAATCTGTAAGTGGGTTCTGAAACGAAGAATTAGGCACTTGAATGAATTATATTCACAAATGAAATGACAAGGTGAACAGAAGAACCTCTTTGATTCAGTATTGGTAGGATTTATACACTACCCAAATTCCTCTGGCCCATGATATTACCATTGGTTTAAAGACTGATCAGCACTTTCCCACAGTGCAACAAAACCCTTTGCTCTGCTTCCTGCCCTCTGAACAATTCAGCCTTTGTTTGCCAAAGCAGCAGATTTCAACACTTCTGAGCTTTTTAACCTTAATTCATGCTGGTGACTACTTTTGCAACTCATGCCATGTGGATTGTGGATGCTGTTTATAGATCCCTATGAGGGGAAGAAAAAAATCTGTAAGGAAAGGTTAAAATTAATTAATCTATCTGTTTAGGTCCTCCTGAAAAAACCAAACTGTCCAGTTTTTAATGCCCATGAAAGCTTTCAAAACATATTGAGCATTAGGAGCCACCATGTCTCACATCTCTGTGCACGGATATACCCCTGTGAGCATAAGAGAGACAAGCTGTTCTGTAGTGCAGAGGTGATACAGATCCTGGAGTCCATTCTACCACTCAGATATGGAATAGGACACCCAGTTAGGATTTCCACATCATGGAAAATATTTTCTGCAGGTGTTTAGCGAATGCAGAATACGAACAGGAGCCAACTAATCTTCAATGAACAGGAGTAACTTTGTGACAACAAAATATGTTGTTCCCATTCTTTGTAAAAGACATTCTCAAAGACAAAACAGAAGCAAACAATTTAAAAAAAAAATAGGGAAAATTTCTCTTGAACAGCTCTCTTACTTCTCCTTGATTTTTATAGTCCTTGTAAACTAATCCCAGAAGAATGAAGAAAAACCAGTTCTTTGTAAATCATGAGGCTTGAAAGCAGGTGTTTTGGGGAGACATACAGTTTTCTTGGCAAAGCAGCATCTCACAGAGGCATAGTGAGGGCCATATGCCTCTAGCCGTGTTCTATTCCATAGTCATCATCAACATATATTTGTTGAATGCAAATCTCTGTCAAGTAGTGCAATAGAACTATTGTACCCAAGAGAAGGAACAGAAAATAGGCAGACCAATCAGGATGAAGGTGTTTAACTATTAGCTGAGATTGTCTCTTTTCATTTCCGTTTTTAAAACCACGTCTTCTATGAAAAGAAACATAATGGTACTTAACATATTGTTATGCTAAGTTTATCAACTTCTTTGTCTGCACAGTTTCAAGTGATCTGTGAGCCAAATTAAGATATCTTTATTTCCTGAATTGCTTCTTCAGAAATCCCAGAGGTACTTCAAGCTGAGAGACTATGGTATGGAGATACAGCTGTTGAACTCTATCAGTCCCAAAGCCATGCCTCTGAGGAACAGTGTAGCTCCATTATGTAATGCATACAAAACCTATGGATATTTGTATGTGAACCAGGAACATTAAATATTATGCAAGACTTGCAGCAGTATTTCTAGCTTTCTACAGTAACAAATTAGACAGGCATACATATTAATCTAATTTTATCTTTCTTCATCTGACGAAGACTGAAACAAGAACACAAAATAACTTCTCTTTCTTCTTGGAAGAAATCCCAGCTGACAATAGCTCTACAGGAGAGAGGTTGGCTTAAACCAAATCCACCGAGAGGCAAGGATTTCTTATATTTCTCTTGCATTTCACTGAAGCCCAGACCAAAGAAAGAAATATTAAAGGTTATGTTTTATTCTGCTACAGTGGCATTTCTTAACTTAGGAGAGCATGAGTAAAGGTGGCCTGTTGAGATTTGACATGACAACCAATGTCATCTTGTTGAGGTACAGCTTATAGAACAGATGTCCATTTATAGCAGAGTACAAAATCTTTAATGCCTTTTAAAAGCAGAGCTTTTTAAAAGTGCTTTTTTCAAAGGATTTTTTTTTTCAGATACAAAAAGCTACCATACTTTATGCCTGCAACTACTGCTGCAAAATGCCTTCTTTCCCACCCCTGGTGTGATTATTCTCTGGGAAGTCACAAATGAATAATAATATGTAATTTTCTTTCAAGTTAATAGAAAAACAAAGAAATCCCAGACCTCTGGCTTTATTATTAATGATTGTGGATTTCACAAAAGCTAATAATTAGTTTCGAGAAGGACAATTTTTTTTTCTGCAAGATTGCCAAGTCACTTCTTCACAATCTCAATGCTTTCAGGGTTTTTAAAGAAATAATATATAATTTAATTAAATAAATATTTAATTGACCTAAGTAAAGAAGCTTGACTTACACTCAGGAACAGAATAGTCTTAAATGCTTAAATAATTCCAAAGTTTTCATTTCTTCTATTCAGTCTATTTTATAATAGTACAAATATGGACTGATTTCATCACTACTATTTGTCAATAATTTTTTTTATCCGGGTTTATCTGAATAGTTCTGAACTTTGAGACATTCCAAGTACTAAACAGTTCTGAAGTTTGGTAAATTTCTTTATTTCTTCTATTTTTGATAGAGTAATTAAAAAAGTAAAGTCTTATATGTTAACCTCTTTAATCCTACTTAAGGATTTGCTTATGCCTCATTGGCTTTAATATGAAAAAAATGTGCATAAATCCTAGCATGTGCTTATGTATATTTCTGAACCATGGCCAAGATGG
Source organism: Cephalopterus ornatus (assembly GCA_013396775.1). NCBI lineage: Eukaryota > Metazoa > Chordata > Aves > Passeriformes > Cotingidae > Cephalopterus > Cephalopterus ornatus. The sequence continues at coordinate 72,037 of VZRE01014638.1, forward strand.
TAGAACAACCAAAGGTAAAATCTGTTAATTCATGTCCACAGATTTTACTTGATTCTCATATTGCAAGGACAATACTCCATACAGTCGGAATCTACCACGTTCTTCCTGGTTAATTGTTCATCATGGGATTAAATAGAAAAGATTGTGAGTTAATAATGTCAAATATATACATTATCAGAAAGACTTCAAATTCCAATTCACTAAATGGTATGTAACTGGGAGTTTTATGCCTTAGAAAATATTCTCCATTGTAATATTTCAGCTTGCTAGCTAGAAGTGACTGTGGTTTCAGGTGATTAGGAAAGCTGAAGATGTGCTTTTTGAAGTGGAAAGGTATGGACTGTACTTATACTGTTAAATAGTAATAGACCTATCTGCCATTAAATTGTGGAACAACCAGGACAAAAAATCAGATACAACTGGAATAGATTTAGCTTTTGGGCAGTAAATCTTAGCTTGAAAAGCACATACTGAAATTTAAAAGTACCTATTTTAAATCTTTTTAAAATGGAACATTCCCATTGCATTAGCCATCCAAATATGTCAGTATAAAACTTCAGGTTATCACTAGCTGTTTGCTGCTGCAACATCCATATACTTTCTAAAAATACTTGTTTATTAAAGATTAGACATCACTTTTCAGAAATATTATTGGTATCACTGCTTTCCAGAGAGAATTCAAATTACATCATAGATTTGCATTAGCTTATATCATTCATAAAATCCATTGAATGACACACATACTGTCTACAAATTAATCCTCTTACTAACATTAATTCCTAGAACACAATACTTATTAAAATACATATTCTTGGTGCTGTAATGATCTTGTGTTATATTGTAGGGCCTACATCATTAGACTACAGAAAGCTCTGAAAACACGCACAACTAATAAAAAAGACCTTGAAACTATCTTTAGTCTCATTTTAAAATTAGAGAAATTAGAAAATGAAAAGTTTATAAGTACCTATAGTCCATCTTTGCAGTCAAGAAAAATGTCCTCATTCACAGAATCACAGAACGATTTGGGTTGGAAGGGATATTAAAGATCATCTAGTTTGAATGCCCCTCCATCACAGCCAGAGAAATGTTCCACTAGACCAGGTTCAATGCCCCATCCTACCTGGCTTTGAATGCTTCCAGGGATAGGGCATCCACCACTTCTCTTAAATGGAATAAAAATTACACTAAAAATGGGAGGTGAAAGGCACAGCCAGGCAACAAAACTGACCCTTGAGCCATCTCTCTACTCTTCACAACTCGTCACTGTGACTCTACACTCAGATTTTCTTTTCTTAGGTTTTTCATTACAGGTAAAATATTAAGAACTTTTTTTCCATATGTAGGAAGATGCTTTCTCACTTTCTCCTTATGTAAGCATCAGGAGCAGCAGCAGTTGCTAAACAAACTTTTTTTCGTGAACAACAGAGTAAACAGTCTCATGAAATCTGCATGAGCTGTCAGTGCATGACTTTATGGTTACCTTGGGGCTGCAGCAATTAAAATACGGTATTTACTTAAAAAGAAAAATGTCAGGCTCTTTTAATTCTCCGAACTATGAGCTGGTTTTGTGTTTTAACTACTCCTTTTTGCTATGGGACCATCTGCAAGCTGAATACTATTAAACTGAATATAATAATAAAATTATATTATTAATTATCAATTTATTGGGTAGCCTTTCTAAAGATTCCAACAAGTTGATGAGGATGTCTTTAGAGAATCTAGGTGTACAAGCCAGAATTATATGATCAACATGCTTAGAAAGGTATCTTATTCAAAGATGAGATCTTTTTATAAACTTGGCTTTTTCTCTGTATTAATCTGTTATAAAATCTTTAGCTGTTGAAAAATCTGGACTTGCAGTGTGGAGGGGAATGTTCTGTGCTTGTGTGTTCTTTCTAATGAATCTCTTTCTCTTTCCAAGAATGATAGCTCTGAATGAAGACTGGAAGATATCTAGTTGTTGATCAAATAGAAGTAGAATAGGAAATCTTTGTTAATGTTTAGCTAATTAATATTTGGCTCATCTTGCTCCGAAAGCAAGGTACTTTAAACACACATGAAAACAACAGAAGTACTGAATGTCTTCTCCTTTCTCCAACTCTACTCTGTAGTGCTGTGACACTTCAGAAAATAAATTTGAGCTTCAACCTCTTTTAGATGAGTATTTAAAGACTTTAAACTAAAAGAATCAAACCCAAGTCTGTACACAATACTTTCTCAAGTTTTCTAGCTTGGGATATTGCTAGAAATTTAAAGATACTATCCATGTTGCAAAATATGTTACCAAGCTCATGAAAAAATAAAGCAGTAAAATAAAATAGCAACTTAATCTAGCCATGATTCAGATGGTTTAGAATTCATCTGGGACATTGAACCTAGAAGCTTTAGAACCCGATCTAAAAAAGAGAAACATGGATCTGGCATATCCCTGTTAGACCTGATTATTCTGAGATGAATGCTTCTTGAGATCTGGTCAGAAATTACCATTTTGAGAAGGTATTCTTTTACAAAATCTTCACTAAATGAACAAAATGCAGCAAGAACTTCAGCTGCATTTAGAAGGATTGAATTTAAAAAATTCCAAACTACTTCAAATTTGAGTTAATGCACACACACATGTGCAGTGTGCTCAAACAAAAAAATAATGAACAATCTGCTGAGACAGGTTGCTTACTCTGATGTATTTTCACTGTGTGTTTCAGACATAATGACATATATTTTCAATGTAATTTCTCATGGCAGTCTTTACTTTTATGTGTGATCTCATTGGTTTTAGTTAAGTCTTTCTGTTTTTTTCATATTCCCAGATAACTAGCTGCACAGGCTAAGAATTTAGAGATATGCTTCATTACACAAAAATGGATATCCAACACAGTAAAATACTGTGGATTATAAAAGTTTTCCAATTTTAGATATATCTATAGATAAAAAGAAAATATATAAGCAGAGACATAAATGGATATATAGACCTAAGATTCATTCAATGAAATTTAATTTTTGAGCCAGAACACTTGGATAAAGATCTGAAAAAGACTACATGAAAAATAACGACTGATAGTCAGTAATTCAGGTTTAATAGTCATTGTGTAATTCCAGATCATGATATTAACAAAAACTGAATTTATTGATTAGTTAATAATTAATAAAAACTTGTTAATATATTAGTGCAAATTAAATGCACCAAAGATATTCTGTGACATCTGCAGACAGATATAGTTGTTTGAAAGATAGTCTTTGATAATCTGTGCCAGACTTTGTAGCCAGAACTTTTTGAATCCAGAACTTTTTGACTCCTCTATGATTTATCTCTGCATGTTTACACACATGGAAGCAAAATCACAGCAAGATTCTTAGTGATTGGGTGATATCTACAAAGCTGTAAAATGAGTCAGATAAAGCAGGGACCTGAATTTAACTTTCTCTCAGGTGAGTGTTGGACCATATAGGGATACCAGCTATGCTAAGTCTTCCTAGGAAAATGTGTTATTAAAATGACATGTTTCCATCAAAAAGCTTTTGCCTGATAAAACGTAATGTTTGGCTTTCCTAATTGCTATTAACAAGGCAATTTAAAGTTGAACGAAAAAAAAAACCAAACTAAAACCAACAGAATAGAAATGTTCAAAATAACTTGTTCTACTCATTCTAATTAAAGGAACAACAAAATGTTTTAAACACAAATAAAATTTTGTTTTTAAAAAATAAACATCTCTTATAAGTTATTTTTTCTTCTTTAATTGCTTAATGAAAGAAATAACTAATGTTCATCTGTTACCTACATCGTATCTACATCATCTCTCCTATTTAATAACATGTAAGGCCCCTTCCATATGATTATTTTGCTTTCCTGTGAGGAAATGAAATGCCTCTTTTTTTACATGATATAGAGATGACTGCTTTATACCCTGGAGACACACAGAAAAGGAATGATTTCAGTCTGCTGTATGGGGAGGCACCTGAAAAAGTTGTCATGTGTGATGGGCCTAGAGGCTGAAATTACTACCTAGCTTTGATTTTTTTTTTTTCTGAAAAAGAGAAAACAGCTGCCAATTTCTCTTATTTCTGCAAATAAGAGAGTCAGGAATTCTGTTCAAAACAAAAAGCATGGGAGGAGCCAAAAGTACAAGCCAGCGCAAAAATACATTTCTCATGAGGAGGGCTTCAGGTCTTTGAAACTCTTTTGGGACTACTGTAGACATAGGAGAATACAGCTTATGTGGAAAGCGGATTCGTATCTAAAACGGAGAAGAAGAAAGTATATCAAACTTAAATAGCAGGAAAGGATCTCATCACAATATTTTTTCATAGTTGTCCATTTTGCATAGTATTTCTGTGTAAGTAATGTGGGATAATTCAGCCCTCAGTGTACGCTGTAGTATAAGTGTCTTTAACACAAAAATGTATTTTCAAACAGAAAGATTTTAAAGCAATTTATGTTACAATTTTTCTTTTTTTTTCCTTTCCTTTTTTATTTTCTTTTTCAAATATTAGAAGTAAATACTCTCTACTTCTCATATTTTTTTTTATTAATTAACTAGCTGATGGGCTATGGCCACTTCCACAGTTCGTTGAGCAGCCTAATATTAATATCATGTAGCTTTGTCACTTTACTCAAATGCTATATAGCTTCTACTGTATAAATAATCAGCAAATTATTAATGAGAAAAAACCTTATGTCTTCTTACCAGTGGGTTTTTTGGGGAAAGGAAGGGATAGGATTAGAAATGTTTTATGTGTGCTAAAGACAGAAGAGTTTAAAAAAAAGAAAAAAAAAACCAAACACTGGATGGACTGGTGAGTCCAGTATGTGAAAGCACTCTTGCAATCAGTAAATAGAATCGAACAGTTGGATAAGAAACATTTTAGCTTACATGACCAGAAAAATACTGATGAAAATACGAAGAAAGATTATATTATGGGGTAGATTTCTGGAGAAAATGTAAAAAAAGCAAGATGATGGGGGCAGGACCTCACAACATATGGGCAGTGACTAAAGGAGCTACCTTTGTTTATATGGAAGAAGATCCACAAAGAAGAGGATCTAATTGTAGCCTTCAAGTATTTAATGGGGGGTTACAGAAAAAAACGGAGCCAGACTCTTTGCAGGTACTCAGTAAAGGAGTTAGATGCTTTGGGCACAATCTTTGGTAAGGCAAATTCTGATTGCGTAGAATGAAAAAAAAATTATAATGAGAGCTGCCTGGACAGGCTACAGAGCCTTTGTCTTTGGAAATAATCAAAACTCAAGTGGAAATGGTCCTGAACTAGATATAACTTTGAAGCCAGCACTCCTTTTACGAGCAGGTCACCTAGGGTATAGATGACCTCCAGAGGTCTCTTCTATCCTAAATTATCCTATGATTCTATAAAATTAGAAATATATAGTTCTGTTGATCTGTTTTTTCTTTTGTTTGTTTTGTTTACTTGTGTGTTTCTTGTCTTAAACATAGCTAATCACACCCACTCTGAGAAAACAGAGATTTGAAGATTGAGAAAGAAAAAAAAAAAAGTAGGTATCAATTTTCCCTAGGATGACTGATTTGGCAGGGATGCATTTGTATGAGGGTATTACTTGCATTTAAGCTCTGTGTGGGTTTGAGCTTCCTGAACTTGTGGGAAAAGGGTACCTGGTGAGCTGCTTGTGTCTGAGTAGCTGTGACTGAGCCCACAGAGACCATCTATATTTCCTGACTGAAGTTTAATGAAACAATACTTTGCCACTAATAGGACCATTAGGTTTGAATGGCTCTGTTCAGGATATGGAGTTGCTGGAGCTGTAGAATGGAAATTCCCCCATGGAAAAGTGAAAATGGGAAGAGACTCCATTATCTATTTGGAAAGCTCAAACGACTATGATGCAATAGTCAGTGGAGGCACCTAGAAGGATTATCTGGTCTAAAGTACAAAGCACAAAGAGCTGAGACCAGTGTTCATATGGGTGATGAGAACACTGAGGCTGTAATCAACACTTTTTTCCCTAGTCTCTAACTTCTTTCAGGAATAAAGTGTAATTTTGTGTTTCTTTATTTCACAGTCAATTTCTTCAGAATGGTCTTGTCTGAAGGGAGCGTGTTAAGGCACTGAAACTTTGGAAATGGTACATATCTTGACAGTCCACTGCTCTAAAGGGTGTAGATACATTACACATGCACACGGAGGCCAACAGACATTTACACACAGGTGTGTAGTATATATACATGTATATGTATACATGCATATGAAGTATATATATATACACATCTATATAGTGTACTATGCTGAAAAGACTGAGGTATAAGAACAATTCTCAGCACATTACTAGGCAAAGATGCCATAGAATCACACTATTCCATACTTTGAATGACTAATTGCAGGATAAATTTTGTTCAGAAAGCATGGCTAGACTGAGACATACTTCCTGGAAAAATGTCAGAGTTCTCAGCTGCTGTAATTCGTTATTAGGAAAGAGAATGTGCATAGTGAATAGCAAGGCAATGAAACTACTTTCTCAGTAATAAACCAATACACTAATCAGCTAAAATTTTGTTGTACTATTTTTACATTTGTGACTAGACAGATCACACTGATGAAGCTTTCTTCAATTCACCCACAATTTTGCATATTTCTTTTCTTATTTCTGAAAGTTGGCCAGTGTGGTTCTCTACATATTTCTGTAACTGATTCTCAAATCAGAAGTTTACAGATCACAACCACAGCATGTACATACATATGTTAGAGGATGTATGAGAGGACTTAGCCAGAACTTTTTGTTGTGTCTATGGAGAAGAAAAGGGAAATCCTTAATCACTCTGAAGGTCACATGAACAAATGTCAAGATTGCAATAAAAAAGGATGTTTCTGTGAAGCAAGTACATAGGTGAATATTAGAATTAGTGAAGACTTCATCTTTGTGGATCAACAAAATATTAAAATGCACAATTTCAGTCACATGAAGAGAATTCAGAAACTACTTGAAGGGACAGTGCCACCACTACAACCTAGAAGGTTGTAACAGGGGCAATGATCATTGCTCACTTGGAATACCACACAGATCTGCATTTCTTTTCTGTCAAACTAGGAAGATTGATGTGCAAAAGCATGCCCAGATCACAGCACTATCTGAAATTCTTTTACAGCTCAGAACAAAGGTTAGGTTGGAGCATATTTCTTGTATAGACCTGTATAAACCTGGGATTTTTGTGGCGCCCAGACACCAACTTGCTTAACAACTTGCTTCATGATAGAAAATGCAACTTTCTAATGATATATGAAATGTTCCTTACCCCAACACTCTTCAGCAAAAAAGCAGTCTGAAAACAATCACCGCTACTTGGAATATTCTAGCAGTGGTAAGCAGAAGGGCAAGAAACTGTTTCCTCATAGAGAAATATACACCAGTCAGTCTGGGCCTGAACTACCTTGCTGTCTTTTTCAGCTGTACTCTTGGTCATACACCAAGTGAAACAGCGCTCCTTATCTATAGTAATTATGATAATGCTGTATCAGCTAATCTGTTGGTAGGGACTCTACACTGATGACTGAAGTAACTGAATGGTAAAGTGTGAATATTGCTTTTGAAATAGTCTTTCAATATCTTGTAATCATGCTATCTTTGTTGGGACCTCTTTTACTTACTCTCAGCATTTGGTGTGTTTTTCCCTATTACTGTTATATTGGTTTGTCTTTACTGAGAATTATATTTACCGAGTGTTGCATAGATTTTCTTTTGGCTTTGGTGATATCAATGAAAACATTATTATTGTCCCAATGCTCATGAAATTGCATAGGAGTTGTGAACTATAACTGTAGTTGGCTCGATTAAGAAAAGCCAAGCCAAAAAAAAAAAAAAGATTATGCTGGATGTATTCAACTCTGAAGTTTCATTCCAGGTTTCTTCATCTGGAGAGTTTGTGCAATGACTCTGCAGGAGTGGACCTGATCAGATTAGTGATGTAATAAAGAAAGCAGTGAAACTTAACTAGAGAAGCGCTATCCCCAAGGTGATTTTATGATACCCTATTAGGCAGTGCAAGGTGGTGTAGATCTCATATCACAGTTTTTTAACTCAACGTATGATGTCATTAACTCAGCTAGAAAAGCTGCTGTTCTGATTTTAAGGAGTTCTGAACACATGAAGCCATAGCTTTAAAGTAACCGGAGAACAAAGAAGGAAACAAATTATTATTAGGGACCTCTGTTGCATACGAGAAATAGCTGAAAAGTAATAAAAAATGCCTTCACTGTGGAGTCACAGAGATAGGCTTGGAGTAGGAAAAGAAGACATAGGTTTGGATTATGACTGCACATGTACAGAAGAGTTTGTCTGAGCTGCCTGAGCTGCCATTTGACTGTCAGCCTCCCTGAAGTACTGGTATCAAAGTAGGTTTCAAGTCTACCTTTAATTCTGATAGGAAGTCTGAATGAGAAAACTGATGTGCAGCCATGTGAGGAGTACAGTGGAGGAGCAGAGAGAACAGGTTGAGAAATCAACGTTTCCTCACAAAGTTCTTTTAGGCTGAAGCTGAAATAAAAAAGAAGAAAGGGAGCTCTGGCTCACTTTTAAAGATCTGACCTTGTGCCCAGAGAGGCACCCAGGGTGAGTTTTGATAGCTGTGGAAAAGCTCCTCCCACTCTTCCTTCCTGTTTCTTTTAGGGTCAGTAAAAAACATGACTTCATGATTTTAGGGGGTAAAAACCATTTAGCAAAAGACTTGTAAGAATTGTAGAAATCCCACTTCACCACAACAACAGCGCTAGTGGGTGTGGTTTGAGATGTCTACGCTCAGGATGGCATCCACAAAAAGCTTAAATAAAATCCATCTCAATTCTTTCATTGGTGTCTCCTGCATCATTTATTTTCAGGGTAGATACCATTTCCACTATATACCTGGTTGTCAAATATCCAAGCAAGTGCAAACATAGTCATGTGATGTTAGAATTGCAATTATTAAAACAGCTGATTTGCCTCTGATGTGAATGTTCCTAAGGAAGAAATTGTAATCAAGCAGCATCATATGGACAAGAGATGTTTGGATCAAACAGAAAAAAGAGAGTTACTAAAAGGAAGAGATGAGTGTAAGTTATTGTCTTGCTGGAAAACAGGTAGAAATTTACTCCTGTGTCTGAAGATGTTGAATCTGTGGAACCTTCAGCACAAAAAGTGCTAACATTAATATAATTAATTGCTAACACAGAAGGAATAACAAGACTCTCATTTCTCTAAACGTTTGCAAACACAGTCCAAAAGCAGTAACATTTCTACATTTTACATCTCAGGGGAGTTCTAATTTTTGCTTTATAAGAGCTCATTACTTGTTTTAGAGCATATTACAAAAATACAGACATTGAAAATCTAGTGGTGAAATCAGCAGCAAGAAAAAAAAGGAGCTTGTTGCTTAATATTAAACAAAAATGCATTTTACTTGTGTTACAGGAGCTGATGCCTTAGGGCAGCTGCCAATCAAGCCATGTTTTATGTTTCTTATTACCTTGCTATTAAAAACAATCAAGGTTACTATGGAAACTGTAATTTTAGCACGTGGTACTTTTCAGTCTTTCAACTCATAAACATGCTATTAAAGAAATATTTCTGAGTGCTGTGTACTTTTGCATTTCTTAATATTTTGAAGGAAAATATTTTTAATTCACAGTTACTCTGTGCCTATTAGTCATATTTTTATTTTGCTTTTAGGAATACACAATAAAGACTGTATTAATTAAAGTATAAGACCTTGTTCACTCTCCAAGTCTTCAGTTCTACAAAATAAAATGGAAAAAAGCCTTACCATTTATAGTCACGATAAACATATCATTATTTTAGGTCACAACCTGCAAAATTTTTGCATTTTAAATATACTCCTAATTTTTCTTTCATTTAATTCACCTGCAACTAGGTGGATAATAGTTTAAATTATTGTGGGTTTTATTATTGTATCTTTTAAAAGAATGCTAAAAGTTTTATTAAAATTCATTATTACTACACATTTAATTTGTATTCATGATTATTCTCTTTTCAGGCATATAAAGCAAAAATTGGATTTTTTTTTCCGAAAATAACTTCTGTTCTTGATAATAACACTGTATAATTGCAAATATATGAAGTGTAGTTACAGCTTGATTATTTCAGATGTATAAAATGTACATAAAGGTACATAAATCTCATTAATGTCCGAATTTTACAGTTATTTGGTAGCAAATCTAAAGCGCTACTCCAACAGGGATGAGTAGTAGACACCCAGCAAAACAAATTAACAACTATCCTGCAAAGGCAAGAGCGGGATTTCTCCTAGTCAGCTGACTCTCATATTTAGTCAAGAGAGTTTATCAGAGCCAGTTTAGAAACTGATGGAAGAAATTAAGCTTGTAAGCACAGGTTTTTAAATCTGGATGTGGTATTTGATTTGGAATAGATTCCTCACCTAGATGTTTATCAAAGAAATAGAAGATAATGAATTTTTTTCCTTGGAACCAGTGAGTTTACTAATTTGCTGAAAGAGTGAGCAGGAGCTTTCATGAACTTAATTCTCAGACTCTTCCAACCACAGGAAACAAAAGTAACAAAAATAGCATGATTAAGAAGTGGGCTGTGCATATAGATGTGAGCTATGAAAGAAAAGAACATTTAAAGAAAAACTAGCACAATAAAAATATGAATAGGGAATTCTGGTCAAATTTTGCATTTCCATACTTTTTAAATTTTCAGGCATCCTGCCACTTTTTCCCCCATGAAGTTTACGCTCTTATTCTCCAGCATGCTGTATATAATTCTCCAGCCTACTGTATATAATAATTTTTCCCATAGGACAGCAGTCTTCTCATAAATACATCATTTATATTTCAGTGGGAATTACATTTATTTCAATTACGGTTCTACTTTTATTATTAACAATAGTTATTTATTGGATGCCAGTATTAAACAAAGGGCAGTAAAAATTGCATGACATTAGTGATTCTATTTGAAGTCAATGTTTTACGTGCTTGCTTTTATTTGTATACATCAAAGTTGTGGTGACTGAGTAATCATAGATAGCAATAAACTACAAATTCAAATTAAAACCTACAGTATTGTGGAGTGAATGATCCTTTTACAGAGCTGAGAAGTGCTGACATGAAGTACACAGTCTGCCTTCTTCATTTCAAAGATATTAGTCCACTTAATAGGCACAGGAAACCACAGTGGATCATGACCTTCTTTTGTCTTAGAGTCAGAATTACTGGATAAAAATAAAATGAAGCAGGTTCAGGAGAAGTCCCCATTTCTAAATTGTTACTTGTGAGGCAGATAAGGTCTATAAAAGTTAGGGAAATCAGCTTTTTTTGCATAGATATGCTGGAGATGGCACTGTAGCACTCTATGACACTGAAAACTCGTTTCTGACAATGAATTGCCTCTGTTATCAGGCCTAAAGAAGACAGAAATCTGCACAAATTTGCTATTCCATATGCTCTTTTTGGGGAGCCCAGGTCTGATGCTGAGTTACCCATTCTTCTTTGCTTTGGAGGCCCGGAACGTTGCAAACAGGAAATTCTAACAAAGACAAAGAGAAATATTTTTCATGGTACTCTAATTGCTGACTAGTTTTAATAATTTAGGCTGGTTAGTGAGCTTCTGGTAGTTTCTTGTTTACTGTGTAGAGTATAATCTGGTCCCTAACAAGAGATGGGTACCCTTCCTGAGGTCTGCTTCTCACTGCCTTGCAGCAAGTGCTGAGCAGCGCATTGCAATCAGTCAAGAATATTTAACAGAAGTGTTTTCTTTTTCCAAAGCACTGTCTTACTCCTCTCTCGTGCCTCACCTCCACATTCACTTAATATACTCCTCCTCCATCTTTATACTGTGCAGCTTTTTTACTAACATTGCAGAGATATTGTTTAAAAGGGTTCAGCAAGCAGTTGTTTCCACGGGGTTACCTTTGTTCCCTTTGCTGACACCTTTTCTACACAAGCAGCAGACTGCATTGCTGCTGCCACTGCTTGAGTCTGAGAAACAATTTCACAGTGAGGATTTGCTTTTTTTTCTCTACAGCCTACTTGACAGTGATGCATGAGGAGGCTATTGTGAGCAAGTGTTGGCCTCCTCCCTCTTGCTACTGACACAACCATTACTTCTGGCTTTGTCACAGCTTATAGAAGATCACACCAGAGCTGAGCATTTTGTTCTGGTGACCGCTGTTTCTCTCTGACACTGTGCTCTAAGTGGAAACATTGAACCCTACTTTCCTATGGTAACATCATGCCTTTCTTTCAATTTTCTGGTAAATAACTATTCCGTCTTCTGCTTGGATGGTTACGTACATGAGGTCTAAATAAAGAGAAATGGAGGAAAGGCAGAAAAACAAGCATCTTACCCTGACAACCAGAGAACAGCCTGTTCCTCAGATGTCTTGTCTATCTTATGACAAGTAAGATGCTGCTTTAATTTGTGGTAGGAAATAGGGGTTTTGTCTGTTGAAAATAGTAATCATGAAGTCTTTGTGTATGGGCGAAGATCTCTGAGGTTACAGTTGTTCATTTAAAGGTAACGCTGAGCCAGGAGAGGATTGCCAATTGAAATGTAGTCAATAAAATCAGGGTGAAGAAAAAAAACTTACCAAACTTAGGACTGGGAAAATGTCTGCTCTTGCTGGCTCTGCATCGTGTTTCCTGTCTGACATGGGCGAGTCACCCACTAAGAAATCAACTACAACAGTGACAGCTGATACTTCACCATATGGGAATAAACTTGGAAAGGAGGTGTAGGATGCAATGTTTCTATGATTCAGTACTAGTAGGAAATTTTATATGAAAATTCTTTACAATGTAGAAGTTGGTTTCAAGTAAAAATCCTTCATTTAGGTATAAAATTAAGCATCCCAGAGAAATTTATCTGTGTCTTTTAATAAGATGGAAAGACCTGTTTTTATAACAAAATCTTTTTTTACCAATAAAAAGGTAAAATAAATATTTTAGCAGTAAAAAATCTTCTTTTATTACTTCTTTTTTTGTCCAGATCTCAATTTTTCTCTCCCTTCTCTTATTTTTGTCTATTCCTCCTCCTTTCTTATCTTTGATCTCTAGGCTCAAGGCTTCCTGACTATCCCTGGACTGGGAAGAAGTCCTCCTGTCTTTCACAAGTGAGTAAGAAAAAGAATAGATAATGAATATGAGAATGACATTTTTATAGAGAAAAAGATGAGAGAGCATTTACCATCTTCAGCACATGGGAATTTTGCTTTGATTTGTAGTTTCCCACAGGTCTTTGTATACCATATCTAAGCATATCAAGTGAGATATGCTTTACTTCAGACAGAAAATCTACATTATAGTTATGGAGATTCTGTGCAAAAATGGTGGTACAAGATGATAGATGAATAACAACTAAGTTTAGGTATCTAACTGTCTTAAGCTCCCTTAAAATCTGGCTGTGAGTTAAAGACATGTTTAGAGGTTAATAAGACAGATACCACTATTTTGTATTTACTGCTTGTTTAGCCTTTGACTTTTGATAATGGATTTAACTCATAACTAATAAAAAAGTTATTCTATATTTAAGTAAATCCAGGATCAAAATAATATATATTGGATTGCATAATAAAGACCAGCTGGTATTTTCTTTGTCAGAGTAATACCATCTTAGTTTTTCTTCAAGCATCTGCTGCATCAGCAAACAGAACTGTAGTGGATCTACAGTTTGGGAGAGAGTAAATTCCAATTAATTTCTTTACGTTGGGGAAATTAATATTCATTTCACTTGCAGCAAGCAAGAAGCAGAGCCCAGAACACACCCCAATTTTTGACAGTCTTTAGGTAGGGATACTTAGTCCAGTCAATTCAGTCTCACATCTGAGTTTTAACTCTTTTACTCCTCTCTTAAGGTGAGCCACACCTTTGTGTCTCAAAGAGATTCTTTTTTTTTTTTTTGGATAACTATGTGCAGAGAGCACTGACCTAAAGCAAACAGCTTTGGTAAACAGAGAATAGATCAGAGGCTTTAAGGGCTTAGCAGTCCACAGACAAGACATGTCTTGAAACATATGAAACATTGGGTGAAGAACTGTGCAAGTAATCATCTGGAAATATTTCCTGCTGGAAAAGAAAAAAATCCGTACATGGAAATATTGCCTTAAACAAGCACAAGCAGTTTATGTGCTGCAGAAGTTTGAGGCAAATTTTACTGAGACCTCTGTACCCCAAAGCCCCATACAACTCTCAGAATAAAATATCACAAAATCTCTTTTGTTTTCTCCCTCTCTTAAAAACAAATATGCAAACAGGCCCATCTGCTGCCTTTTGTTGATAGTGAAGAACCCTTAAGGCAGCTGAGAATGGAATATTGCCATCATCATTGGCTATGATTCTATTCACATATTTACTATGTAGTCTAAATTAAAAACAAGAATGCAAAAGGAGTCCTAGCCAGCCTGAATTTCATCTACTTAAGAGGGTGTAAAAGTGGTGCTTGAAAGATCAGTACTCTATAAGAGTGTGAAACTGGAAAGTTATCCACAAATATAAGTGAATAGGTTTACTGTACCAATCAAGCATGCTGGCAACAAGGACCACCTACCAGAATAATCTCTCTCTGAGACTCTCTTAAGAAACTAAATCACCTGCTTAAAGTTTTATTTAAGTGAAATGGCCCAGAAAAGCAAACGCACTGTAGCTTGTCAGCAGGTCCTCAAGGGAAGGGCTATTTGTTGCTTGCCCAACTTGCCAGATGAGGAGCACCACCTTTTCACTTAGTCTGAATGACTGAATTTTGTGTTCAGTGGTAGTCCTCCCTTCCTACACATATGCACACAGAGTGGCTTATAAGGCATGTCAAAAGAATTATGTTTTTGGTCAAAGACATATTTAGCATGGGAAAACAGGCACTGTTGTGACACCTACCCATGCACCTAAGGTGCCTCTAGCCCATAAACTAAGTGAAGCACAAGAATTCTGATGGTTTTGTAATTTAGTTTTGTTCTCTCTTGAATTAACTATACACAAAACACTGTTTTAAGATTACTGTACTTATTACAGTAGCATTTATGTACTCCCAGTAGGAGTTTCACTCAGTCAGGTACAGATGCATAATATAAAATGGTTTCTGTATTGAAAAGTCAAGCAGGGGATGAGGTATTGTTAAAAAGTGTAATTAGTTTCATTTTGCAGGTAGAAAACTGTAGATGGGAACTTCAGTGTCTCACTTCAATCAACATAACAAGTTACAGCCCTGCTAGGACATAGTCATTTTTAGTTCCACTCTAATATTGTACACAAAGATTGCTCTCTGTCTACAATGTGACTCTTGTAGGAAAATAGTTGACTGTAGACAATAATCTGAGAACACCTGAAAAAATTAGCAGTTGCTCAGAAATCATTAAAAAATGTGCATGATTTCTTTTTATTCTGGTGTATGTATTCACAGCATAACCTATTTCAGATGCAGAATCCTTGCAGTATAATGTGTCTTAAAATTTCACAGTCCTCATTCCAGGTTCTCTGATTGAAAATTTTTTGTACTGCTTGACACTTAGTTTAAGAGCTCAGTGAAGAAAGGCTTCAAGCAGTGCATTATGTCTTGTACAGCCCAACTTACTGTTGTAAGTTGTATTCACTTTGTTCTGAGCACCAAGTTTTGTCATTCTCATTCACAGTCACTTTTCCCTTTATGAATTGCTCCATTGGTTTTACATGATTTGAAGTAAAAAATTAAAATAGAATTAAGCTCAGTATCTTCTGGGCTGCACTAATTCTGAGAATGATGAAGGTACCACTTTTGTCTTCTCTCTCCATCATTCTCTGCCAGGGTCAAAGCAGAGAACTGTAAGAGAAAAGCCTTTTTTTTTTTTTTCCCTCCAGAATGTATTTATCAATACAGTGATATTTGAGGCATGTATAGGTCTTGTTTGAATTTTTTCGGTATATCTGAGCCTCGTGTTTGGGGACATTAATTAGTCAGGAAAGGAAAGACTTGAAGTCAAGGTAGGTCTTCTACGTAAAATACATTACCTTCTATGGCACAGATGCTTATTTTGTAATGAGATCTTTAAAAAGCCATCACTGTTTTCTTTGTATTTTTTCCCACTTAATTTTCCCTCAAAATGGAATAAAATAAATAAGCAACCTCTGTTAAAATTGTATTTACTGACCAAAATGAATTTGTGCTCTAAATGTTATTTACAAAGATCTCTGGGTGGCAACTGTAGCACTGCAATGTAACAAGCAATTAAAATAAAATTCTGTATACCACTCCTCCCCCCCCCAAAAAAAAAGGGGAAAAAAAGGGAAAAAAAAAGAAAAAGAGGTCAGACAATTCAATATTACAAGGCTTTCAGCATCATAAGGCTGTATTGTTTATCAAAAAATAATGGTCGAGTGTCAAACAGATTTAGCCTCTTTGAATGCACACAGAAGGCTACTCTGACATTTTTAAGTTCCCATTTTTAAAGTGTAACTTCCATAATTTTTTGATAACTTGAAGTTCATAGTTCATAACAGGCAGACATTTCCCTAGGAGAAAGGAAACTACATGCAGGATACCTAAGTATGTGAGTGGACACCTATATTTCACACTGAAGACATAAAATAAAATAATTCCTCTGGCCTTGACTAAAACTGACAGCACAGTGCAGCCTCTTTAACGACTAGCAAAACAGTTCCTGGAATAATTCAGTGATCCGGGATAGTTTGCACACAAAAATTTTCAGAAAACAAGTGTCAATATTCCTTCTTTTTCGAAAGAGTCTGGGATCTTCTCAAAGAAAAGTTTAGTCTCACTAATGTGAAAAGTGTAAATTGATAACCAAGCCACCTTTTTTCAATGAGTAGTGCTGTGGTGTTTCAAAGCTCAGTGAATGAAAACTACACCAAAAGAACAAAATATAAGACATGATTTTCTGAAGTAGAAATGATCCAGAAATTGTGGCCATGTCAGAGGGAACTGAGAGTGTTCAGAGCTCAGGAAGATCCATCCTTTTCTTTGGTTGTTAATGCCTCGATACTACAAATTTACCATATAAAGTCAGAGGTGATATTAATCACATCTATTTTATAGTTTTACCTTGTATGCTGGTTGCAAAGTAAGAGAAAACTAAGTGTTCCAGTTTCTTTATTTTTTTTCATTTTTTATTTGTTATCCAGGATAACGTTTACAATTACAAGGCTTCAGCCTCAGACATCTGCTGGATCAATGACCATAAGGTGATAGAAAAGGAAAATTTCGTCTCTCTATTCCCTATACATAAAATAATACAGCTGATGGCACAGAAGATACGCACTATAAAATTCTTAGAGCCCCTAGATGGCAGTCAATAGAGGGATTAGAAATAACTTGTCCCTTCAGCTTCAGAAAATGAGTAGCAGAGATACCTCTATGAGTCCCTCTTGGGACACTATGCTAGTAATTCCTTAATTCCATGTCTTCAGGCTAACTTATTTCCTTCACTTTGTTGTATATTTTTTTTTTGTGAATGCCTGCCTGTTGTTACCACTATTGTCATTTCTGTAAGTCTGCAAGCTAACATTTATGTTTACTATTATACCAGACTGTACAGTTTGCAGCAGAGGAAATTGAGGGATTCAAAGGAATTGAATCCCAAAGGATAGGACTGTTTATGTTTGCTGTGTTCTACAAAATATGGCTCACATGGAAGATGTGCACTGGGGCACAGACAGTGGATTTATGTGAATACCGATGACACCCTTCTGAGAAGGACGAGGTTCCTGGGCCTGCTGAGATGCCCAAGGTAGAGGGACTCTAACAGAACCGCACCAACTGCTGTTCTCTCTCTCACAGCCCTCAAACCTAGCTAATTCTTAGTCCTTTTACTCTAAATCCGCACTAGGTTCAGATTTCCCTCTTTCTGAATAAGTGTGGAAATAATTTTAAGTCCTCTACATTCTTATCAGCCAGAAATGTGATTTCCCACCTTAAGTATGCATAACCAAAACCCATGTTTATAGCCCTGACATAGATTTTTAGGGCTACTGCAGGAAGAAATGCAGACTCCAGTGATCTTTACTCACTCCTACTCATGTGCATAAGGAAATTTTTTTTTCCATAAAACTTAATCTTAGCTACAGCACTGAATATGAATTATGTAAATTGGACTGTATTATAAAGCGTTTTAGAGTATAGGAGCTTGTGCCTCTTTCTTATGTCTTTTATATTAAATGAGCTCTTGTGATCAAGGTCTAGCTTCTGCTAAGCATAAAAAGTGATTTGATATTTAAACTGAGCAAAAGCAATTTAATTTTCACTGTCTCTGGAAAAGCAGAGATTCCAACCAGATCAGTGTGTTCTGTGAGTTATCAGAAAAGCAGGCTTTTAAATTAGTACCTTTGCTTGGGATCTGAAAAGAATACTTTTAATTTGTTAGTTTTCTTTAAAATTAGTTTGACACTTTTGTTTAACTTCTGGCCTGTTGGGCTGAATGACTTACATTAAGCTTGAATATCCTTGAGACAGATTCCAAGGTCCTTATCAAAAATCCAGCTCAAAAATATTTTAATAAATTGGGTGCTTCTAAATTGCAACAGTGGAAATTTGTGAGTGTTAAGATCAAGTGAAAACTGAAGGAATTTAAGCAGCTGGGTTCAGTCCTGCTTCCATGCTGAAATAATTGCTGCAAGTGGGAACAGGACTGAATAACTGTTAAAAGCTAACAGCTTACAGCAACAAGGTTGCTACTGGTAAAGGCAGAAATGATGCATTCTCTTTAACAAGCGAAAGAAAGGAATAATATTTGGTTTTCTTATTTAATCAACTAAATTTGGTTTACTTACAGTAAGAAAAATGTAGTTTTATGTATCTAATATTTTCGTAAGCAAATTTTCTTTTGAGTACACCTTTGTGCACTGCTTTTAATATCTTATACACAAGTACAGTCCATTATTAGAGTTAATTCAAGTGCAACTGACTGTGGTCCACATTCACGTAAAAACACAAACCTTCATGTGCATACACTCAAATGCCATGATGAATTCAGATTATTTTCTGGAGAAATGTTTAGCTTTTGATAGTCTTTCAAAAGATGTCTCCCACTTTAGTAAAAAAAAAAAATGCTGTGCTATAACTTTTTTTCCCCATATAGATCTGTATTATTTCTATTACAAAGTCTACAGAGCAAATGGTGTGGCGATTGGATTTCCAGTTCTGGCCTGAAGAGGTCCATTTTCATATCCCTAAGCAGCCTTATATTTTCACTGCTGTTTTAGGCAGGATTCTGTTCAGAAACTATTGTAAGTTATTTCATTTTATTGTCATCTATTGATTTTACTTGGAATTAAACACCTTACAAGCCTTGGCTTTGTTTTTTCTGGGAAAGTTTCACCTCCTGTCAGTCATCTTGTCAGGCATCTAATCTGAACTGACTAATTTAGATCTATGCTGCTTCTAGTCTACTGAGAGAGAGGGGAAAGCACTTCCAGAAGCTTATTATCCAAAAATACATATTTAGAATAGTCAAAATAAACCGTTCTCTGTAAGGAGTGTCTTTTATCTTGATGTGCTACAGAGGGAGGTTAAATGATTAGCTTAGTCTCAGTGGTTAACTATTTCACAGTTAGCTACGTGTGGTGAATTGAACCAGCTCTGGACTGAAAAGCATTTTTTATGGGTCAAAGCCTGATCCCCTGGTCACTTTATAGAATACGTCATTCTTCTTTTATGACAGGCATAATCACATTGAAATAACATAACAATATTGACATTTAGTGACCTGTTTGGCTGTCTTTTCTGGCTTAATAAAAAAGCTTTCTTTTTTATTTTATTTTGTATCTGAAAGACTGTTTACCCCATGGTAAAATGCATAATGATTTTCTCTGTCATGCTGAAAGCTACATATTAATAAAATATCATTAGTAACTAAAGTAACAAAATGAGTGATAAAAGAATCTAATGCAAGAATTATTATCTATCCACTTCTCAAACCTCAAGACCTCATAGCAAAAATAACATCTAAATTGAATATTTCAGAACTATTTCTCAGACTTGTGGAACAAAGTCACAATCACACAATGGATGGGGTTGGAAGGGACCTCTGGAGATTATTTAGTCCAAACCCCCTGGTAAAGTAGGTTCACCTAAAGCAGGATCATGTCCCATTGGGTTTTGAATATCTTCAGGGAATGAGACTCCACAGCCTCTCTCAGCAGCCTGTTCCAGTGCTCTGTCACCATCACAGTAAAGAAGATTTTCCTCATATTCATATGAAACTTCCTGTGTTTCTGTTTTTGCCCATTGCCCCTTAATCTGTTGCTGGACACCACTGAAAAGAGACTGGCCTCATCCTCTTGACACCCACTCACAAATATTTGTATATATTGATGAGGTCCCCTCTCACTCTTCTATTCTTTAGACTAAATGGGCCCAGCTCTCTCAGCCTTTCCACATAAAAGAGATACTCGAATACTGTCACCATCTTGAAAGCCTTCCAATGGACTCACTCCAGTAGTTCATTGTCTTTCTTATACTAGGGAGCCCAGAACTGGAAACAGCATTCCAGATGTGGCCTCACATCTGGCAGAACAACCTGCCAGCAATGCTCTTCCTAATGCACTGCAGGATACCACTGACCTTGGCCACAAGGACACACTGTTCACTCCACAGAGCTGCTTTCCACCAGGTCATCCCCTACCTGTACTGGTGCATGGGGTTATTCCTCCCCAGGTGCAGGACCCTGCACTTGCCTTTGTTGAACTTATCAGGTTCCTCTCTGCCCAACTCTCCAGCCTGTCCAGGTCTCCCTGAAAGGCAGCACAGCCTTTGTGTGTACCAGCCACTCCCTCCAGTCTTGTATCATCAGCAGACTTGCTGAGGGTGCAATCTGTCCCTTCATCCAGGTCACAGCTGAACAAGACTGGGCCCAGTACTGACCCCCAGGGAACACTGCTGGCTACAGACCTACAACTAGACTCTGTGCCATGGATCACGACCCTCTGAGCTCTGCCATTGAGCCAGTTCTCAATCCATGTCATTGTCCACTCATCCAACCCACGCTTCCTGATCTTACCTATGAGGGTGTTATGGGAGACAGTGTTAAAAGCCTTGCTGTAGTCAAGGGAGACAACATCCACTTCTCTCTTCTCATCTACCTGCGCAGTTATGCATCATTGAAGGCTATCAGACTGGTCAAGTATGATTTCCCCCTTTTTTATCAGTGTTGAATACTTCTGATAACCTTCTTTTGTTCCCTATCCTTAGAGATGATATTCAGAATGAGCTGTTCCACTACCTTTACAGGGACAGAGGTGAGACTGAGTGGCCTGTAGCTTTCTGGGTCCTTCATGTTGCCCTTTTGGAAGACTGGAGTGACACTGGCTTTCCTCCACACACCTCTCCTGTTCTCCATGACCCTTCAAAGATTGAGATCGGCTTAGCAATAACATCTGCCAGCTCCCTCAGCACTCGTGGCTGCATCTCATTGGGGTCTATGACTTTGTGAGTGTCAAGTCTGCCTAAATGACCTCTACCCTGATACTCCTTGACCAAAGGAAAATCTTCCTTTCTCCAGACTTTCTCTTGCCTCCAGGGTCTGGAATTGCTGAAGACTGACTTTTGTAGTAAAGTACAGTATATAGATTCTTTGTACAGTAAAGACTGTAGCAAAAAAAGCCATTCAATAACTGCACCTTCTCTGTATCCTCCATCATCAGGGCACTCATCTCACTCTAAAACATATCGGATTTATTGTAGGTGAAAAGGTATATTTATTGCCACACAGTCCAATGCTGTGAATAGTAATAAAGCTTTTAAGCACTGAGCAGAGTACTAATACTGATAGTGAAAGCAAGGTGGACACTCTTAAAACAGTGTTCTGAAAACTATAGAAACTGTTGTTCTTAATAACCAGGGATTTTTTTTTTTTTTTTTACAGTTCTAGGCTTATGATAAGGGCCCATCCTACTACTTCAACTTATACTGCTTCACAATTCAATACATTAGATTTATTGGGGGTTTTTTCTACAAATACCACAAAACAGAACAAAAACTATTCCACTTACATGAATTCATCACCCATTTTAAAGGAAAGGCAAAAAAAAATTCAGAATGTTTTGAAATTAAATTGCTAACAGGTTCTTTAATTAAATTTAATGAAATAAAGGTTGAGTTGAATAAAAAGATGAAGCTTCAACAAAGTAGTCTGTGTTTTTGACTGATTATAAACTTGCTTATAAATCAAAGAAAAGAAAATTACATCTAAAATTTTCTTTAATATGCCAATTAAGGAATATTCTCTTTCAACAAAGCATTAAAAAGTAGGGCTAGAAGACTTGAACATCTAGTTTCTCTTATAGTAACCACAAACAAAGTTATTTTCATGAAATTAGGTTGCTCAGAAAAGTTGTGGATGCCCCATCCCTGGAACTGTTCAAGGCCAGGTTGGATGGGGCTTTGAGAAACCTGGTTTAGTGCAAGATGTCCCTGATCATGGCAGGAGAATTAGAATTAGGTTATCTCCAAGTGGCCTTCCAACCCAGGCCATTCTACGATTCTATGAAATTATCCAGGCCCTCCTTAAAATCGGTTAAGTGACCTGCACCTCCTTCTCAGCTCTCCCATTTTATCTGCATTTTTCCTCCCTAATTCTAAACTGCTTACAACAGCATTAATGGTCATATCCAATTCTCTTACAAGATTTAATATAAACCTTTTAAAATTATACTGTCTATATTTAATATTTTTCTTCTCAATATCAGTGCCTCCTAGCAGCTTTTTTCTTTCCTCAATGGTATTTCTTTTATATACTTCTATATTCACATTTATCTACATTTTCTTTAGCTGTTCACAACTTCTTTCTCTCCATTCCTTAGGTTAAAGTTCTTCTGATCTCAATTTCCCAAACACTAGTTCAGAAACCTCAACCTCAACATTACTCAGAGGGACAACAACAAGACGTCTTGTTTAATGAATGGGATAATCAGACACCCTCCATCTTTCTCATTGTAGCAGTTCTGCATCCTCAAAGCACCCTTACCACCGCCACCCATTGCAGAGGAAATCTATATTCTCCCTCAAAAGCATGTTAGTGATATGAGCTATGGCTTCTGTTTGCTGAAAGGAGGTCTGAGATCAAATTCCTGTCTGAAATCATCTCCAGGCTAGGGTAGGGAAAAGAGCAGCTCAATGTTAAGGGTGCCACAGCAGTTTAGGTTGCTCCAGAAGCGCAGGATGGAAACCAATAAAGGGTCCCCATAAGAAGAATCCTTATGAATATGTATGAAGAATGACAGCAGCTGTCAGAGTGCGTAAGGTAAGGATTTTAATGTTTGAATTGACATTTTATTTTTCCAGACTTATTCTCTCATGTGTTGGAGGCAAGCTAGATTTGCTGAGCTGATGAAGTTCCCTGAATTCTCACTGGTCTACCTGATTTTGGGGTTTTGTTTCTCTAAATCAGTACAAGGCCTCTTTTCATGTCAAAGAAACTGAATCAGCACCATAGAAAGAATATTATTTATCAATCCAGAAATAAAGACCTGAAATAGATTCAACCATCCAATGGAACATATAGTCATACAGATAAAAAAGCAAGGAAGCTATGACTGGTAGAGCAGATTGTGCTGGCAAGAAAGTCACTGATACAAAACCAAAGGACAGTCAGTGGAGGGGAAAGTTTTGATCGAATATCTGCTTGGTAATTTTGAATTAGGACTTAGATTTTGAGATATATAGCAATATTCTGAAGGAGGCTTAGAACTATACTGTTATCCTGCTGTCTTCTAGGGCAGGCAGTAATCTGAATTAATTAATACCAATCTACTTTTAATAGAGTGTTTCTGAGTCCCATTTCAGTAACAAATGTTACACAGCAGAAGATAAAACATAGCCCTACCTGATATATGTGGAGTCTCAGCTGTACATATTTGACCCCTATTTTACACAGTTGCAGCTCATTGATTCTCTCTTTTAAACTCCTGGACTGAGCATTCAGCAATCATTGGACCACCCATACATCTTCTGAGCTGATTTAGTCTATGAACTGTAACCCTGCTACAGGGCTGTAATGTTTCTGGCACCTACAATGCTGGCTGCTTGTCATTATGACATATAACCTAGAAGATGTACTTAAGAACAAATAACCTCAGAAGTGTTAACATGCCATCAGTCTTTCCAGCTAAAGCAAAGACAGGGCTTGGGATTATCCAAAAATGAATAAATGAGCAAATTCACATACTATCCCAAAGTTCAGGTTTGGAACAAAAAGTGTCAGAGAACGAAAGAAACCTAGACAAGATCTTAATGGCTAAAAAACCTCATTCATTTTACCTGATGAAAGGCTGCAAAGTTACACAAGCCATTTTTCTTGTTTTTACTTGAAAGATATATATTCTTTCACATAAAATGTTCTGCAATGGTGGCATGAATCTGGTGATGGACAAACTTAAATAATAAATATTTTCCTTTTCCAAGGTTTATTAAAATGCCAATATGAACATAGAACGTTTGATATAGAGAATCCAAATTTAATCTAATAGAGCTTTTTAAAAGGTCAGGCAGAACATTTTACACTGAAAATTAAAATATAGGTGGCACTAGAACTGGAGTTACTGTTTATGCCACTTCAGTCCTGTTCTTAATGAAATTGCACTGAATTTTTTATAACACATCAAAAAGTCAACATGAAACAGTTCACAGAGTATTAAATATATCAACAATATAAAGCTGGGTCAGATAATGGCAGTATTAAACAAAGACGAAAGGTAACAATACTGGCTTCAATTAATGTAGTGAATTAATGAATGATCTCTATTACTCTACTCATGTTCATTAAACAAGCATAATGGGCTTCTGAATTGTCCATGTGAACCTAGAGAGTCTATTCAATCAAAATTACCTGTGCTTACTGTCAATCCCTTGCTGATTATTCATTGTCAGAGGCATATGTAACTAGCCCTTTGGCATTTCCAGTCACTGAGAGCTCAGGCATGCAGTATTACCAGGGCTGTGTCTGTGAACACAAACTCCTCAGACTGAATAATCCCCATTTTGTAGAGTTGTGTGTGTGTGTATTTGCATACATAAATGATATACTGGTCCTTATTGTTCCTGTACAGCAATTTTTCAGCTGTGTACTCTTCCTGTATTTTAAAACAGTAGCATGATTTCAAATGTGGACTCCCAAAGAGAGTAACAGTGGTGGTCTTAAAGATCAAGCAGCTTCTTTTAATTCAAGTAAGCTCTTCCTAGAGAAAGCAGGAAGATGGAAGGAGGATTTGGACAAAACTATGCCTTTCTGAATTGGCAGCATCAAAATAGAGGTGTGCCAACAGTTGTCAATGCCTGCTAGAACTACAAGCAACTCCTGGGAAAGGAAGGGACTGCTTCTTATTTAAAATATGTTGTCCTAAAGGAAACGTCACTGTTTTGCTCATGTTTATCCAACTGGTTTCTCACAAACCATAGAAGCAGGATCATTTTGCTTTGCTTTCGTTTCTTGAGCTAGGTTCAGCCCTTAACCTTCTTATGTTTTTCTTGCTGTTTTCAAGTTGAAAACAATAAATCTTTCTCAATAGCTTATACAAGACAGCCCTGTGGTTTTCTTTAAAGATAGTATATTATTTTTGTGCTATTTTATAACAGAAGTTTCAGAATGAGATAAAAGCACTAAACTCATGCTAAATGTTTCTGGAGGAAAGATGGTTGCATTTATTAGGATTAATAGACTACTTATACTGGAAACTAAAATCCTCTTTTTATTCACATGCAATATAGTGTGCAGGTAACCAAAATCCAATCTTCTTAATCCTCAGTGAAGCAGCTTTTTCCCTGACTTCAGCGACAGTTCAATTTCTGTTATGCTAACCATATGCTCCTGATTGATTATCAGTTATATTTAATTATTCAGAGTTACAGATGG
This sequence comes from Cephalopterus ornatus, assembly GCA_013396775.1. NCBI lineage: Eukaryota > Metazoa > Chordata > Aves > Passeriformes > Cotingidae > Cephalopterus > Cephalopterus ornatus. The sequence goes on from VZRE01014638.1 coordinate 97,845, forward strand.
CAGTTTTGTGAGGCAAACTGCTGATCTCTGGAGGCCCTGTGTGCTGATGCCTCTGTCTCTGCAGTTACAACTCTTGAGTCCCTGAGGTTGGGAAAAACAGGTAATTTAACCACTTCTGTAGGCTGTATTGGCCTATCCAACTAGGAGAGAATGAAAAGATCCTGATACTAAGCTAGTAGACTAAATCCATAGAGATGGAAGAGAGGATATTAAGATAAATGCTCTGAAAGAACCCAGTAATTAATGCCACTCTTTCTGCTTATCCGTTGAAAAAAATGTTTCAGTTGTGCAAATTTTTTTCCTCCACCAATTTTTTCCCATTCTCCACATTTAAAGGGTATTTCTACTATTTCTACCAGTAGAACCTTACTTCTAGACTCTCTGAGGCCCTGCTGTCGTCTGTTGGAAACCCACTGTGCAGTACAGAGCAATCTGTAGTGGGGAAAGCAGAATGGGTCAGAGTCATTTGCACCAGAGTGGAAAGCACATTTACAGCAGAAAACAGAAGAAAATATTCCATACCTGCTTCTCCACATGTCCTTATTATTTGCTAGTTGTAATTAAAAAAAAAAATTAAAAAAAAAAAAAAAACCTTGTACATTTTTTGGTGATCAGTACCACAGGGACAGTGGGAGAAAATCCAGTGCCTTTTTTTTTTTTCACACTGCTTTCTTGAGAGAGGTTTTTTGTTTTCAATTCACCTGATAGTGCAGTCCCAGCAGAATGCACCTAACAAATCATAGTGAGTGTCTGCACCTTGCTATGTATCAAAGTCCCTTAATGTGCCAACAAAGTTCTTCAAGGTCAGAAAAGCAGTTTATCAACCTCTTATATCTCTTATAGGAGACAATAAATTTATTCTACTGTTGGAATCTATGAATAATTCAGATGCTCTGCGAGATAAACACTATTGCTTAGGATGCTCTGCATGTCATTGTCAACTAGTACCAAACACTGTCATTGCTCCATGTACTCTGTACTTTTTAGCTTTCTCTCAGCTCAGAAAAATGCAATGCTGTATGGCTTGCATTATTCTGTGTCCTTTAGCTCTTTAAAGTTTGCTTTTTCCTATTGCATCTTTCCATTACCAAATAGGTTGAGACAATTAATGTTTGGAATAACTGTTTGTTCCCTTCTGCCTTAATTTCTAAGCAGTCTAAAAATTTATTTCAGAAATAAAAACATAGTTGTCTTTTGAAGAGCTTTGCATTCCTTATTCCCATTAACATAGAAAAAAAAATCTCTTTCTTGACTAATTTTATGGCGGTGGGGAAATCTGGGATACTTCCTGTTTCTATTTAGCTTAAGCAAATGTGTATGATTTAATATATGCATAAGCCTAGTTAATCTTATAAGAGCTTTATGGAGCCCTTTAAAATATCTAATGAAATATTTAATTCACTTATTGCAAAGTCATTCTGAGTTTTATCCCATTTTAAGACAAGTACTGCCCTAGTGAGCCAAATTAAAGTTCATTTTTATGATCTATGAGTCAAACGAGAAGCAAAAAAATAGGAATTTTTTTTTTAACTAACAGGACTTATAAAGCTAAATATGGTATTGGACTCCTTCTTGCACCTCCTCCTTGCTTAACCTTCATATGGAAGTAAAAGTAATATAACAGTAGTTAACTATGCTGAAATTACAGATTTTTCGTGGAGGTCTCAGTGTCTATATCTATGAATAAACAAGAGACTTTAACCATCATTTTGAAACTGTAGTTGATAGAGATGTTTGGCTTTTAAACTTGGGAAAGTGATGGAGAGTTACACATTTATAGACACTACAATTGGAACCTGAATATGGACCTGAGTCCATACTTACAGAGAATAACAAGTCCTAAAATCCAGTGTATGATCTACCATGTATTCCACCATACTTTTAAATAAACTTAGCCCCATATCACCTGAAATTACATCTTTCCACAGTAACTTAATACTAACACCTGCTTTAAAAGCCTAAGACTCATAATTATGGTAGTTAGTTTTGTATTAGAAAATGTGAATATGCCCAGTTTTACCTGTGTGAGGTAAATATGGTTACAGTGGTGAGGAGCTCCTAACAGAACACATAGATATTTTAAATAAAACAAGCAGATATGCATAAGTAGTTCTACAAACTGAAATAAGTTTATATCTCCTCTGATTACTTTTTAAATAGCAATTATATTAATGGCAGCTTTCCAGTAACAGTAAGCAAGTAAAAAAATCTCAAAATTGAAAGAACAAAATGAATTATTTGGCCCCAAAACAATAAAGTTAAAAGGAAGAATTGTTTTAGCTTTCCCTAAATGACTTTACTGATGACACATTGCTTTGTGCAGCAATTCTCATTAAATCATTGCCAATTTAGTAGATTTTTTTTTCAGTAATAACAAAGCTATAAAAGGCAGCGGAATTGCTTTAATTTGGTAGATTTTCTAGTCATTCCAATGTTTATGTGGTGTAAAGCCTTCTGTAAAGGAGTTTGTTTAGTGTCATCAGATTTATAAAAAAAGAACTGATCTCTTCTGCATAGTTAAATTGAATCAAATCTTTTAAGAGATTTTTTCCCTAGAGTGAACATATGGATGTAGGATAAACATCTTGTCAAGACTGTAGTATATGAGCTGTCGGTGCCCTCTTTGGTCAGGAGGGCCAAGAGTGTTCTCGAGTGCATCAGGAAGAATGTGGCCAGCAAGTCGAGGGAGGTGATCCTCCCCCTCTACTCAGCCCTGGTGAAGCCACATCTGGAGTGCTGTGTCTGGTTCTAGACTCCTCAGTACAAGAAAGACAAGGAGCTACTGAAGAGGGTCCAGCAGAGGGTCACGAAGATGATTAAGGGACTGGAGCATCCCTCTTGTAGGAAGAGACTGAGGGAGCTGGGCCTGTTTAGTCTGGGGCAGAGAAGACTGAGAGGGGATTTCGTTAATTAATATAAATATCTCAAAGGCAGGTGCCAAGAGGATGATGCCAGATTCTTTTTGGTGGTGCCCAGTGACAGGATGAGTAACAGTGGCCAAAAACTAAAACACAAGTTTCACCTCAACATCAGGAAGCGCTTCCTTACGTTGAGGGTGGCAGAGCACTGGAACAGGCTGCCCATGGAGGTTATGGAGTCTCCCTCTCTGGAGATGTTCAAAACCCACCTGGACACATTCCAGTGTAACCTGCTCTTGGTGACCCTGCCTTGGCAGCGGGGTGGGACTAGATGATCTCCAGAGGTCTCTTCCAACCCGAATGATCCTGTGATTCTGTGACTCATTTCAAATGCTGCTTTTAAGCAGTTATAAGAAAAAAAGGAATAGTCTTTCTGTGGTTCACAGGGGTTTATTTTTTGATGCTTGCTTTAAGAGCTAGATTAAAAAAATGAAAGGTAGCTATCTAGATTTGATTTTATTCTTTGCTTCTAGAGAAAAACTTAAAAGCCTGATTAGCTAAGTAATATTCAACCTATGTGAATAAAAGCTTTTCTTATTTTATCTTAAATGCTTCTCTTATTCTAGCTTAAATTGCTTTTCTACCTAAACTCCCTTTAGAAATTAATCATATTTTTTTTAGTTGATTGAAAATATTTGATTATTCTTTAAACAAAATGGTTTAAATTAAACAAAAGTGCCTGTTTAATTTAAAATAAATAATAGCAGTTTTTGTTTGGTTTATTGTTTTTTTTTTCTGAAATAAACACAGATCATATTCAGAATCTTTTTGCATGTGTTTGAAGGATTTGGGTCTCAAAATGAACAACTGAATGTTAGTTGAAATATTCTACCAGAAAATACTAAGCTTTTTCCTTAAAAAATCCCCAAAGTGGTTTTGATTATACTTTTTCATATATAGTATATGTACTGCGCTAGTAATTTGAAAAATCATCACTAAACCTCACAAATTCAGACTAATTTCTGAGCAATATCAATTTAAACTAATAGTGTGTTTTCATAAATATTCCACTGGAATGAAAAAAAGTTACAAAATGTTTAGCGAAAGAGTCTGAGGAGATGAAATCCAGCCTTAGATTTCTGGGACAGTGACTGCAAGGCACTTCTAATTTATATGTTTAACAGTCCAGCCTCTGCTTTCTGGCTCTTGAGACATTGCAATTCACGTGAAAGCAAGTTGCTTCCTTTCACCATCCTCTCTTAGGCCTTTTCTGAGTTATAAGGACTGAAAGAGGTTGGTGAGAAACCCTTGCAGCAGTAGCTTCCAGTCAGCCCATGTGAAGTCTAGCATACACTCTGAGGCGGGACATATGTCAAGAATCAGAGTAAAATCGCTTCTGCTTCTTACTCTCTAAGGAATTTTTTTTCCTTCTTTTTCTCCCCAGAAAAAATGCCTTTTTAGTTACTGTAGTGAGAGAACACCTATCCATGCTCTAGATTTAACAGGTCTGAAAGATTCTCTGGCAACCTTTCCTACAGTGCATTTCAGATGGTAACCTCAGTATGTTTCTGGGTGCATTTTTTGCCTTCCTCAGACTGGTGTAGTACTTGAGCTACAGTAAATTTAGGGACAATGATTTGTTACCTGTACTTTGTTGATGAACCTAGGACAGATTTTATATTTGCTGTAATTTGGCTTCATTTTATTCAAGTCAGTCTAGTAGAACACGGGTTAAATATGCTGCACCCTGTTAAATGAGTGTATGCAGTATCTATTAATTGCTGCAAGAAGTGATAATAAAATGAGTAAAGGCATTGGAAGTCTATCCAAAAAGATTTTTTCATATAATTAGGCTTCTTGCAGAATGATTTGACAAATAACGTCACAAAAAACAGTGATTATTTATGTAATGGATATCCTACAGCATGAAGAGTTTACCTGTAAACCATTACCTGCCTCAGCTGTGCAATGTAAACAGTATCTACATGTTTTCATCTCTAGTATAGTTGTAACTTTTCTATGAGACTTATCTTCCAGCTGTAAATTTAATAGTTCCCACAGACTATACCACTGACATTAGTTTTAATGATGTGAGACTCCAATAACTCTTAAAGAGTTTAAGATTAAAGCAAAAGAACTTTGTGATTCATGACTTATTTTTATTAGTTACTCTGCAGTTTGATTTAGATTGAGAATGAGAGTATTATTTGCCCATAGAAATGAGAGGCTGTTCATTTTATTATATAATTCATAAGTAATATGTGTTTGATTCTAATTTCTGTATGCAATAGGGATTCAAATATCTGGGGGCAAGTAGGGTTAAAATTCTTGCAGACTGCAAAGTACTGACCAGCATGGGACCCATTCAAACTGTGAAAAAAGATCTTTGTGGGAGGATCCGATCACCAGCTTCAGATCCAGACCTGCTCTTCAAAAAGCAAAAGCAAGTCTCAAGTATCAAAGAGAGAAAACCACAATAAAAAAATTATTTGCTTTGTTGGTCCATCATCTGAGAATGGAACGTGCTGTTACATCAGATAAGGACATTGTCAAACTGAAGTCTGATAATTTCTTTGTAGCCCGCTCACCAGACCATCGGAAAAGCAACTCCTTACTCCATCTTTTCAGGTAATAAGAATGAGGGTATCAGGAATTGAAGTAAGGAGAGAAGAGAATAAATAGTTTTCATATTGGAGATATCTCACAATGAAGAGGCTGAGATACTGACAAAAGTATGTAATTTAATGTGAGTAAATAGTTATACTGCTTGGCAGCAGATATATTAACTATCTTTAAAAGATGTCAGACAAGTGAAATTGACCTCACTTACCAGGATAATCCATACAGTCTTAAAAGCAAAATTGTAACCATTATGATTTTATAGATAGAGGAAAAAAACAAAAGAGCGTTCTTTCTTGTCATAGAAAACACCAAAACACACCAAAACATGCCTCTCTGAACTATGTGATGATGACAAATAGTGTCAAATAATTCTGAAAAAGGCCAAATTGTATAAAAAACCATTTCTGTATAGATTTTCCATGTTTTTATCATTTTATTCCTGCATGAGTTAATAAATACTTTGATAATGTCAAAACAGTGGCCTATACCACTGATGATTTGTTAGCTATTCTTACTATCAGGGCTCAGAGAGGGGTAATCAAAATAATATTAAAACACATCTATGTAAGGGAATGGGATTATTAATCTGGGATTGTAAAATGTTAAAAAGAGACGTATAAGCAAAACAATATTAGGCCCACCCCAAATGATGGGCACAGAGAAGATAATTTTTCACTTTTGTTTCTTCATTCTTGGGAAATGCTTATAAGAGATTGTCTGACAACAGTAAAATGAAAAACAAACAAACAAACAAATACAGAAAATATGATAAAACGGACACTGCTTCCAATGCCATTTAATTTTGGTTTGCAGTTTTCAGACTGGACTGAATCTTTCAGCTCTTTTAGTTCCTGTTGTCTCATGAACATCAGCCTTGACTTTCTGTTTATGCCAAGTGGAACTCATCCAGTCAGAAAGAAAAGCAGAATTATAACTCTCTGACCTGAAACAGAAAAGCTAACTCTTGCATGACATCAGGATAGGGATTACTGTGACCAGACTATGATAGAAACACGGTTTTATCAGTCATCCTCAAAAGCATGTTCCAGGTTCTTAGCATGATTTCTTAAGATGTAAAATTAGGAAACTCTTAAGGAATTGAGACCTGTGCTATGAAATAAGCAATGTTACCCACAAAATGACAATTCTCTCAGAGCTGGATTCATTAAAAATACCAAGTGAGTCCACAAATACTTTTAATCCTTTGCAGTTTCAATAAAAAGAAAGCTCTAAAGCACACACAAAAGCAGGCATTTTTTAATGAGTTATGTGCATGGAGACTGCATGTGGAACCACTCACTGAATAAAGCAATGACTGAAGAATGAGGATATTATCATTTGTAAGGCATGCCTGCATTCCTTTTTCACAGCTGGGAACCCAAAGCAAGGAGAGATTGCTGGTCTAAAGTTACTAATGTTTCAGAGATGAAAGCCATATGAAACCTTTCATGGATTTCATCTGTGCTGCTTTCTAGACCTGAAAACCAGAGGCACCTCCACCCCTTAAAAAAAATGCTCTTCTCTGTTTCTTGCAGCTCCAAACAGGTCTCCTCCATGTTCTCTTATTTGTTTTCAAAGTCAAAGAATTTCAGTGGTGACTGATGCCTTGACAGAAGTACCTGTCCTTTTAATAAAGATTTTCTTCATAGTTTGGGAATTGGACTGGGAGATGAACAACTGCATATTCAGAAGTTATCTGAATTTAACCACTGCAAGAGTTTTACCTTTAGCTTAGCTTAGTATGTCTTTCAGCTCCAAGAGGGAACAATAAAAATGAAACAGTGACCTGAGTATCACATCCGTAATTGATAATTTAATACTAGGTTAAAACTGTATTTTCATTGTTTATCTGATATTCTGCTTTGTTTCTTTCCTCTTCATTTGTTAGCTGTGTTTAAACACTTGTGTGAATAAATTTTGTTTGTTTATGTCACCCAGTCGCAGCATTTCTTGTAAATAAAAGTTGTTAAAGGAAATAAAAATCCCAATTTGCTGCTCTGGAAACACACTTCATTAAAAAAACATAAATCGAGATCTAGCTATAAAATCTACCTTTTTGGACAGTTTCTAATATAATTTGATTTCAAGCTGCTTTAAGAGATTCCAGATTACACATAATTTACAGGAACTCAAGGGAGAAGTGTTTCTTAGTGAGGCCTTTTACAGTCTGACTTTTCTTAAAAGCTGAACAGAGTTTTGGTGGTTTTGTTTTTGTTCTCGTTCTTTTTTCAAAATCATTGTAACCATAAAAATTTAACTCTTTTATTGTTCATGAAATAGATTATTATTATTATTATTAAATCCGTTGCACTCTCAGGATTTTCATTTATTCAAGATCCTTATTGACTTTGATAATTAGCTTAGTAATTCTTATTTTCTTTCCTGTCAACCATAGTGACACACACCTGTGCATGAATCCTTTGATATATATGCTTTATAATAATTTCATGTTCTCTTCCTATTCTACATATTGTGTATTTACAGCTGCCTATAACATTCACAAAGCAAACAGGCTCCAGAGCTTGCAGGAGGTAATAATTGAAATAAAAATAACTAAGCAAAAGTTGATTTTGTAAATACAAGGCTTCTTATGAAAAAAACAGGTTAGAAATCCAGCACAGAAACTCTGTAAGGTGAATTTCTGCAAGAGGACAAAAGAAGAAGTCGAAGATGTTCTTTCCTAAATCAAACAGAAGTTGTTAGTGAGGTGTTCGCATTACAAGCACTACTGATCTGTCCTCTACTATTTTTATTCATATAAATGAATTGGATAATGCTTCTGAAGGCAAGATTTCCATGTGATTCTAATTTAGGAAAAATAGTATTAATGAGGAACAATGCAGACAGTAACAGGACTAATAGATGACAAATGTAGTTCAATGCAGCTTAATGTAGAATAATGAATCTGGTAGTGAAGGAAAAAAAAAAAGAAAAGAGAGAAAATCTTACCACCTGCAAGCTCAAACACACACACAAGAACAAAACAAATGAACCAAGCAAAAAAGGAAAGGAAAACAAAGCTGAGGGCATGTCCTTTCCTAAAAGGAATCCTTTGCAAGCTTCAGCCTCAAGATCACCCAATGATAAGAAAAAAGGTTAAAGTTTGGACAAACTAAAGGGAAGATATGGAAAAAGAAATGATGATTATCAGACTTAAAAAGAAAAAGCTGAGTTTTTGTAGTTCTGTTCTTGACTTCGCCATTCATCTTGGACCCTAAAGACCTTGCCAGGTACTAATCACACATAATAGTTACACTGATGCACAGAGTGACTGTTGCAGAAGTTTGCACTTTATTTTGCAATTGGCGAGATTGATATTTTGAAACAGTTTCAATCCACCTTTTGTTGTTTGCCTTCAGTTAGCCTGGTAGCTATGGTTTCCAAAGATTCCCTGTCAATACTACACTATTGGAAATTATTTTCATCAGTACGTGTGGTGTTTATATTCCCCATGGGCATATCTGCTTTCCAAAAGGCAATTCACAAAGGAGCAACAGTTTTCCTTTTCATTTGTATAAATTTATTCACATGCCTTTATGAAATCATTTATATGAATAGCTTTTCATAATTAATCTTTTCAAGTTACTACTATCATGTTAATGAGACCAGGATTGTCCAGTACTGGAAAATTGCTGTTAAGGCCAGTTTTATAATCTTGCCAGTTTTCAATTCTAAGTGGTTGAGAGCATTTCATCTGAAGCTGCCTGGTGTGTTGATATAACATTCAGATTCATGGCTTTCCTCTGAATCATAAGGCAATTTGGAAAGCACCACAGCATTGTAAAACACGATCTTTATCACAAGCACCTGTGATGTAGCCTTCCTGTGTCATGATATTGTTATGGTATGGACATTCAAAGCTGTAATGAAGCGCATCGCTTTAGTACATGCTTAACATTAAGCACTGAGTATTTCTTTTGATGCGGATATCATGTGGTTTCTTAAAGAATTAGTGTTCCTCAACTGATTTTAATTCTTTTTATGTGTCCTTTTAAAGAGTTATCCATTTTGTTGGAGAAAAGCTTTGCTTCCTCAAACTTTCTTTTTGATCGTTGTTCTTTCCTGATAGGAGATTGTAGACAGTATTGTATTTCTTATCCCTCTTTCATTGAAATTATTGAGGCTTACCCTAGGGCACCTATTTAGTAAACAAATAATATTAATTGCATTGCACTGTATTTTTTTTCAAAAGTTAATTTTACTCACTGCTATGAAAGACTAAACTTTTACTTTTCTAAAAGCATAAGTTATGTATTATAGAAATATTGCATGTAATTCTTCTTAAGAAAATACTTTTGCTTATTCTAAAAATGAATTTTCACTTTTTTTTTTTTTTTTTAAATTTAGGATCAGCTGCTTCAAAGTGCCATTTTCCATGTACCTTGAAGGGTTCTTCTGCTCAGTTCTTTGACTGACAGTATGCTTCTTTCAAATATCAAATCCTGAACATCAAGGCCGAAAAATGCTATTTTGTTCAGATGGGAAGGGAAATTGCTTTGATTTTTTTCCGAGCAGGCAATTAAGAAATGATAAATTGGAATCCATGTAAGGTTGGAAACCATAACTCTCTGATGTGTTATGCACTCTGAAGTGTAAAACACCTGATAATAATAATAATAATAATAATAAACACTATTACTTATTGTAAAGCAATGGAAACAAACATAAGCATATAAGAATGAGGTGATTTAAAAGCTGGCATTTGTTTGGAAATTTCCACTTATTCTTGTGAAGTTAATAATTTTCCCACCTTTTCTACGTAATATTTGAGTAATCTGTTCCTTATAATGTGAAAGTAATCTTTTAAAGACTTAATATATGTCAATTCCACAATTTCCATCTACAGTGTTTCAATAGACATCAAAGATCTTCTCCACACTTGTAGCAAGCACTGGCACTAGAGAGGTTGCAGGGAAGTAATGTAGCTTTCTGCTCTGCTAAGATGGCTGATTCAAGACATTTAGAATAGCCTAGAGCCACATTACTTAACACCTTCTCTTAGTTGTCTAGGCTACATCTAAAAGCTAAAATCTAAGTCCTAACTTATACTACAGAAGTCTTATAAAACATGTTGAATGAACAGCAGTGTTTTCCTGAGTAAATGTGTAGATTTTAAGGCTTTGCAAATGGAAAGAAAGGCTATCTTTATGATCATGCAGAGCTCAGATTTGGGAAATCCACTTTCAGTTGTTACCTTGTTTTATATTTACAGACTGTTTTATTTTACTCTTTTCACATGGAATAAACTGTGAATCTTTGTAAGTTCATTGTTAATGCCACTACAGCCATGGATGCTCTTTGTCTTTGTCAAACAGTAGGAACAAAAGGACTGCTCATGGAAATTGTATTTTCCTGATAGACCCTTCTTCCGTATTATTTTGGACTAACTTCACGCAGAGCACGATGGCACAGTTCAGGAAAACACTGTGACTATGTGCAGGGAGCGCAGCTTGGAGACTGCTCCCTATCGCACATACTAAATTTCATTTAAGAGAATCTACCTCTTCATTCATGTCTGTTGCTAAGTGAATATCCATCACCTTGTAGGTATGAAAGTTTACACAGTTACAATTTGTAACCAATGAATGTCTTTTTGGATTAAAAAACAAGATACTTCATTAGACATACTCAGTGATGTTCATGTAGATAATATGACCTAACTGAATACTGTTGAATGTGGCCTAGTACAGGGAACTTCGATGAGGTAATTTAATTATTCTGATTACCTACTTAAGTGACCTTCAATAGCTGAATAATGGAAATTAGTTGTCCACAAAATTATCTGAAATTGAACATTAACTTGGACATTTTTCTGCTCAGAGTTTGAAAAAGAAGCAAGTGTTATTTGCAAGGTCTGGGATTGCCTTGCAACCAAGTATTTCTCTTTTTTCTTCTTTTCCTCTTTGTGCTGCACTCTGGCCTAATACTTTGGTACATGGTATCTAACAAGTGTAGTAAAAACAAAAGTAAATATTAAAAATTAATGTGTTTGTCTTTTCATGTGATTACCAACTAATATGTGTTTTAGAATTCATTTCCACTTAGTTTTTTAAATGTTTTGCTATTTACTTTTGCTCACATGTTTGTGAATCTATTAGAATTCAGTCTTTTTAAGATTTCTCTTCCAATTACTTGACATCTTAAAGGAACAGAAAACACAGTCTGAAACTATTGTATTTTTGTGAGGTACAATTTTTTCTTTCCATCTAAAGTTCGTCTTCATTAACTGTTTCTGAAACAAAAATGGGCAGTATTTTAATTGGAGCAAAGGGAAATGCAACTGCAGAGAAGGACTTAGAAAGAGAAGGTATCTGTTAATCACAATTAGAAAGAAAGAAAGATTTAGTTTAAAGCTCATTTAAAGAAAGGATACCAATGACTTGTTTTAATTTCTCAGTCGAGAGTCAGAGGCTGTTTCAGAGGAAAAGCCCTTCAGACAAGCCTGAGCAACAATTTAACTCTGTTTTAATTTCTTGCATGAGAAAAGCTTGGAAGTCACTTATTTGATCTATACCTGAAACACAGTTTTTGTACTTGGAGAGGCAGATGCCTCCACAGTGGGGGAATCCTTCCTTTCTGCAAGGGGTGTCTGAGGTCAAAAGACACACTGGCAGAGTGACTACATTCCTCTGCGATTACCAGCTTAAGCTTTGCTCCTAGTTTTTAAACAGTTGGAGTTATATGAAACTAATGCATTATGTCTGTTACCGGACTGACAGTGCCGTGAACAAATGATACAATATTGGAGAAGTATGAACGTTAGTGTGGTTGAAATCCAAGACCAAAATACCTGTTAGATGTCCTGAAGTGCTTCTGAAGTTAAATGCACTTAAGAGCTGCAACTCTATGAGCTGGCAATAGCCTTTATCCAGTGTTTGTCTAACTGTGTGATAAAATTTAAGGGACGCTGTTATGTCTAGAAGTGAAAAGATTGCCTACCTGTTAACAGATATGGTTTTTCTGAAAGAAAACTTCAAAATAGAATTCATGTTCATGAAATTAAATATGCATATACTTTTTGAGGTCTGAGGTCTTATATTGCAAGTTTTATTAACATAACATATATTAACTTAACATAACACTCCTTTGAGCTTTTTTCCTACGACCTTGCTGGGATGAGTTTACAAATGCCGTGATGTGTCCTCTACATCAGCTTTAATTATCTATAAAATTATGCATGAATTTTGAGAGAGAAAAACTGTTTTCATTTCAAACCAGGTAATCTTTCAGTGGTCTTGTACATGTTGCTTTTTAGATTTTGTTGTCCTCACTATGAGCTTTCTAATTTAGGAACAGAATTTTCACCTCAATATCAGACTGTTCCAGGCAGTAGGCAGGCCCTTCTTCAGTAATTAAAAATATTAATGAGTGTGATTTATTACTTTTCATAGTTTTGATAATGATTATCTACATTTTCATCCTTTAAAGACTAATTTGAAGGACTATTAATTAAAACCTGTACCCTGGAAACGTAGAATATTAAAAGATGTATAAATATTGATTTTATCCTATTTCCTGTAAGATATTTGTATTTTTTTATGGTTTTCTGATGCATCTCCTAAGTAATACTTATGACATCTAAAACCTACCCCCAAAATGGGAAGAGAAAAAAAAAAGTCCCTTGCCCTGTGTTGGTTTTTTTAGTGTACTAAAAGGAAAATAATTTCCGTTAACTTCCTGTGAGAAAGTTATTAGGAAGAGATAAGAGCCACAGTTCAAACTCTGCCACCCCAGAAATTTGGTGATAGTTTGAGACACAGACTAAAATTTATCTGTAACATTTGAAGCCCTACTTTTACGGTGGTCACCAGGAGTTAGCATTCCTAGGAGAGCTGAGGTAGAATAGCTCTCTCAGAATTTGTGAACATATGGCAAGGTACTGGGAGAGCAGTGAAATTTCCAATGCTCAGGTTTTTGTCAAAATAATGTATAGAAAGCCAAATTCTAAGCTAATCTATTGTGGCAATCCTGTGACTTTTCCCCAGGGCATGCCCCATCAGACCAAAGTCATTTCAGTAAGTCTGTAATTGGACAATTACCTTTACCCTGTAAATGCTGACTCAGGGACTTGTCTCCCACTGATCTTATGTCTACCAAATGGCATGTGCATATTTATTTCATAATGGTCACTGTACATGCAGGAAAATGGTATTTCTACCATTTCTTATGGTTAAAAATGTGTTACAGCTGTCAATTGTTTCAGTCCCTCAGTGACCCAATGGATTACTGTACTTAAAGCCATTTACTTCTGGAGACCTGGATTCAAATAGTTTTTATGAGTTGACAAGGGAAATGTGTTGGCCTCAGCACATTTCATACCAGATGTTTATACACAACAACAATCTTCCCCGTAATTCAGCATGATTAATAACTTCTGTTCAGAAAAGCATTTTTAGATTCAAAGCAACACGATGCAGTTCAGATTCCAGTTGAATCACAGTGGCTATTCACAGAAAGGAAGATGGGATAAAAAAAAAGTATAAAAAGACATTTTCTAATGCACATACGCTTTACTTCAGTTACATTTTATTAGAAGGCCTCAACTTTACACTTCCTTTTCTGGTAAAATTTTTACAGAGAAAAGAGAGAATTTTATCTGGAGGCAATTTGCCTGACTGCCCTGTAGTTTTGTGAATTGTGCTTAAAGTGGAAAAAGCACTGTTATCATAGTTATACAGCCACTAAAATCTCAGTAACTCTATTACTAAGGGTCTGTGAGGCACAATTATCAGAAAAAGACGTTTATGATGTAGAGGCATAAGTTCTAAATATCAGAAATAATGTTCTATTTTTATTTTTAAGGAGTATCTTGATTGTCATAGTCAAACAAGAAAAGGGGAATTCAACTAAACTACTCATTTCATGGTCACAATCAATAGCATTTAGGGTTTAACTACATGATTTGTGCCTTCAGTCAGGTATTTGGATATCTAAATACTCCAATTATTTGCACCTGTAATTGATTGCCAGAGCAAAATTAGAGGTTGCATTTAAAAATGTAGCCACAATGAAAAACAGAAGGATGTCAAATAAAGAAAGATGTTCTCTGCTAGAGTGCCAAAGTAGTCTAAAATGTTTATTGTTCAACTATGACATCAGGCAAACAGCATCTGCCAATTGCATAGGAGATACAATCCATAGTAGAAATGTTTATTTTCATTCTTTGTATACTTTGCAGCCTACTGCTTTATGGATATGAAATAATAGGGAGAGCTATGTTGTGCCAGGTAATATAAAAGTAAAGAATAAAAATATTGGGAAAGTTTAAAATATATAGGCATCTAAAAATGCAGAAAAGGGATTTGTGGAATTTCATAAATCTATTATGTAACTTTCTGCCATTTAGAGTTTGAAAAACCTGGCCACTTTTCTGGAATTTACAATCCCATTGTCATTTTGCTAAATTTTATTGTCAAGTATGTCAGGGTTGGGTTTTGGTTTTGGTATTTTGGGGGTCTTTAATACATTTTGAAATTTGATAGTAAGTATTTTTAGAACATCAGCAAGAATAAAGCATTTTAACATATAATTAAAAAATATCAAATTTTAGAATAAATATGTAATCAATATCTGGTTTGAATTTCTTTTTTCCATAGTTACTTACTTTTCCCTGCCCACACCAAAACTTCATAGTGGAAAACTTTTGGTCTGCCAGTTTGTTGTTAGGGAATATGTTTTTCATTTTGTTTTAAATGTATATCAAGCTTACTAACAATTCATATTTTAGCTGCACAAGCGTTGTAAATAGTCTATATAGACATATCAAATAAGGGTATTTATGGACAAGGTCAAATAAATAAACAGCAATGTGTGTGAAATTTCATTGGAAAAGATGAAGTGAAAGAACTAACAGAAAACAGAAAAATGAAGAAACTCATTTTTATGTAATAGATTTTTCTTATACCAAGTTAAGATTGTTATGAAGTATTTAATTATGAAAAATTATGTGGTGTTTTTGTCTTTTATATTCTAGACCTTTCTTGTCAAAGGGTAAATATAGTAAGAATTGGACAGCTAGACTAACTGAAGATGACAATAGGGGAAAGAACAAGGAAAAAAGTCTGTTGTAATTTAATTTTAAAAGGTACCATCATTTATTTTCAGTTGGCATTCAATTTTCAATACACTCATTTTAAAATGCATTACTGTTTAGTTTTGAATGTTATGGTAATTTGGGAATTGACTTAGCTTTTCTCCGAGTTACAGATTTGAGGCATATTAATGAACATCAGTTTCAGATGACAAATGGTGCTTGAAGTTTCCATGTCTTTTAATTCATTTTTTATTAGAACATGGATGTTTTCTGAAATATAGATGGCATTTGCCAGCCAAAACGGTCATCCGATTTCAACATACAATGTGATGCTTCAGTGAAGTTTGAACTTCGGAGTGATTTAAAATTCATTGGTAATAGTGCTATAAAGGCCATGTTCCCTGGCTCAGAATGCAATAAACTGCAGGATAGCATCTCCTTTGCAGCCACACTGAGCCTTCAGTCTATTTAATTTAGGGCATTTTTTTTTAATGAATGCTACGCTAACCTGTGAATTCCAGCCATGCTTCATCGTGCTCACATTGTCAGAAGCAGGTGCAGGTGCATAAGGATTTTGCTAAGGGAAGGAAAGTGAGTGGCCCAAACTGAATTGTATTTTTTTAGAACACACTAGAAACATATTTATGCCTACCCATTAAAAAAATAACACATGCAGCTTAAAACAAATTCTGGGAAAGAAAATTTCATTTTGTTATATATTTACAAACCCCAAATTATGTTTATGTTGCCTAAAAATGGTTGAGGAGAAAAAGATTTTAGGCTAATTTAGTGTCAGAGATAAGATAAGAAGGTAAAGGTTTTAATGAGCCTCTAGGTTTCTAAGAATATAGTTATACGTGCGCGTAGAATGTAGGTGTTACAAACTTTTATAATGATTTTCGTTTAATCTCTATTTAGTTACTTTCTGGTTTTGCTCTGTTTTGCTTCTTGATACGTTTTTTCGGGAATTGAGTTTGGGGGAGTTAGGGACCCCCTTTTCCTCATTTTCATCTTCTTCGATGTATGTGTAGTTTTTGGAGGTTTTTCAAAGTTCTGGGCTTGAAGGTTGTTGTGTCTACGTCTGTATTTTTTGGTGGAGACTTTAGGGTGTTTTCTATAATTTTACCTTGGGACAAAGATTAAATAGTTATTGGAATTTAGAGGGATTGATATGGGATGGGGCAATAGGGTTTGGGAACATGTAAACATTAGGTTACAAAGTGTGGGAAAGTATAGCTACATTAAAATCTACATTCACTATACAACTACTTCTAAAATCTATAAAAATTAGAAAAAAATCCTGATACTTTAAGGCATCAGTATAATAACCAATCTGGACCAGCTAACATGAAATTATTTTTAAAAATATTAAAAATTTTTCATATTTAATATTTCTTAGTGTTCAGTTCAGAAATTATTACAATTAAAAATATTTTCAAGATTCTCAATGCTTCTAGAATGCATAAATGAACTAGATGACAGAAGGCCTTAATTGACAGTCCCCTCCCCATTTTTTTTCTCAAGGAGTAAAAAACCCAAGTTCTAGTCATATACACAAAGTAAAATTCACTGGTTATGTTATCATTCAAAATGTTTTTCTATAGTGTTTTTCATCAGTTGACATTAAATATAGTTACTCCATTTTTCCACTCTGGATATACAAATTACCTTTTTACTTAGAGTGCTACATGATGCTCTGTGCTTAAATCTTCACATGAATCCTGTGCTTACTTGTGCATAACAATAAAAATGTTCATCACTCTTGGCTAGAGCTCTAACCCTTCCAGGAAGAGGCACCTTTAAATTTCTGCATCCGTGAGTAGCAAGGATGGAGTTGCTCAAGAACAGACAAGCCAGAATCTGAGGGTGGCTCCGCCTGGGGCTGTGTCCTCATCAACAGGATGCAGTCTCACACGGGCTGAATCCTACAGGCAGAGGCAGGTGCTGGGAAAGGGGTCCATTGACAGGCACCGAGAAGTGAGTAGTGAGCTGCATCTTGGGTCCTTCAATGGAAATCCAGCCCAGAGGAAAAGCAGACAGGGTCAGACATCAGGCTGAAGACAAGGCTATAGCATGAGGTTAAAGTCCATTCAGGAGACAGGGCCAGAGACAGAGCTGAATGCAGTAAATATTCAAGGGGTCCAGGAGCAATCCCACTGAGAACATAGGGCCCAGGTCTGTGCATGATACAGGGCCAGAAGCAGGGCTGGAGACACACCTCCAAAACAAAACTCAGGCAGTCACTCACATCGCTCCTCCTTGCATTCTCAAAGTATTCTCAAAGTATTTTATTCAGCTGATAGACGATCACATTCTGATTTATCACTGATAAGAAATTTGCTCAAGACCTTTTTAATACTTTAAGCCTATGTTATATCTGTATTAATATTTGAATGTATCTCTATTTTCACATCTTTCTATGAAATTCTTCAATACCTGTTACCATTTGGGAGCAGTCTCATTAAAGGCATAAATTCAAAATGGTTCATAAACTCAAATCATTCACTGACAATTGGACAGGAAATTTTAGAATGTTCCAGTATTCCCTCTTCAATTATTTTACCCAATGACATCTGCGTACCTTTTGGCAATTATTGTGCTGCTTTTGTTCCCTAGGAAAATATTTTAGAACATGGATGCCTTCTGAGGACTTCTTGATGGGCATGAATTGATAGCACCCTGAGATAAAAAAAGGCACAAAGTATAGCCATGTTGATACACAAGAAGAGTATGGATTCTGGCAGTGGTATGCTATTATCTTTGCAGTACATTTCATATTTTTACTGGATTCGGCATTGGTATCACAAGAATATTTAATAATGCCTATAGTGCTAGGAGTTTTTAAAACCTTTTAATCCTGATAGCTGTGCAATGAAAACTGAAAACAGACTAACAGTTTGCTTGCTTTAGTACTGAATCATTGAATACTTGCCCAAAGATCATTGGAAATCATAAAAAGTGTTCTTGGGAGTTGGACGGTGCCTCTTAATATTCAAGGCTGTTGGCTGATGTCAGACGCAAGATGGCAAAGTCTCCTAAAGCAAAGAATACATTTCCACCCATCAATGTTTATGGAAAAAACTCTCATTAACTGAAGTTGATAGTTTCATATGCACACTGAACAGGAATAGGAAGCTGTATATTGTCTGTTCAAATAAAGTCTTTAGTATTATTGATTTGCTGTGAAACAAACTCAGGTGAGTATGAAATTTGTTTAGGACTGCAGCATACAATGAAATTTAATTCTCCTTAATCACTTGTAAATGCTCTGTTGACTCTGATTATTTTGAAGGAATTATTTATGTGAGTTTCCTATGTTTAATACCACAAGAAGCAAATAAGCAAACTGAAAGTTCCCTGCACTATGATGTACTGTACTGAGTCTGAGAAAAGCGTGTTGACTAATTACACTAAAAGTGTTTTATTAGCTGTCATTAATTTTACCTTCTTCTACTGAAGCCAACATATAGGATGTTTTATAGCATGGCAGACTGTAAAATTTTATACAGTTGACATCTTTCTCTATGTCAAAGCACCAAAGAACTAGATTTTTTGTGGTGAAGAAGAGTAGGAGAAATAGTGAGGTGCCAACAACACACGTACTCAGCCGAGGTTTCTGCTGTTGTAGACTAAGTTCAAAACCCTGAAGTGTAATGCCTAATAATGCAGAAGGCATGAACACTATTCAAGTCAACTAAATTCTATTTAGTCTGTTAGAACATCATCATTTATGTGTGACACTGGGAATCCTCACTGTACTGAGCACAGACCACAGCAGCTATAGATGCTTCTGTTCACAGCCACAGGTTGTGATGCCAGCTTTACCTGCATGAATCATGAATCTCTGCCAATTCTTTTCTAGGGCCTGGGCACCAAAAACTGTCTTTCTAGACACATCTAGACACTTAATAGAAAAATGTCTCAGCCATCAAGATACAGGTTATACTGTGAACAGATAGAGGCAAGAGGCTCTCCTTCAGCTTTCAGATTACTGCTGAGCAGAATCAAGATTCAAGAGAAAAGCAAGTCAGCAAGGTTTATACTCTTTTAGTCTTGCAACCAGGAGACAAATATTTTTTCACAAAAAACCTTGTTATCTGCAAAAAGGGGATACAGCATGCATATGCATGCTGGACTAAGAATTTATTGTTAATTCAATTAACAGTTTAACAATCTAATCAACAAAGAACAAACCTCTGCTCTTATCAGTCCAACTCCAAGAAAAATAATGTTTGTAGACTAAATTATGTAATTATTACAGAAAAACCTCATCCACAGCTACAACTGTTATACTTTCAAATGCTATTGCAATCACCCCTCCAAAGACTTTTTGGGTCTTGAAATTGATGGTCAAGGCTCACTGTTCCTGAACAAGAAATGTGTGTGTGCAGGGGGGTGAGCATTAGTGTACTTTAGCAAGCCTTCAGTGTACTGAGTTCTTTGCTAGGAGGAGTATGATCTTCCTGGTGAAGGTTTCTGCTTCTCTCTCCCTGTTAACTTGCTCTTTCCTCATTGCTTCTCTGAAAAGGTTTAACTATCTAATTCATTAATTAATTAGCTGACAACGTTAGTTGTCAGCTAGAGTAGCAAGTCCTCTAGTGGACTTCACCCTTGAACCTAAAACTTCTAAAAAGTGAGTACCATCGTATGTATCATCTGACTTAGTTTCAAGTTTTAAAATCCATGACTTTTTATTCAAGAGCCATTTAGCCAATTTTGTATGTGAAACTTCTTTTTATACCATAACAGTAGAAAATCCAAACAAAATCTATTCTGTCAACCTTGTATGACCTTTCCCTTCAAATTAGACATTCAGGAACATACTTAAACTGTAGATCAAGCAGTTTATAAGCCTAATTACAATCTAATGGTAGAATTCATGAATTCATCTAACAATAAAAGGTATTGTTTTCCAAAGCATAACATTTAAACAAACAAACAAACAAAAAAAAAAATCAGGAAGCAAAATTAATAAAACTTGAATTCATTTAGATTTCTGTTCTCAGATACATGTATATTTAAAAAATTTCCTATTGCAAGATTTTCAAAAGTTAGTGCTTTAAAGTTAATGCACAAGCAAATTTAGAAGCCTTGTTTTATAGTAGGAAGTATATATGCTTTAAAATCTAGTTGCAGCACTCACTTTGGCTGTAAAACTAAAATTTCACAGTTGCTCTTGAAAATGCCATTATATGAATTCAAGTACTTTAGAAACCTTTAGATAACTGCCTCATGCTAACAAACTTAGTAAAGTATATTTTTCCCTTAGTACAGTATAGCAGGAATGCAAAAAGACATCATCTGAAGACATTCTGTGCTGTTTTACACTTAGCATACTCTTGAATTACCACTGATATGACTCAAGACAAGAGGGCATTTTGTAACAGGTATTTATTACATGTACATGGAATGGTCATATAAAAATTTCCCATAAGAACAGCACTATTGGTTGAAACCAATTATCTGTTTGTTCTGGTATCATTCTTCAGAGGTGGTCAAAGCAGTTGCGCAGAGAATAATTTGAGAAAATATAGATATATTTATTCTTCCTGTCATATAATAGTTTAATTTGACACCCCTTCTTCTTGAATTGTGAGTAATTACTCCCTGTGCTACCCACAATCACAGACTATTATTACACTTCTCTCAAGCTGTTTCTTTTCCAGGTTAAATAGTCTCAGTCTAACTCACAGTTAAAATAATTTCAGTGATCACCATTATAGCTATCTGTGTCTTTTCTAACTGTACCAAATAATTTCTGGCACTGAACAAACAGAATTTTACTGTATTAAAATGCAGACGTACCACAGAGTTGCAAATATTTGTCTCTTATTCCTTTTGTACCAACCTGTAGGGTTAAGGTTGTTGGTTCTTAGGGTTTTTTTTAATTGCTACTGAGATTTTATGTTTGCATAAAATTATATAATCTAATTCTAAGTGCTATCTCCTGAATTGTAATAGTTTGTTCTGAAAAAATTTCTAAATATTTTCAGGTACAAGTATTTGTATATGTAAATCTTGCATGCTCAGTTATCCGCTCATTGTATTTGTAAATTACTTAATTTGTTGCAACCTGGATTTGTGAATACACAAGTAATTATGGCTAAAAATATTGTGATCACATTTTTAAGGGCCCTAGATCTGATTCTCATTGGCCTCAAAATCCCTTTTAACCAAACTGATACCCACTCTGGAACCACCACCAACATGATTATAAAGTGTTTTAATTTAAACAATATTCACATTCGTGTCAAAACTCCTCATAGAACAATTGAAAAGGCTTTCATTTGCACAGGTTAGCTGTAGCTAGAATATTGAGAGACGTGTAAAAATGTACCCACTCATATGCCAGGCAACCCACACTCAGGTTTGTATGACTAGATCAGAGTCTCATGTTGGCTGTGGACTCCTTAATACTTGCTGTATACTTGCCCTACTATCCTGTATTTAGTTCCCCTTCACAATTAACAGGAGTTATAGTTTAGAATCAAATTAAAATGAGTTGTAATTTATGATGAAACTGTTAGGACTGTAATACTGCTGAGAAATTACATCATAAAAGACTACATAGTGACTAATTGTATATCATAAAACCATCTCGTATTTAAAAAATAAATTAATTAGTTTTTTGTTGCTCCAAGTAAGCACATGTTTCTAGAACACTATGTTCCTACATGATGTTAAAGATTGGTGATACAGAGGAAACAAAATTTTTCCATTAATTTTATTTAAGTTTCCAAAGTCCACAGAAAAGCATCTGCAGTAGTGCGGCTAGTGCCATAGGGAAAAAAAATCTTAATCCTCCAGCATGATATATTGCCCCATTCTCTCTAAATATTTGTTGAGAAAAGAAGGGACATGTCACAGCTCATTGTTTCTTGATCTTGCAATGCCTTACTCACAAACAGAGATCTTTTTCAGTTTCCTAATTTCTGAAAATCGTAGCATTGTCTGGTGCAGCTATGAGACATAATAGGTATGTAAATTTGTCGTTCATTTTTTTTCCATAGAAACCATAGACACCCATCTACAATACCCATAAGTTTCAACATCTTTCCTTTTCCTTTTTCTTTTCTTTTCCTTCTTCTATTTCCTTTCCCATCTATAACTGTCCCTAAGCTGCTGTCTCAAGCTACCAGCAGAACTCAAGTGCAAAAGCAAAGCATTACATCATGCTTGATAGGAAAAGGATCTTATGAAAGAATACAAGACATCAAAGCAAACGCTTCCATAATACAGTAACTACATAACATGTAATGAATGATCCAGAAAATAGAGATGTGATCAGTTAAACCTTTTAATAAAATTTAATGATAAAAGTTACATTTTAAGTTATTCCAACTCAAAAATAGAACATGGCATACGGAGTTACTGTGAAAATCATGTTTAACTTGTATGCTGAATGAAATTTAGCCTCACAATTTTGTAGAAGTACAAACTGGCTTTTCATTTACCCCAAGGCACTTCTGTTGCATCTCCCATTTAAAATCAGTTGCTGCTAATTCCTTGATTTGTACTACAGAGCCATCACTTTGGATGATTAAAAATCTTTTATGTTGAAGTACTTACTTTTTTTCATTAGGTAGTGCGTTAAAGGAAATAGGAGGCCATTTCTGTTGACGGTGAAGACCTTGGGGGGGAATGTTCTGAATTTCTGAGAAACCCTTAGATCTTTGGGGATGGCAGGAAGGGGAAGTTTCCATTTCTTTTGTAGTTGTGATTTTATATTCTCTGGAGTTTTTCTTCCTAAAATCATAATTTCTAATGAAGTGTTTTTTGAATTTGTCAAGTGTAGTTCTTTAATAAAACGGGTGCAATAACTTGCAAGTTTATTGAAAATTCAGAAAGAATGATCAGTCACAGGTTTACAAAGCAGGAAAACAGAAGTTAAGTTTCTGAGGTATGTCATGGATTTTAGGTTCAGCAATTAGAAGTGAGATTCTGTACAGGACCTCTTAGAGCAGGTTATGTTTTATGGTCAGTCCAGCTAAACAATACTGTTGTTCATTCACAGGATTTTACATCACTTTAGCTGCTTCTGAGACATCACATAGCACAGGCAGTGTTAGACTACAGGATAAAATTTCAAAGTTCTTTGGTGTACTATGTGTGAGCCCACTAACTGAAACTATATCTAGACTGTGGGCCTGTTGCTGTCAGTTGAAAAGT
Source organism: Cephalopterus ornatus (assembly GCA_013396775.1). Lineage (NCBI taxonomy): Eukaryota > Metazoa > Chordata > Aves > Passeriformes > Cotingidae > Cephalopterus > Cephalopterus ornatus. The sequence goes on from VZRE01014638.1 coordinate 121,527, forward strand.
CAGTCATCCTGATCAGAGCCCTGAACATAGCACACTGCAACTTCCACTGAACCTGTACTCCCAATTTCCTTCCTGTGGAAACCATGGCATGAGGAAGAGGAGCAGCAGAAGTAACCACCTGTGTGATGTTCCACAGTGAGTCAGAAAACATCTGTACACTTCCGTACAGGACAGGAGATGCATCCCAGACTGAGTCATTTGGACACTGCCTTAGAGAGCTCTGAACGACAGCCTGAGTGACAGCACACTCTTGTGATCACTGACAAGGTCCAGCACTTTGTAAATGTCCACAGTGTTTCAGGTTGCACCCAAAACTCTGTCCCTTTTACCTTGAGTTCTACTGTATATGTTGTGAAATAGCCCTTAGGAGCAGAGTCGTAACTATCTTCTTCAATTCCCTCTCTAGGGGATCGTGTAACCAGGAGCTGATGGACAACCACTAAAGACACTGCAAGCATAAGGCAATAAAATATTTAACTTCAATATTTCCTGCAAACATACTCACTTTTTTGGCAGTAGTTTATAGTTCTTTGCATCTAAACAATGCAGATACCTTAACCACAACATTCATACACAGAAAGGAAAAACAACTGACCTAATTTCTTTTCAATAGTATGTAAGAAAATATGAATGCAATGATGTCCTGCTATAAATATCTCTGCTGACATAAATTCAATTACATTCTAGTGTCACTTTTTTCACCCTCTTGGTAAGAATAAGGGTAAAACAGTATATATGGTTGATAACAACAGTAGGTTACTTCTATTTCAGAGTATGTATACTGTGCATTTTTTCATGTAGATCAAACTTAAACCTTCTGGTAATGATCAAACCTTTTTAGTTACTAGACCAGTACCCAGTGTTCTTACCACAAGGTTGGAGAGGCTAACAGGAACCATTCATTGAAAAAAAAAAAAAAAAAAAAAGCTTAGAAAAGTTTGTAAGAAGCCAAAGTTTTTTGCACCCTGCATTCTTTAGACTGGGTTTTCTATCCTCTGGTTGCCTGCTGAGACTTTCTTGCAATGTTATCTGTCTCCTACCCTTGGACAACAACAAACTCATAAAAAATGTGCCTTTTGGATAGGGGAAAGATTTCCAGAGTATACATAATCAGAAAAAGGTAGTTATGAACACTGTGACAGTTGCCCCCTGCACACACCCTACATGCACTTCGTGAGTTCCAAAGTTCTACTTATCATTGATATAGTGCCTCGTGCACCCACTCTGATGGAATATTATTAAGATCTCTTGGGTTGAAAGAAAAGGTAATATGCAATACATAAGCAATATAAGAACATCAGCTGATGGAAAATAATCTTTTATGCTAGTTGGGTGGAACACAATTTGAATTTCTGAGAAAATGCCTGTTGTTCCAGGAGAGGGAAGTCAATTTGTCAAGAACACAAAGGGTTAAATCACAGTGAAAGGACTCAAAGCACTGCTCATGGCAACAAATATTATGAGCAAAAGATGCCAAGATACAGTACTTAAAAGGAAGATGAAAGTGAAAGAGACTGCTTAAAAGAAAGGTAATTAAATACATTTAATATTGGCTTTTAATGTTGTATTATACCAATTTCCTTTGAACATGTAAAGAAAATTTTAACAAGACTTAAAGAAAAAAGCTTTTCCGAATTTCTTTTTTCTTACTCAAATGCTGGTCAGACTAAGGTTCTAAACTTTTGTTGTTATTATTGCTAAAAATAGGATAACTTTGGGACTCTTACACATGTTTGGGAATGGAAGCTGTAGTTTCAAGATTAAAGCTATAGTGATAGTCTGTTATAAACACAGTGAGAGAAACAGAGGAAGAGAAGAAGCTTGCTGCAAGTCAGCCCTGTTATGAAGGAGAACTCTGGCTGAAATAACATGTTGTTGTCTCTTAAAAAAAACACTGGTTCCTTCATCATTGTAGTTCCTGAAATCAAAGCTCTAGAAGAATCCCAGGAGACCTACAGACTCTAGCAGACTACCAAAATCCTTTATTGAGTCTTGATCAGCTGTTAGACTTACAGAGACCGAACTTTTTTATGGCACTTCATGTTCTATCATTCATATCTCCAGACGTTTGGTGAATAAAGTACTTTATGAAGAAAAAGTTACTTGTTTCATACAGCACTCCAAGAAACCCTAGAAAACAAAAAAAACACTCAAACACTTCAATCTGAAAGTTGGACCAAATAAAATACTTGAGCGTCTTTATATTCATTACTTCGCATTTCTGATGCCTTCACTTTTGTCTTATAGACCCCCAGAGAAGTATTCCGAGCATAGAGGTGACCATGAAGGTTCGCTGTGCCATATGGAAAGTTATGGATTTTGGAATTATACGGAAGAATGGACTAGAGCTGTGTAGTGAGAAGCACAGCAATATAACTGAAATCATTCCCATTTCTGAAGGTCATGCATGTTGGAGAACAAACACGTGTTCAGCCTGGGAGGCAGAGAGCAGCTACTCAGCAACCAGCCCCAGAGATAACTCTGGAATGCAGTAAAAGGCCTTGGATGCTCAGTGAAAGCGAAAGAAGAAGCTGTTAAAACTTCTATGGAGGAACACCTTACAACAAAGCCCTATTACCTAGTTTAAGTTAAGAAAAGAGACTGTTTTAGTTAATCTTTCTTGCAAGAAAAATGTGGATACACTTTTAATAATGATAGACTGTTGTAAGATAGTATAAGTAAGTTTAAATAGTATAATAAGTTTGCAAAAATTGCATAAAATTGTAAGAGGTAGTTCCATGCATGTAACCTGTAACCTGTAAAATCCTTGCACTAGGTAGGATAAGATATTGAAATGTAAACAATGCATGCCAGAATTGGTGATTCCGCCATTTCACTGGCTGCTACCCACCTCCCCTCTCCCTGAATCGTGTGTGTAAGACAAAGAGGACAAGAATAAACTTCTACTAAGCTAATAGAGTTAGTTGCCCCTCGTTCAATTCCGGCCTTCAAAAATCTGAGGAACAGCAGAAGAACTGTGTTAGAAGTTAGGGGATGTCGTGAATGTGTCACATGCACCCAAAGCATACTTGATAAAAACCTTTTCACAACCTAAAACCTGAATCCTTTACAGAGAATCTTTATACTTACAGGTATTTGTTGTAGGACCTGAGGAGACCTGAGAACAGTCTCTTGAAGGAGATTCTGGTTTAAACTCATGTAATAATAGAATTATTGGACTTTTGCTCAAGATGTAGGAGGTATTGATGCTTGATGTTTGCTTGATGTTTTAGAGAAAGGGAATCATAATGTGAGAGGGAGAATAAGGAAGCATGTTCATACCTGTGTTGTCCGGTAATCAGTCAGAACTCTAACTTTTAGACCAGTTCTTGAGCTAAAATAAATGGGTAAGAGGACTTTTTGGACTAATTAGACAGTCAGTGACAATTAAATGTAGAGTCCAGAGCTGCCATGACCCCATGTTAGGAAGGTATAAAACCACAAAATTTCTTATTTTGTCTTTTCCCTGTGGAATGAGACTTGCAGACTTCATTGAACAGTGACCTAGTTTTTATAAATATAGTAGAGAGGCACCTTATGGGAAAAGGTATTATAGCCTAGGACCCCTTGGGCTGGTGAAGTCTCTTATACTACATACTTCAGAGACTTTTAGAGCATTCTTTATATTATCAAGGCAGTTCCCTACACAGCTATATTTTCATACTGTTTGAGAAAATATTTGCAGTGGTAGTATTAACAGTGTTGAAACCCAGGAGTCTATTGTTTTCCTGAAATGCTTTTTGAAAGGTCATGTTCAAATCAAGGTAGCAAAGAATAGTACTCCTGAAAATGCATTTTAGACTGCTGATTGGCTATTTTTTCCAAATATTTTATGTTTTCTTTACTGTTCAGGCACAATAGCAATATTTTTCTCAGTACTGCATATTGGTTCTGCAGCTTTTCCTTACAGAAACATGGCACATTCATTTGAAAGGAAATATGTGGGAACAGTCACCAAAGTGAATAACATGGTCTTAGAATAGGTTTTATTCACACCCATTTACTCATATCAATTTTGTGGGTAACAGTTTTCCTTTCCTACCATTACTGACATTCTTGTCTTTTTTACCTTGTTCTGCCAGAGGTAAAACTGGGAAGTGTGAGTGTAAATTCTTCCTCAGCAAAATTCAGATGAACATCTTGAGCCTTTAACTTGCACGTTCATTACCCACCAGGCTAATGGCTGTTCTGGATGGAGTAATCAGTCTGCTGGAGCCACTCCAATTGCATAGGATCAGTTACATTAGAAAGAGGCTTACACTAGGCCAAGACTATTGGCAAACATTTTGATAATGAGTTGTGGGAAAAAGAGATGTGTGAACAAGTGTTTCTTACATCCTCATGACAGCTTCAACTTTTATCATAGCCTGTCATCTGAAGAAAGGGTGTTTATTTAGGTGAAGTCATTTACATTGAGCAGGAGCTATGAGTACCCTTGCTGTACTCATACAGAAGTTAACAGTTTTGGGCTTAAAATGAGTGATTTGAGTAGAATTTTATTTTTTTTTTGGTAAGACTAAATGCCTATATTTTAGAATTCTAAAATTCTATGTGGTGGTTAAAAATAGTGGACAAATTAAAACATCGGTTAAACTTGCAAATTATCAAAAAAGTTTCTGTCTTGATAATTAGTATTTTCCAGTGGCTTTAAAGTCAAAAAATTTCCAGGCAGTTCTACACTAGAGTTACTGCCCTTAATAACAGCAATATGCTTTCTTACTTATTTTCCCAATAGTCAACTTATTTCATAGATTGGTGTTGCTTGTGAAGTTTTAGAATAAAATAGTCTAGTTCTTTTACAGCAGATATGCAGTTGTGCCTGTTATTTATAAGACAGAGTTATTCCAAGAGATGCAAACACGTATGACCTCAGTCCACTGTGATCAGAGCTGATAAAAACCAGCTCTGGTCCAGAAATCTTATAACCACCTTTTAGTGGCACAATACCTAAGTTAATATACCTTGCCATGCAGGTCACTTTGGGAACAAAACTATGTCTTCTGGCTAATGGCTAATATCTTCTAATGCAAAGCAGAAGCAGGAGAATTTACATCAGTCTTAGCTGCTTATTTACATTCTAAGACTACAAACACTTTTCCATCATAACCCTCAATTTTTAAGTTTTTGTGTTCATGGAAAGAAATATTTTGCTTTTAGAATTTTTTCTACTGTTTTCTCCCTTCGAAAAGACCTTTTTCAACACTTATTAAATAAAATCCCTGTACCTTACTTTTTAATTCTAAAAGAATGTAAAATGAGAGTTCCCAGTGTAAATTTTACAGATATTGCCTATTTTGAAACTAATTCTAACCACAATAACTGCACTTGAAGCTTGAAATATGAGATAGACATAATTTTCTTTGAATGATGTGATCCTAGGATTAAATTTGGCATACTTGGTCTCTATCCAACAGATAATTTTTTTTTTTTTTAGAGCAAAATCCATTTATCTGTTCAAGGGTAACTTTCGTAATTGTGATAGCCTTGTCTTTAAAAAGGACTGTAGCAATAAGTACTGTGAAGTTGCCATTGAGTAGCAATGCTTCTACTTCATTAAAAAAATTTTGAAAACCCATTGAAAAAGACCTTTTGGTCATACATAGTAGAAAACCATTGTTTTGTTGTCACTGCAACAGTGTTTAAGACACAGTACAGGTTATGTGCACAGTCTAACTTCTAGAGAATGATCATGACCAAAATACTCATCTTACTATGTTCCAGTTGCAGTGCCACATCCCAGAGTTAAACACCTCATCCCAGTGAGATGATGTGAAGTAGTGAAGGCCCTATGCAACCCAAGAGGTGAGAAGAAAGCAAGTCCAGATCTCTGCACTACGTAGAGAGCAAGGTTGCCTGCCCCTGGGCCATGAGCTTTCCAGCCAGAGCCCACAGCTCAGGGCCTGCGTCTGGGCAGGGCTAGCATGCAACCAAGTGACTCTTTCTTACAGGAACACCATTTTGCCTTAACTGTCCTGAAACATGAGAACTCTGGAAGGCAAGGGTTCAGGCCACTAAGAAGACTTTCTGCCTTCATCTTTCTCACCCTCCTCATCAGAATCCGGTGCAGCAGCTATTCCTTTAAAACCCCATTTTTTATGGCAGAGGGGACTTTGATCCACCCTTGTTCCCAGATCCTCAAAGTGAAAATTAATTTCTGCCTCTGCAGAATTTTCTGGGTGTGATGCCTCCACTTTCCCTGTGCCTGGGTGTTCATTATGATCAAAAGAAACACAGACTCCAAAATGGGTGTTGCAGTTCCTTTGACAGATTTCTTGATCATTTTTTTAAAACTTATTTAGGCACCCAAGCTGCATGTGAAGAATCCTTTCAGGTATTTCTTTGGATTTTTTTTCCTGACCACTATATTTCTATCTAACTATCACCACAGACTTCAAGCACCAGAATTTCCTTTGGCTGCTGGTGTGCTGCTAGGGTTGCCTGTAGTATCAGCCAAAGCTGAAGTAACCTTGTACCAAGAATAGAATTGGCAACAAAAGAGAAACCATATCAGATGTTTTGATTAATCAATTGTACCAAATTCTCTTTATTTTATGGAAGTAAGGCTCCAAGCCTGGTAAAATCATGGGCTCTGTTTCACAGGCAAAATCCCCAGAACTGTAATTCGAAAGCCACAAAAGTGTTTCTGTGAGACTGAACTCAAAATTATGTTCCAAGTACACATTGATAACTGTTATGTGAGGACTCTGAAAGGAGGCTAATAGAGAAGTGAGACACAGTCTGCCCAGAAAAATCCTAGGAGTAATCCTGCTGTAATTATGAGTTTCTCTGTTAACAGATGTTCAAGTTCAGAATCTGCCTGACTGTTGGTAACAGAAGAGATTAACATTTGCCAATCAATGTCCCTGTGTTTTATATGGCATTCCACAATTTACCAGCCTCAAAATAATCAATAGCACTACTAATTAGGCAAAAAAAATTAGAACTGGAAGGGCATTTCCAGAGATACTAGTTACATCCATTAGATTTTAATTAACTGAAAACTGCATTAAAAGCTAGAGGCTTTTTGTCTCTTTTTTCGACACAGGTGACTTAGAAATGGGCAATTTATTTTCTGTTTTTGAAAAGATCCCTGATTTCATAACAAAGTTTTCCTGAGTTTTTTTAACTAGGTTATTGGCTTGGTTAGCACACAGTCTGAGACAAATTAACAGAAGAATTGAAGCAAATGCTTTTTATTTTTTTTCGTACACTAAAGTTTATTTCAGGTTTGATTGGTAGTGACATTTTGATTTTAAAAGAGAGATAAGAAAAGCTCAAATGATAAGGCTTTTGATTTTAATACAGAAAAAAATGTACTGATTTTTTTTTCCTCCATTAACAATCTAGGTATCTCTTAAGGTGCACAAGATCACAGTTTATAGCCTTAAAAAGCAAGTGTGGCTAATAGGCAATAGAGAGCAGAGCACCATTAAAAAGATTAAATATCAAGCTTGGTGAAAGGAAATAAAAAGAGGTACATGGGCTATGTGGAGGATGTTAAGACTAGGAGAATGGTTCCTTTTTTGTTACCCAGAACTAAGTAGGCAGGAAAAATCATTTTATTTGGCTTTTCATTAGTTACTAAAAAAAATTGTTGGAATTCTGTGCAGGTGGACAAGAAGAATTGTGTAATTCCTTGTCCACTTGGGATGCTTTCTGGTACATACAATTACTAAACAGTTTTTATATGTTAGTTAATCAAAGGAGTATTCTTTAGTGAAGTAAAGAGTGCGTCTTAAGGGAAGGCCACTTTAGACTGAAATTAAAATGGATCTAGAAAACCTGTCTAATGAGGAACAGCTGAGGGAGCTGGAGTTGTTTAGTCTGGAGAAGAGGACCCTCAGGGGGACCTCCTTGCTCTCTACAATTACCTGAAAAGAGGCTGTAGCAAGGTGGGGGTCAGTCCCTTCTGCCATGTGTCAAGTGGAAGGACAGGAGGAAATGGCCTTAAGTTGCACCAGAGATGGTTCAGATGAGACATTAGAAAAGAAATTTCACTGAAAGTGTGGCTAGACATCGGAATAAGTTGCCCAGCGAGGTGGTGGAGTTATCATCTCTGGAAATGTTCAAGAGTTCTGGATGTGGCACTTGGGAATATGATTGAGGGTGATTGTGGTGGTTCTGGGTTGATGGTTGGACTAGATGATCATGAAGGTCTTTTCCAACCTTGATAATTCTGTGATTATGTGATACTGTAAGACGAAAAAGAGATCAATTCAAAATTTGTATTTATATTTTAGTAAGTATCCAGTTTAAACTTGCAAATAACTTAATTGAATCTTAGGATCTTCACTCCATTGCAAACTTGGCTCATTGTGTTATGCATGCTTTGGATGGATGGCTTAGCATGAAGGATGACTGACTGGCTCTTACAGGAAAGTCTATGGCTTGAATATAACTTTGATGGCAAAACATACACCTCACTCTTGACGGTTTCAGTCAAACCTCAGTGATTCCATTTCATATACTGAATATACATTGATCCCTTCTTAGAAGCAAGTTCTCTGAAACTAGAAATATGACAGTAGTCTGGCACATGTAATCTTCTTTAGCAATATGAAATTCTTTCTTGTATGATTTAGTCAATGAAATGTTTAGTAGTGTTGACCCAAAGCAAATTATAGTTGTTTCTAACATGTAGAAAAGATATATTCACTCAAACTTCATTAAAGTTTTCAATTCTATCCTGAAGGAAAATATCAAATGTAGCTTAAGTATATTAAATAGATCACTGGTATGACATGATTTTTCTATATACAGAATCACAAATGTCTCAAGAAGAAAGAGACTCAAAGCATCTGTAGAAAAGTTTCAGGATCAAGTCTCAGATTTATTAGTCATCCTTCGATACCTTGAGACCAATTCAATTTGTCAGAGCTGGATATCATTGCCATTTTCAACAGAATTGTGGGTTTTAAATCAAGGCCAACACAGCATTTAACCTTGGAGTAAAAAAGAATTTATAATACTGTTGGAAGTGCCATGTCTCAAAGGGATTTAAATCTTTTGAATAATCCATTCTGATTTTTCCCCCCTAGAGGTGTAAAAGAGGACAGCTGCTACTATGTTTAACAGAGTAAGTAATGAAATCACATGCACAGCAAGAGTGATCAACACAGCAGAAATAATACGTGTATCTTCAAAGTTTATCTTAAATTAGGATTTTACACTAGGAAAGCCTGTGTGGTCTTCTAATCTTCTAATTATGTGACTTTAAGAGGTTTGTTCTCGACCATGTTTTAGTTTGCTTTTCTTGTGGATAGGTTCTTTAGGAAGAATACTATTAATTTTAGATGAAACATGTTAGGGCAAAAATTACGCTATGACACATTATACTACACCAGATGTATATGGAGAACATACATTTTTGTGTGTGTGCATACGTTGCATATACACACATGTGCCTTTCAGGATGGCACAAGTTGCCACTCTAAGAGTAGTGTTTCAGCTGCTTATATTTCTGCCAAAATGCAACCAATCAAGCTGAAATTTGTCATGCCAAATGTGTGTGTCTTAGCCTCATATTTTAGTTTTAATAAAAAATAACTAAACCCTATCAGAAATCTAAGTAAAAGGACTAGTATACAGTTTTCCTTATATTTCAAAATTCTGGCATCCCATCTTTAACAGGCTCAAGCACTGCAAATCCCTGAAGCAGAATTCTGAAGTTCATTGGAGATGTGTCTTTTGCCATCTTATGAATATCTGCCTAAATCTGTCTAAAATAGCAAACCTTCAAAACAGTATAGTTCTTAAATGCTCAGTAGAAATATTTTATTATCTGAAATTCTTGCTTTTTCTGTGTTGAATTTATCCCACCCTAAGGCTGCAATGGGACTTCCTCTTCCTATCAGCTCTGAGCTCCTGCAGCTGTTGTCAAATCTGGTACCTGATCTAAAAAGCGCTGGTTGTAAGATTGTGCCTCAAAATGCTATTAGTGTCCTTCCTGTCTCATCCAAGGCATGCAAAAGCATCTGGAAAAAGCTACCTGGGGAAACTGGGGTTGAGAAATAATCTGTGACAGGACCAACAGGGCTGCTCTTCACGTGGGGAAACCAGACAAGTGAGTAGGAGGACTGTTGACCATATGAGGAAGAGGAGGTGAGAGTGAAGGATAAAAAGTGAGGCTTAAAGTGTGTAAAGAGTTGGAGAGTAGAACAGAGTGAGAGATGTTCAGGAGTTGTTCAGGAGCTGCAGTGAGAAGCCAAGGAGGAGACTTGGACAAGAGTCATGGCAAAACATGTAAATCAGATAAGCTCAGGAAGAGAGAAGATTGATAGTAAGCCAAGGTCTTTGTCAGGATTTGGAAAAGAGCTGTGCAAAAAGGATGAAGAGGTGTATAAAGAGCAAATGGGCCTACATAGGTGAGATATGTATAACTGGCAGTATACTGAAGAAAGAAAAATGTGACTTGAACTGAAATTATTTGTATTTCTGTATGCTAAACAGTGCAGTACATGGAACCACCTGGAGTTATCTGTTACTTATCACTGCTGCATGAAAGAATTCAGTTTAAAAAGAGCAGCTGTAGGCTTTGTAATCTGTGTTTCTCTGTTTCACAAGTCAAACATTACATTTCTACATGTATTTATGGTGTGGGCATCTCCTTAACATTTTACTCGCAAAACAGTAAATTTTGCCCCTTCAACAGTAACTGATAGTTAAGTACAAAAATTAATCAATTAAACTTTTCTCTTAATCTTTAATAAAATAATTCCAGAAGGAAAGTACTATCCTTTTAGGTGAATTACAAATCAGAAAACCCAAGAATATACTTTAGATGGAGAATATACACACTAACCAGGTTGAATTTAGAGACTAGTGACTAGGATTTACCTTGAAATACTGTAATTTTTCAGTTGCTTCACTGTTCATTCAATGAAGTTATCCGAAGTGTGAAATATTAGGAATAAAGCAAAGGACTACATGGTAAGAAAAAAAATATAAAAATATAAAATTTAAAAAAAATTGGTTGTTGGGTTGGATTTTTTGCTGCTCATACTGGCAGTTTGACAGATGGAATATATGCATGTGCTTAATTAATCTCTTTCTCATTTCATAATTAAAGTTTCTGAAGATTAGAGAGAACAAAATTTCATTTAGGCAAACTGCACTAGTGATGTTAATAATCTAAAATAAACAATATTAATATTTAAAGTTATACCTACCTTGACTGGAGTAAATACAGTATGATTTATTTTTTCATGAGTTTATAGGTTTCCCCAAATCAGGAAATTAGATTGCTAATAAAAAAAATGGAATACTATTTTTCAGGCAAAGGCAGAAATCAATACTTTAAAAATTTCAGAAACATCCTATATAATCTCTGGAGTTTCTTCTGAAGGTACTCAAGTTTTAAAAAAAAAAAAAAAGAGAGAGAGAAAGAAAAAAATGCTACTAATGTCGAAAGAGAGAAATGGTTAGCATTTAATATTTTTTTTTTTGCATTATTTCATGGGAAGAAAGGATTTAATCTTGGATCGCACAAATGTAAATTCTCCAGATCCTCCAAGACTCATAAACTGGAAGGCAGGAATCATTCTAAATGCTGCAGAATTCATTCCTGCTGTTTCCATGCTTAGTGTGGAATAGAAAAAGCAGGCGATATCTATTCCTCAGCTTCTTAGGCAATGCACTGATGATCGTACTATTGAAATCTAAATAGACTTAAAACTGCCCTGAAGTTCATCATTTCCTTGGAGTCAAACAGACACTAAGTAGAGTTCCCACATTTCAAAATATATTTATTCCAAATTTATTTCTCTATAATCTGTGGTTGAACCCACTTTCATTGAATTGAAGATTATTGCATAGATAGCTACAGCTGAAATGCCACACAAAATTGAACAGAATAGTGGTGAAGTTTCAGACATTAAACACTGAATAGATGCAGACACCAAAGGCAGTCAATGTTCTCAATTTCCAAATGTGTTAAGAGCAGCATGAGATAACACTTAGAGCAAGATAAGAGTGCTTCACATCATCGGGGGTGCTGATTGGCTGGTGATTTGTAAGGTTGAATTGCATGGCAATCTAAATGCATTTTGATTGTAACACAACTTCAGAATTGCCAAGATTTTAAACACTACTGATTATTCTAAATCATTAAATGAGCTGAAAGCAAATTACCTATGAAGCCAAAATAAGCCTTGATGATTTATATTAGTAGTAACAAAAACATGTTGATATTCGTAAGACTGAGAAATGAGTAAGTACATTGCTTCTGGGACTGAAATGCATGAGAATGTGCAGTAGATGTAAAAGAAGTAGTCATATTTCTTGGAATATACACTTTTTTCTTTTTTTTTCATAGATACATATTTTATATATATTTTCAATATATATATAATGCATATTATATTTTATATATATATATAATTTTCCTCTGTGGATGGAAAATTAGGAGTTCTCACATTCTGATACCTTGAGTATCTTTTCTGGTAGAATATGTAATTCAATATAAAAATGATATATCATAATATAGTACAGATAGATGGAGACTGAAAAACGATGTTTCTTCTTCTAGAAAAACACCTTTCCTCAAAATATTTTTGGGCAGGGATATGAGGTATTTTATATAGTTTAAACTGCTTTGCTGCTATCTAAGTATCTGAAGTACCGTTTAGAATTTCTCATGTTTTTCCAACAAAGATTGCAGTAGGTTGAACAGATAAATTAAAGAACAATTCAAGTTGCTTTTTCTGAGATATTGGAAAAACTATATGGAACATAATAGCTCTATAGCTGAAGTGGCAAAGCATATGAAAGCCATAAAGTTACTGAGGAAAAGTCCTGGATTACATAATATAGAACATGCCATACAAATCTTATTTCAAGCACTCCAAAATTTCCCATGTAATAAACTGGTTCCAGAACAAGACATTTTGTTGTTAATAATACTGATAAGCAAAGCACTTCAATTATATGTTTAAACCTCTCTGAAGGTCCATTCACTCAGCAAGGCTAAAGCTTTAAAACTGAATACATGGTGAAGAACTCTTTTCCTAAGTCAGATCCTTTCATTTTTCTTTGCAAGGCTGTATGGTTAGGTAATCCAGGCTCAGTGACAGATTCCAGCTGCAGCAGACCGTTGTGATTTAACCCGTGCTGGTAACTAAGCCCTACACGTTCACTCACTCCCAGAATCAGAAGGGTAAAAGTGAGAAAACCTATGGGCTGAGATAAGAACAGTTTAATAATTGAAATGAAATAATAAAACAAAATTGTGATGATGGTGGTGATGCTACTATTACTAATAATGATAATAATTTCTCATGTGCAAGACAGCAGTTTGCATCTGCAAAAATATGGTAGATAGGTCTAATATGGATGGAGCAAAAGATGAAGGAGTGTCTTAACAAGAACGGGATGGAGCTTGTATGCAAAACAGTGACTCTGAAGAAGCCCTCTGAGACAGCCTTACACAGACAATCCATATTTTGGTTGTAAGGCTGACTAGGTGTTCAGAGTTTTGTTTCTCTCTGTGTCGAGAATTACTCCAACTAAATGGCCCAGTGGACTTTACTGCCATCCCTTCCCTCTGGTCAGAAGTCAAGTACTGATTGGTGACTCCAGAAACACTGTACTTGGTAGCTCTCTTGGAACCAGTACGCATCCAGATAACCATAATAACCATCAGGGCCTACTTTATTTTTAAAAGCAGGTCTCTTTTCTGTAGTAGCCTCAAGCTTTTGTGGCATTTCAATTTTTCCTGTTTTAGTGGAGACTGTACCAGAGTATGCTTGGCAAAAGCTTCCTACTGAAGGTGATGTGTAAGATTATGTCAGGAAAACAAGCAGAAAACGCCAAATCTCTGGACTACTGATCCTTACCAAGGATGAGGGACACCTCATCCTTTATTTTATTCCAGGACCCTTGCACAGACTTAGACCAAACTGCAGTCTGTTACTCAGAGGACAGTTTACAGTGTTAATGTAGGGACCTTCTGCCTCTGCTGCAAAATGCTGTCATGTTTTCAACCACTCCTGATTTGCCTTCAGGTTGCTTTGAACTGCAGTAAATATTAGCAATTTTTTATTAACATATGTGGATATTTGATTTTGTGAATTGTCTTTCCTGTGTGTTAAAAACTTACAGATTGAAGCATCATGTCAAAATCGTACTACTTACATTTTTGCATGGTAGGGTGCAATTTATTGATTTTGAAACTGAATTATTCAAGTCACTGTTTGGCAGTGAAATTATGCAGCCTCAAAAAAAGCTGAAACCTAAAAGAAAAGTGTCATGTATACAAAACGGAGTTGTTTAATGAAAGGATAATCTTGTCTCTATGAGGAAAAATCAGTAATGTCTCAAATGTGAAATACGAAATTATTGATAAACATTAGACCTGATTCACAGCTTGGAACAAATCTTGCATTTAATCAATAGCAGCACTTGATTTTCAAAACTTCTACAAATTCGTACATTCAAAAGAGCTTATGACACATGGAAAATGATAATTATGGAGAATGTAGTATATATCATCCATACTAAAAAAAAAAGGTAATATGCTGTTTGAAATACTTAGGTTAATGCTCCTTTCAAATATTGAGGGTGTTGTTGTATTTTGCTGCTCAAGAATTTTCATGCATATGATAGCTTTTCTGCCAGTATTCAAAGCAGACAGGCACCTAAGTTCCAGTCCATTGAGATGAGAATTTAGCCTTTGGGTTGAAACACTCAGTTTCCATCAGAAATCTTCTAATCTACCCATATCAAATTGAACAGTGCTATAGTTGAAAGTCTTATGCGGTGTGAAATAGAGAATTTGCAGACATGGATGTTCTGAGTTCAAAACTACTTAAACTATTCAGAAGTAAAAAAAGGGCCTGGACATATCCCCCAGAAACTAGACATTTGATGAAGTTCAATTTTATGTTGGAACTTCTTGACTTAAACTCTTTTCTCATTGCTTAGATCTGTAGTATAAGCTATTGATAAAGGAGTTTGAGAACACTGCCAAAGCACAGACAAACAGAATCTCAGTTTCCCACAGTTTTGAAGGGACTTACCTAGTTTTGTTGCAATTAGATATTTACTACAATTTCTCCTTCTTTCATACTCAAGTACCACTTGCTTTATTTCACCTCCTTTTCCCTTTCACTGTGGTGGGTTTTTTCTGTCCAGCCCCTCCCATTTGTATTCAAACTTCTCATCTTTCCCCATTAACATAGCACCAAAATGTAATGAACAGCTCTCATATGGTCCATTCTTTCAACCTTATTCTCAAAATTTCAACTCATGTGTCTGAATTCACTTTGGTATTATTATCTTCATAGTAATGATCTTTATCATGTCTTGACAGAAGCAGCAAAACTAAAAATTATTTTAGAATTCTGTTGCATTTTCTTTTCTAAGTGAGATCCCACAATCTTCCCTCTGTGGTTAAGAAAGACTTCTGAACTTCAACAGTGCCTGAGGGGAACCGAAACCCTGCATGCTTTCAGGTTCCCCTATGGCTGCCGTGTTACACTAATAGTCAGTAATAAACTAGGAGGAGCTGCTGACTCTCTTGAGGTAGAAGATGCCTTGCAGAGGGATCTAGAAAGGTTGAAGCATGAATGGGATTAAAGCTAACAAGTCCAATGCCAGATTCTTCTCCTAGAATGGCACCATGTACAAGTTCAAATTGGGAGAGGAGTGGCTGCAGAAAGGGACATGAGTGTGCTGGTGTGTTGGTTTAAAGATAAACCAGCAG
>VZRE01014639.1:0-102099 GCA_013396775.1 Cephalopterus ornatus
GAGAAGCAGAGTGGATGGGCAGTTTCCATGATAGGAGACTATCTCCCTTAAATGCATTATCACTCAGTGCCTTTGAATAACTGTCAAGGATTTGACTTCCAAGTATAAAAATTCCATAAAACTCTTCTGAAGACAACTTGGGGCACTCTGCCTATACACCTCAATGAGATTATTCTTGGAAATACTCATACATGCAGTAGCTATAGGGTCTTCTGAGAGAGATGAGGTGACTGAAGCACATCTGCTTCCAAGATGACCTGATCTACATATGGCAAGCAAAGGAGGAAGATATGACCATAATGGCAGGATCCTGCACCAACAGAGTCCTCGGTCTGTGCACCCTCAGTCGAAAGAATCTGTTGACTCTTGATCAAAGTTCTTTTAAGGGGTCCTATTTATGTGATCAGCAAGATTTTGCAGTTACAGATATAGGTTCAACAAGTTCAGCTCACTCAAAGTACATTAAAAACTACTAGGAATGTTTAAAAACTGCTGTACAGGAAGTCAGTAACAGGTCTTTTTATGTTAGAATAACTGTGGTTGCACTGGAGCAACTACAGTCTGACTCTGATCTGTTGCGTTGCTTACATTCTTCTTAAAGGAAGGCAAGCAGACTTATCAGCTGGAAATCAGAAAAAATCTCATAAATCCCCCCATTAGGCTGAGAAAGACATTTCTAATATCCAAAATTTGAGAAATATTTGTAGCATCAACTGGATTAGGCAATAACCATAATAATTGGGGAACTCTGCAGGATGGTCTTCCTCAAATCCCTTTACTGAGTGGGTAATTGAAATCCAGTTTACCACTTTAGGTATCTTACCCAGTCCACAGTTCTGGACTGGGTCACTTAAGATTTCTTTTTTGATGCAGTTCCATTTAAGAGCCAACTGGTCAAAGCTCTTACCTAAGGCTTGAGGCATTAAATTCAAATAAGTACAAACCTGGCAGAACTGAAACTTGAAAGGGATACTCTGCAACACATTAAGTCATTAAGTGTTCTAGAAACTTGTTGATAATGCTGAAGAATAATGAATAATGACATCATAAATGTAATAATTATTAATTAACAACTATTTTATATTTCCACTCAAAACGCAGGGATAGATTCGGAAGATTTTTTTTTAAATTGCAGATAAAGATAAACCAAGGCAAAAATTAATAATTATCTAGTATCTGCTTAAAAATGTAGTCATTATTTCCATTTCCATTTCCAACCAAACAATCTTGATTTAGATTTAAATTTAAAGCCCTTTGTACTAAAGGCGGTGAAAAATAAAAATAAATAGATGCACAAATCCCACTGATATGTATTTTCTGTCCCTTTTGTCATGACTTCATCAATGGAAAGGATTTTGGACTAAACAGAGATGAGCCCTATGGAGTTTTGACACAGACTTTGGAGGGATCAGTGCTTTGTATGTTGGATAGGACTCTGAACCATGTAAGTTGGTAGGAAAGTTTTATTGGAATGAGGGAAAGATGACACCATGTACATAAATCCTTGTCAGTAATGAGAATGATCATACTAGAAATGCCAGACTGGTATCACCTTCCTATTTTTTTAAGTTCCCAGTCAGGTTGACCTCTTGCAAATTCGGCAGAGTATGTAAGCCTTGTGAATGTTTTAAACAATACAGTTTTAATCTAATATAACACTGCAAATGCTGAAGAGCCTGTAGGCTAAGAGGCAGATCATTGAAATGCAAAAACAAATTTGACTGGAGTCTAAACAATGTTGGCCTCTGCTGCAAACCATAGCTTTCTTTTGACATGGAAAGAGAGAATGCATTTTGCCAGAAGGGAATTAGCTTGGAAAGCCTCTGTAAATGATACTGTGATGAAAATAAACAGTCCCCTAGCCTTAGTTTCACAGTTGTGCATGAGAAACCTAACAGATTATGCCTCATGTCATGAGTGCTCATTAGCTTTTGGCTGCAGCCCATGCCTTGGCCTTGGGGATCTCATGAGAACTAAATCACTGATGTCAATCATTTCTCTCCGCGATGACACTGCAGTTCTTTGCAGTGAGATGCCCCTGGTGTCTGTAGCATCCTTGCTAGTAAATGATCATTGCTGGAAACGCTGGCTTGCCTTTACACTTGTGCTTTGTCGGCTGTCATTTCTCAGCCTTCCCTTTCCTTACCTGTCATTGTGCTTCAGTTTCTCTCTCCTCTTTTTTTATGGTTTTGGAGGTTCACAGTGATTTGGTCTCATTCATTCTTATCAGCATCTCCCTCTGCTCTAACTACTTTTGTCTTGGTATCAGTATCTCCCTTTTTTTTCACGTAACTCTCCCGAGGGAAAGTGGACTGACCCGCGGCAATTCCATCTCCCTGTTGGGGTGAGAAGAGTCAGGGAATTGAGAAAGCTACATGGGGTTTTTTGCTAGAAATGGGCATTTAGACATTTCTCCTTCTCCCTTTATGTGCCAAACTGCTAATTGCAGAGCTCTCACTGGTTCTGGACCAGCCTCCAGTTCAAACGTTGGCATGGGGGGGAAATTAGTTTTTCATAGGAGCTAATTTGATATACAACAGCATAACAAGAAGCCAGGATAAAACTTCCTTCTGAAAAGCAGTTAATGTCTCCAAGTTATAAAAAAAAAAAGAAAAATTCCAAACAATAAAAAAACCACACCAAAGCCCCAAAACCAAACTAACAACGAAAAAACTCCCATAAAAAATTACATGGTAATCCTTTTATGTATTACTGAAGTTGAGACAAAAATTTGCAGGTATAAGAAAACTAAAAGAAATCTTATTGACACCAAGAATCTCAGAGGTCTTTTAGTAAAAAACTTGACGGATAAGGAGTTCCAAATAATGTTTCGGCCTTAATTTTTACAAATTGAAGTTAAAATTTTTCCTTTTTGTTTTTTAATAATTCTAAAAGTTCCCTACACTTATTAGACACATTTATATACCATACTATTAAAATACCATACAGCTGGAAGAGAAGAAATCATAAGAAGGACACCAGACTCACCTCTATATTCTTCATCAGTTATTTTTCAACCAAAGTAGAGTAAAATTTGCCAGGGCTTCCAGATTTTTCAATCCTGGAAATTTTATTGCAATAAAGCTTTTGCAAATTTACACATTTTTGAAGACCATCTATTTTCTCAGATGAGGTATTATTTTGCAGCACTAATAACTAATAATTTTGCAGCATTAATAACTAACAGGAACTAATGACTTGCTCAGAAAATTGTTAGGTAGCTCCAAATAAATTGAGACCTCAACTTCTGTGCAGAATTCTGCTGAGAAAGCTTTTCAGTTATGCCAACAAAGAGAAAGTAGTAGCAGCTACAACGATTCATGATAAATGATCATATGTTTTTAAATAAAATATTATTGTCATTAAAATATATTCTTTCTAACCAGTTTTCTGGTAACGGTTTCAATGTAATTATTCTAGTCTTAAGAAATGTTATTTCCAATGAGAAAGAAAAAAAACCCAGAAGTAGGTTCAAAATTACAAAAACCTGTAATAAACAATTTGATACATATCTAAAAATGGGATTTTTTTTTTGATACTTCAGTAAGAAGTGCCAGATCTAACACCTTCATAAGGAAGAGTGAGAAATTGCACCCACTTATCCCTCAGTTCAGTATATTGTATTTGCACAAAGCAGAAAGATACAGTAAAAACAAACCAGTCAGAGCTCATAATCCACCAAAAACCTGAACAAAATGCCCTCTGCATGTCAGAATATAACTAAGAGTATAAAAACCCCTGCCACAATATTTGTAAGTGATCACGCAGTTGCTATGATTAATCTTCAGCATTACCACTTACTAGTAATGAGCTGGACTGTTGCAGCAGGTTTGGGTTTTTTTTTCCTTTTGAAAGCACTTACATCATGTAAGTACACATGTAACCACACAATGTGTAAACTACACCCTGAATATACCTCCCACTGGACCAGGTTGCTCCAAGCTCCGTCCAACCTGGCCTGGAACACTACAGGGTATGGCATTCACAGCTCCTCTTGGCAAACTGTGCCAGTGCCTCAGCGCCCTCAGAGCCAAGGATTTCCTCCTAATACCCAATCTAACCCTGCCCTCTGTCAGTGTGAAGACATTCCCCCTTGTTGTGTCCCTCCATGCCCTTATAAAAGTCCCTCTCCAGCTCTCTTATAGCCCCTTTAGACACTGGAAGGTTCTCCAAGGTCTCCATGGAGTTGGGTATGATGGTGGCTGGTGGTTAGGAGATTCCAACCATCCAGAAAGTAGTGGAGTATAAGATATTCTGACCACCTTCATAAGAAGGCTGAGGATTGCACCCACTTATCCTTGTACAGAATATATAACTCAGAGGTAACAGGACTCGAAGCTCGGCTCATATTTCAAGACGTGCATTTTGCGTATCTCCATTGTCATGAACTGAATTTTCACTTTCCAAATGCTGCCTCCTTATAGATTTATTACTTCGTGTTTTACCCAACATTTGCAGATTGGACAATTCGTGTTGTGCTCTCTGGAGCCTTCTCTTCTCCAGGTTGAACAACCCTGGCTCTCTCAGCCTGCCTCTGCAGGACTGGAGCCCCAGTCCTAAGGGGACAGTGGCAACTGGATGCATGTGCTCCTCAGCTGTCCAACAGTCTGACAGCAACACACTGGACAACTTCCCCATCCCTTTGCTGGGCACCTGACCCAGTGTTGGTGATTAATTCAAGCTGCAATGACTTTTCCTCTTGCTCTTTTCATGTGCAGGGTGGTGGAGTGGGGCTGATAAGCTGGTTTGTGAAGTGTCGGAAAAAGAGGGTTTTAGGGAGTTTTACTCTGTATTGTGCCATGGGAGGGTGTCATTCCTGCACAGCAGTTTATCTTGGGGGGGGCAGTAGAGATTAACTGTGCCAAACTGCAGCACGGGAGCTTACTGTGGATCAACTGAAATCAATTACAGTTGTGAGCATCAGTTAAAATGGGCCATTCTCAAGGAAAAAAAAAATAAAAATGCTCCCTGAGCCATTTTCACTGGATTAATTTTATCAATTTAAGAGTAATTATAATTAAATCACTATGTGGTTTTGTTTTGTTGGGGGTTTTTTCCCCCCATTTTGTTGCAGTCAGACCTGCTGAGCTCTTCCCAGTGGTAGGATTGCTCGGCAGAAAATTGGATCCTCGCTGAAACAAAGGCCATCAAAGACGTCTGATTTGTGTGTATGGAGGTTAAATGTATTGAAAATAGGAAAGATTTTTGTTAAACCCTTCGTGTTAATGTTTTTTTGGCATTTCTAGTGGAGAGGGAGAAAATTGCTCAAGCAGTTCTGTCAAGAGCCGGTCTGTCTGTAGCTCGTTACTTGCACTGCTTTTTTATGACACGAGATGTCACTCCAAGTCCACTTAAAGCAAAACCTTCCATTTATTTCTACCTTGTAAAAGATGTTTTGGCTTCGTCTTAGACTTCTCTATTCATTCACTTACTCAAAGACAGATATACATATATATATATATACACATTTATATATATACATACACATACATATACATACACATACATATACACATTTATATATATACATACACATACATATACATACACATACATATACACATTTATATTTATACATATGTAAAAGTACCGTTTCTTTTAGCAGAAGTCTGTAACAAATTAAGTCTATGAATCCAAATAGGCTTTCCTGAATTAACATATCATAACAAGTACGTAATAGAACAATTTGAAATTAATGCTCTGAAAACTTTCTAATTCAAAGAGAAAAAAAAACACCAAACCCCCAAAACATCTACTGCGAGCCTTCTCCCGAGAAATTTTTATGCAATTTTGCTTAAGTATTCTGTTCCCTTTACATCAGATCCTGCAAGAAAGCGGGTCTTGTTTGGCAAATTACTTGTTTTTTCTTTCTTTTCTCCTTGACAAAGAATCTCAGTAAATTAGTTTAGGCAGCAAGGCCAACCGATACCATTTTGTGATCTGTTTAATATTTTTTAAACAGTAATTGAATGAACAAGCATTAAAACTGGACACTGAATCCAAATTCAGATGTGCATTGGTAGTGTCAGTAGCAAATTGCAACTGGTTTTGTTTCTGAGTGTCTAAGGGGATGACTCAGTATTGGCAGCGAGGAAAGCCAAATGATCTAATTTGGGTATAGGGATTTCTGTTTGAATGGAAAGCACTCCTATCTCACCAGAAGGGAATTATTGTAAAAATCAACCCTTTTGTCCCTTTCTAGGTAACTAAATCATCTCACAGTGACCTGCTCTGGCAGCCCAAAATCTGTGCACGTAATATTCCTGATCTCTTTAACTGCAGCAAACATGCAGGGCAGCATTACAATATTAATCAGTAACTCAGCTTATTAAGAGCTTGCTAATGTTACTGCTACATAATCTTGTGATGGTTTATAAAGCCATTAAACTGTATATTTGCATGTACAGTATTTTAAAAATGTCTGGCAGCAGTTGCTAGGTTTCTCTTTTAATGTAAAGGATTTTCAAACCTATCTCGGGCTGAATTAATCATTCTGAGTGTGTTATCTTTCACCTTCTGCTGCGGCACATTCTGCTCTGATTCTGCTAATGCCTTTTAGTATAATTTAAAATGATTTCATAGGACGGTGAAAGCAACTGTTTAAGTGCTGCTGGTGCTTTGCTGCTGTATATTTACTTTAGGAATTGTCCTTGTAGGTTTGCTGACTGTCATGGAAACTTTTGAAACTGATGTTCTTCACAATCTCATGGATCACTGTGTGTCATAGACATGCGTTTCTGTCTCTGCCTTTTGCTGATGTTGATATTTGATGGTTTCACAGGCATTGCCAATCAGTCATTATTGCATTTGTTTCTAGAAAAATCTCAATCCTTTAAAAGATACTGTTTGTAATCTATGTGCAGCTTTTTGTCTGCTTCTGCTTTGCACCTCTGGGATATTTCTGACTTTCACTGTGTCATTTTTTAATCCAGGTGCTTCTGGAATCACCTCTGCAAACCAGTGCATATTTAGATGAAATGGCAAGAATCTGTCATGGTAGACCTTGTGTAAATGTTTAAGAGGGATTAGTCTCTCTGTGCCTTAGCATTAATAGAACTGTTATCACTTCAGCTTTTAGTATCAGGTAAGATATACGAAATAGTTTTTGGGTGGTTTTTCTTTTTTTCTAGTAATTTTATCAGTAGAAACATTTTGATACAAAATGCCTTTTAAGTGTTTAAAATAATTGATTTCCCATTAAGCACCTGGGAAATGTCACCTCTTCAGCTGTTATTGGAGGCAGTTGTGAAGGAAGACTGAGTTACCTCAGATGACTTTGTTTGGGGATAGCTGTTGAAAGTCTGCAAGGAGATTAAAAAAAAAAACCATAAACCGATAAAACTTCATTAGTGCTTCTAAAAACAATAGGTAAGGCATTACTTACAAAATGTTTTGTTGTTGCAGTGTCTTCTTCAGCCATCTCTGGACCGGATATTGTGTTAACAGAGAGAAATGAGCTCAGCATTGATCTATAAATTAGCAGTTGCCTAGTGACTCATGGTCTTGGCTCACTTGCTTTGTGCAAACAAAAAATAGCACTGTGCAGTAGTGGATATATGCCAATTTTTTGTTAGGGTCACTGTCCCAGAGCTGACAGCAATTTTTGACATAAATTTTGACAGGGAGAGGAACTTGAAAATGGAAGACGTCAATGAAAGCAGGGAATTGTTGAGAAACAATCAGCTAGGTAACTACAGAGGAAAGTTGCTGTAAAAACACTGCAAGGTAAAAAAACCACACACACACAAATTATCAACAGAAATATATGAAAATGAGCAGTGTAGAATAAAATGGAATTTGCAGAGCACATATTAACTGGGTTAACTTAAACTTTATCCTTGCAATCAATAATATCAATAATGGGTCAGTAATATCCAACCCACTAAACTCTTTAAAGTTTACAATCTATATTTTTCGAAGCTTACGGGTGGCAAGGTTAATTTCTCCAAGAGTGGGGATCAAAACTTTCCGTGCTTTCCAAGGAGGATCTGCAGATACAGGAATGTGAGTGTGTTTCTCTTCTTGGTAGTGAATATTTCCAATTTTTGGAAGAGAATAAACTCTGTTGTTTGAAAAACATCACCTTTTTCTCTCTCCATCCTTTTTGTCTTTCTTTTCATTGAAGGTTTGAACAAGCTTCATTGAAACAAAAGTAAATCTTTCATGCGTCATGGTGTCACTACAGGGTCATGAATCATAGAAACACAGAGTGGTTTGGGTTTGGAAGGAACCTTAAGGCTCATCTCATTCCAATCCCCCGCCACGGGCAGGGACACCTTCCACTAGACCAGGTTGTTCCAAGCCTGATCCAACTTGGCCTTGAACACTTCCAGGGATGGGGCCTCAACAACGAAGTCACAAGGGCTTTAACTTTGGTTGTGTCTTGCAGTTTGTGTGTACTCCCATAGCTCCACTGAATCCCTTGGAATGATGCTATTTTGTACCACAACTGTTTTATGGTCATATTCTTCCCTGCTACTGACTTTATCTATACACAGGGCACGAAACCCAAGTGTTTGAAAGACGGTGTGGAAGAATAATTTCAGTCTTATGAGGCATCCCTAAGAATCATCTTTCCCTGGAGCCTGGATACACTGAGATCAATACCACTGGTTACAGAGTGGTAGGGAGAAGCAAACAAAAGTATTCAAGAGAGTTCTTGAGCACATGCTGCAGTCACACTGCAATGGCAGCTACCAGGGGTCTATAGGAAATGTGAACCTCAAAAAGGTAGCATTGGAATATTTTGTCTACTATTTGGGGCAAAAAAAATCACACTTGAGAGCAACAATCAAATGCAGTGAGGAATTTGCACCTGCTTTTCTTTTCTCACATTCTTCCGTGGGGAATAGCACATCTCTGCATCTCTGAGGCACTGTGGAAATTGAAAACCTGCCGGACCGGAACAAGTGCCCTCAGCTTTCCAGGATGAAATAATACCTTAATTGGTCTGTCTGCATGGGTGCCAAGCCCTATCATCTCAGTCTGACAGATATGATGAGAAAAACATCCGAGATCTGGTGTCAGCAAACCTTCCTTGAGCTATTTGTATCTTTTAATGGAGAGAACTTCTAATGTAATTCACAGAACAAGGATACTTTAAGACACTGTTTTGGGTCTGTAATGGACTCCTACATAACCAGCTTCAGAAAATCTTAAAAAGAATATTTTTATTTCTCTTGCATTTCTTTTTTTTTTTCATTAACATTTTTAACCTGCATTGCAGAAACAAGACCAGCAAGCACCTTGGGAAGTCACCCAGTTCACCCCTTTGCTCCAAGGCAGAGTGGACTCTTTCAAACACTCCCTGTGTAATGTTTCTGTAACCCGTTTTTAAAAGCCACTGGTAGCAGAAATTCCAAAACCAAAGACTAATGGCACATTTTAATCCCAAAAAGCAGAGAAAGTGAATGCAAGAGAAAATAGTGGTATTCTCCATAACACTTTCATATTACATTACCTTTTAGAACTTCCTGCAGGAGAGCAAGAACCTGGAAGTTTCAAAGTCTCATCTGACTGTGTCAGGAGCTTCCATCATGCCTCTGAATTAATTGTGCAAGTTTATATCCCTTGATGTTATGTCAGGAATACATTTCTTGTTCAAATTCCTGAACTGAAGATTGATGATAGGAAATTGAATAAGCAGGCTTTCGCGCTATTATTGTGATAGAGGAGAAGAAAACCCAATTTATAGTTTTGAACAGGTTAATATATCAAAAACCTGCAAAATATAAATAGTGAAAGCCTCCAAAACATAAAGCCATTTTTGAAATAAACTAACAGGAAATCATATTTAGCTGACAGTAGGTTCCCACTGTAAAATAGTTATTACACAGTCTAAAGGACTTAAAATTGCTAAAATTATAAAATTAGTAACCTAAGTTCATGTTGTGAATGACTAAGTTAATGGAACATCTAAAAGGCTGCTAAACAATTTTATCTTTTGAGGAAAGGAAGACTGAGAGATGACCAACTCGTATTACTATGAAATAGTTCTACTTTTCAAAGAAGGACTTAAGGCTTTGTGTTTGTGTTATAGTTAATTTAAAAAGAAGTGAAGGATTTCTGCCCAGTTCTGAGATCCGCCATTGATGTATTTCCTTTGAAAAGATGCAGCAAAAATGTGTCTTTAATTCCCCTTCCTGTATCACCATAGGTAAAAATGTTCTGGGGCGAAAGGATTATGCATGAGTTTCTGTGATGGAAGTGACTGTGCTCTGACAAGGCTGAGATACTGATATTGCCAAGGCAAAGGAGAATTTCGAGGAGCCCAAGTGACTGAGGCCATCTGAAATGCAGAATGTCTCTGTCAAGAGAGGTGTCAGGGATGTGGAGCCCCTGAGCATCAAGAGTCCTGACAACTGCCTCCAGTTGCTCTGGGAGAGGGACTACGATTTCAAAAGCGCAGCTGAAAGGCTGCACTCACATTTCTGGAAAATTCTTTCAGCAATATAAGACGCCAGTCTTTCTGAGCATAATATAAGAACCAGGTACCAGGGCTCAGGGCACTCAGTTGTTCCATTTTTGAAGTGAAGAGAGTGTCTTTCTCTGATGCTTCTATTGTTGAAATAGGTGTTGAAAATTTCATGTACACACCATTTCCAGACCTTCATCTTACTAATTCTGTCATAATTTGTGAGAGAATAGAATAGAATAGAGTGATAGAATAGAATCATTAAGGTTGGAAAAGACTGCCAAGATCATCAAGTCCAACCTTGAACCAAACCCCACCGTACCCACTAAACCACATTGTGTGAAATGCCACATCTACTTGTTTTTTGAACACTTCCAGGGGTGGTAACTCCACCACTTTCCTAGAGAGCCTGTTCTAGTGCTTAACTACTCTTTCAGTGAAGAAATTTTTCCTAATACCCAACCTGAACCTCCCCTGGCACAGCTTGAGGCCATTTCCCCTTGTCCTATCAGAAGTCACACCTGGACCTGGATCTCCTTGCTCTTTTAAAGAACAAAAAAAAAGAACAGAAACTAAACACCACCACCACCACCACCAAAAAAATACCCCAAACCAACAAACAAAAGCAAAACAAAGCAAAAAAAAAAAACTGACAGAAAAAGCAAAATAGGCACATAAGGGCCACACGGCCTAATGCCAGTCTACATTCATTCCCAGAGGGGGATAAATCATGGGTGTGTGTCTCAGTAGAGAATTTCCAGCCAGTCCAACAAAGAAGAGAATTCCTCCAACTAGGAGAAGAAACACAAAAACTGACAGTATCAGGTGCTTGGCTTCTTGCAGAAAAGAGGAAATGTGGCTCCCCAGAATGTTGGTTGTAACATAGCATCGTGTTCTTGACCACGTCTTGGGCCAGCTGTGATTCACATTATTTATTTCACTAAACTAAGCTCCTTATAAAGCCACCTAGAGCAACAGTAACAAAGGCTGGTTTGCTATCCACAGCAACATACACATGTGAGCAGAAAAAGTGCCTTCTGGGATTATGAGCGAGAGGCAGGCATAATGAAGAGAGCTGATGAGACTTGTTTCCTGGTCATGCTGCCCACAGACCAAATTAATTCCAGGAGATGAGTAAAAGATGGGAAGACGTGCTAATTAGCAGCTTTTTTTTTTCATTTTTTTTTTTTAACAAAGCAGTTCTCTACTTCAAAATCTAATTAGCTTTCTAGATAAGGCCTAGGCTGAAGTTTCTGTTTCTCCACTAAAAGGATTATGTGCCTGTATTTCCAGTGCTTGAAGACAACTGCTCTGGACTGATGAATATTTACTTGTATAGTCTTTACTTAGGTACTAAGGAATTATATATATACTTATATATTCCTTCTAGATAATGAGAACACTCTTTCATTACAGCTCAGGGGAATTACACAGCACAATAGATTTCCTCAAAGACAGAGAAGGTAAAGAGAACACAAAGAGTTACAAATCATTAAGATCATTATACCAGGGTGGTGGAAAGCACTCATGATTGTAAGACAATAAACGGAGGGAGAACAGAAGAGGAGGAGTCTGGGAGCAACCACAGTAAGAAGAGAAAAACCAAGAGAAATAGCCAAGATTTATTTGCTTTTCCTACTGTTTATATGTAGAAGAAAGAAAACAAAAGTCGGGAAACAAGGATAGAAGGAAAAGAGAAATCTAGAGAAAAATATAAAAAAGAACTTAGCTAGTTAGATTCAACTGGCTATGAGTGTAAGATAATCTCCTGGGAAATACATGTAAGTAGTTGTTTGTATCACATCTCTGTACATTTCGGAGGAAAAGATAAGTATGATAAATAGTTATGCTGGAAGAAATAGAGATATAACCCTCTGCAGTTTGCAGCCAACACACTGGATTTACTACAGTGAAATATGTAATTTTAAAAATTCAATGCTATACTCGCAAGTAATTTCTTCCCAACTTTTAGGCTGCAGTTTTAAATCAATTAAGATGTTTGAAAACAATTAGGAAAACCATGAAGGAGGCTGATACGCTAGTTCAGGGCCAAACTTGAACAAAATTCTGCTTCAAGTCTGATTTCAGAAACTGATTTCATCTGATTTCAGGTGTTTAAAGATAATGGGATGCTATTCACTGAAACATGACACCCACGAATAAAGCCACCGAGGAAGGGTATGGTACTGTACTGTAATGGTGGCAGCACGTAGTGAATAAAGCTTTAAAGACTGCCTTAGCGTGTTCGGAAGACAAGCTCTGAGCCTCAAGACCACAGAGGTAAGAGGACAGAGGTGAATTAATTTGTTACTGTTACTTGCCTTTGGTATCAGTCAATCACAAAGGATGCTTTAAAAAAGCCACCCAACACCCCAGCAGCTTCTCTACAGTGCGACAGACCTAGGACTGTGCTGCCACAGGGCTAATAAAGACAAGCTCAGGCAGCAGTTTTTCCCTTCTGAAACTAGCTCACATTTCTAGGGACATGCTGAAAAAAAATAGAGGAGAGAGAATGAGAAAGATGTTAAATTTGGTGATAATGAAACTCTGCATATTGAACTAGGATCAAGTTGGATTCATTCTCTCTTGCCGGGGAAATTTGATTGCTTTTTTAATAGAATTATAAAATGTAATAGAAAGAAGGAATCCAAAATCTCGCTCGTATTTGATGGAATGTGTATTTGAAACCTCTCAAAACTTAATTCAAGGGGACTTAGGTGGGAGAACTGCCACTGGCAGAGTGGTAATACCTGTATGAGATCTTATAATAAAACCAGCCATCGATCAAGTGAAGTCTTCAGTCTTCCAATAAAACAAAGACATGTCAGATGTTTTTACAGAAGTTACTGATGGTATAATACAGTGATGCCTCAATCAAATCATTTAGAGGCAGCACAGGAGCATGCAGACAAATGCTACTTCTGCTGCAGGGGAAGGAATGGCAATGCTGATTTTCCTATCCAGATAGACCAAATAAAGTCCACACTGTCTTGAACTCTTCCACTTAAAATCATGGCAAAATTACTTTGCCTGAATGACATGTATGCCTGAGGATTATTCATGTCATTGTGGTCTGAGAGATAGATCAGAAACTGGGGATGTGTGGATGGGGAGGCAGCAAACAGTGTAAAACACGCTCCTGAATTCTGGTTCAATGGTTCAAATATTCGCTGCTCACTGACTGCAGTGAGGTTTGGCCCTGGCAATACTCTTGGCAAAACCAATTTTGTCTTTCTGTGTGTTGCTAATGCCTCTAGACTTTCAGTCACCAGAGGAGGTATTAGAGGTCCAAATTGGGTGGGAGCCCAGGCAGAAAGAAACAACTTCTTTTAGCATCAGCTTACACATCGTTTTTTTCTCTAGAGTTTTGGGGTTGCAGTGGGATTCAAAAGATGGTTATGTGGGTTAGATGCTGTTGCCCCTCTGCCTAGTGTTTCACTGGAAGAGGAGATGGGCCAGACTCCTGTTGAGGCAGCTGTAACAAATCCAGACAGCCTTTCCAGCTGTTGGGATGTGCCTGCGAAGCTGCAAACCCTGTTCTCCAGCCTCTCACACAGGACTAAAGTATCGCTAGACAGAGTCAGTGAGAGGTGGTCACATCCTTGTGTGCTAAAGAAGTTCTGTCACTCACCATGTCATCAGAGAAGGATGAATGTGACAGGGTTCAATTTAGCAGACATGGACCTGCTTCCTCTGTGCCTGAGTCTGGGGCTCATTTGATGTGTATCCTCACTTGGACACGTGTGATGTTGTCTCTCTACACTGTGCGCAGTCCAGCCATGTGTGGCAGCAGGACCAGGGCAGTGACTGTGCCCCTGTGCTGGGCAGTGGTGAGGCCACATCTCAAATCCTGAGTTCAGTTTTGGGTCCCTCACGACAAGAAGGACTTTCTTCACAGAAAGGGTTGTCAAGCACTGGCACAGGCTGCCCGGGGCAGTGGCAAGGTCATCATCCCTGGCAGAATTTAAAAAACATGTAGATGTGGCACTCGGGGACATCATTTAGCGGTGGACTTGGCAGCGCTAGGTTAGCGGTTGGACTCGATGTTCTTGAGAGGCTTTTCCAACCTAAACAATTCTATGACTCCATATATTTCCACTGCTGGAACATCAGGGTCTGAGGCAGGCTCCCTAAAGAGCAGTCTCTCCAAGACTAGAGGACACAAATGGCTGAAACATCTGTCACAGCAGAGTGCTGGAGCACAGATTTAGTGCTGTGAGAAGAATCAGCAAGCTGGGCATGAGGGAGGGCAGTGAGGGGGAGACTCAGTGAGTTGCAGGGCAAAAGAATGGGAAATGATGGCTGAGGAGGCAGAGGGGACAATGATGTTCAATGGATGGATCGTCTCCATTCAGGGGGGACATGTGCTGCATCTGTGCTGCTTGTCATACTCATAAATGATGTGACAAACAGAGAACAGTGATGTGACAAGTATTAAAAATTATGTGGAACTAGGTTAGCGAAAACAAATGCTGCCTGCAAGGAGATGCCAAAGGGACCTCATAAAATTTAAGCAACCGGATCGTGAAACAATAGCTGAAACTCCACGTTGATAACTGCAAACTGCTGCACACGAGGTGGGACAGCCGTGAGTAGATATGCACCAATGAGCTCCAAATCAGCTATCACACCTCAGGAAAAATGATCTCAGACTCATTTTGTGATAATTCAATAAAAATATCAGTTCCATGTTTGGGAACAATGAAAAGAAAAAGAAGACACCACCAAAACAGCGGACAAAAAAGTTCGAAATCACTGAAGAGTGAGACAAAACCCCACACCTTACATCATCCAAGTAGTTTGACCTCTTCTCAGTTCTTCTTTGGCAAGTTTTGTGGGTTTTTTCTTTGTTTTGTTTTGGTTTTGTTTTTTTTTAAATATAGCTAGATAATGCTCAGGAAAGAGTACTGAGCATGACTGGCAGTATGGAACAATTTCCATATGAGGAGAGGCTAAATAGAAGTGCTCCCCTTAGAAAGCAGATGACTAAATCACTGAGGTATATCAAATATATAAAATGTATAAAATATACCCCACAAGTGGCATGAAGATGTAAATAGGGAATGATAGCCACTATTTCTTACTACACAAGCACATCACGAAATTGTCGGACAGGTCCAGAACAAACGAAAGGAGGTATTTCTTCAAGCAGCCTATAATTACATTGTGGAACTGGCTGCTACAGGATGCCATGGAAGCTGAAAGCATAAATGAATTAAAAATGCGATTAGGCAAATTTATGGATATACCTCCATCAAAGGCTGCTAAACAGAAGGATCTGCTTTCAATATCTGACTTGAGAAATCTTTCGGTAAAGATTACAGGAAATCTGCAAGGATATTGAGGAAGGAGGGCAGAGGATTTTCAGTCCCAGTGAAAGGCAGTATTTTTGCTCCTGATCTTCCTGTGTGCATTTTCTCTAGACAGCTGCAACTGGGTCTTCTCAGAGACAGGATCCTGAACAATCCTTTGGCTTGACTCATCCTGACTCTTTGTAATTCTTACTTTATTTCCTTTCTCTTTTCCCTTTATCTGTCTTCAGTTTTCATAACCAAATCATTGGGTTAACGAAGGCTCACAGTAGCACAGCTGCTGGCTGACCAGACTTCACAACCCCTCTTGGCTCCTGGGGGTGTTGGACTGTTTATTTGTGTCTGGTCTTAAAGCTCAGCACCTGGAAAAAGCAAGGAGGGTTTTTAATTAGCTCTCGGGTATGTGAGCTACGGAATTCATTTGCCCTGATGCATCTTGGAAAGGCTTTTGAAGGCACTGCTAGGCAAGTGTGGGCAGGTGTCTGAGGCACACCACGGACTGAAGGTGCAATTCTGATTACTGGAGATGACTGTGGTAGGGCACAGGGACAGTAGTTAGTGAGGTGAGCTAGACTGAAAAAATCTATATCAGAGATACTCTCCATGAATGAATTTCCATTATCTAAAAGAGCAATTCAAGGCACAATTAAAACAACGTGTAAATGATCCAGCTCTGGAACAGGTTGCAAACACTAACTGGGGGAGGAAAAAAGAGCAGCTAGGAAATGGAATCTGGAAATCAGTTTTAAAAAATGACCCCTCTCTTGTAAATCAATACTTCTGGAAATTGCTTTGCCCTTCCTCCTCCCTGTATTCTTATTCTCCATGGGAGGTAGAAATGTAAGTAGGTACATAGAAAAACAGAGTTTAAGTGAACATCAGCAGGAAAATGAAATGACAGTGGCACACTGAAAAGGAAACAAGGTTGGTCAATTTGATCTGCATATACAGAGGCATTATGTCATGAAGTCTCTTTTATTTTAACCATAGTAAAAACACATCTGTGACACTGCAACTAGTTTCAGAAAACTGTTATGAATAAAACCTGAACAAATTGCACGAAATTTAAAACCTGCAGCAAAATGAAAATAGAGAGTGACTTTTGGGAAGCTATGAATACATCAGAAAAGAAAACACCAGAGAGGGGGAAAAGTTGTTTAAGCTAAAGTACACTGTTGGCACAAGAACAAATGGCTGTAAACTGGTCATGAATAAATTTAAGCTGGAAATTAGAAGAGGAGTGAGTTTTTGGAACAGCTTTTCAGTAGAAACAAGAGGGACAGAACACTCTACCTCATTTTAAGATGACAGTGAACAGTTCATATGATATTGTTGCCTGAAATAGAAAAGTACTGTCTGGCAAGCCAGGAAGTCCCTTATATCCTTGTAATTCTGTATTATAAGATGAAGGTAGATTTGAGAACATAAACATTTGAAGGGTAGAGAGAGAATTACTTTCTTGAGAAACTTCCTGAGAGTGGTTATGCAATATTTACTCAAAGGGACTCACGGATGACTCACCATTTAGGTTGTCTAAAATAAGCCTGAATAAAGCAGCAATCCAGGTACTTTCAAGACGTGCCATTTAATGAACAAGCCAGTCTTAAATGTCACTCTTCAACATGAGCCATGCCACAGGGTCTTGAAGGTATGATACACAGGGAGGTGGATTCTCTGAAAGTTGCAGAAAACGAGGACATAGTGGCCAAAATTCACGAATGTTGGGCTGGGGATTCCTGCTGGCTCACCTCAGCTTGTAGGCAAGTGGTGTTGGGTTTTCATGTTGTTGGTGTGAGTAAAGTCTGCATCTTGGGAATAAGCATGCAGGAGGCATACTTTTCATGTGGAGGGTGTTCAGGGACCGTGAACAACCTGGTCTAGTGGAAGGTGTCCCTGCCCATGGCAGGGGGTTGGAACTGGATGGTCTTTAAGGTGCCCTCCAAATTCTGTGATTCCATGATTTCAAAAGGAGCTTCAGGACCAACATTTCCAGCCACATAGTTAAAAACGTCATGGAAGAACCTCAGATTCTGAGACCAGGTGGCCTCAGAAAAGTTCACAAAACTAAGGCACTAGCCATGGAAGTCAGCACCTAAAAGATCAGACCTCAGGTATAAAGATTGTCCAGTGCAGACTACAGAATTAGCTTCTAATTTTAATTTTATCTTTAAACAGCTTAATAGTTCTCTCTGAAGATGACTTACTTGGTTGTGGTTTTTTTTTTTTTTAATATTAAGCTGCCATTTAATTTTGTGTTTCACTTTGGGAAGATATGATGTTGGAAATGCTCAACAATCCCTTCTTCTCTTTCTTAGGCCCACAGGAGGGTCTACTGGCATCTGAAGGACAAACATAGCAGTGGGTTTCTCTTTAGAGCTGCTGGAACATGTTTTCCAGATCAATGGTGAAAATGATGGCAGAGAGACTGGAACATGTGGAAGATACAGTAGGGTGGAAGAACAGATCAAAATGTTTTTCTCTGACAAGAAAAATCAGTGTTGCTTAGACTTCATGCATTTTTAAAATAGTGGCCTGGATCCTTTGCAGTAGATCACTGTGGCACCAGGGACAGGGCATATTTTAGAGAGCGTCATTATCACACCAACAGCTTCACAGTGATGTTTTTGGTGAACTAGAACAGATCTTTAACAGAAGATGAAGATACAAATTCTATCTTCACTGATGGTCTGTTTTAATGGAAAATAAGCCAAAGTTAAAGCAGACGTTTTTTGGAAATTAAGCTATCCAAATGAGTTTTCTGATTTTAATTAAAAAGTTTTGACTCTTTACATTTTAAGACTCATTCCCATGCATATCAATACAAGCTCCTTTCACTGTTCTTGGAGATGTCTTTTAATCTACCCCTTGGAAACTTGCATTCCTTGATTAAATAAATATGCACTGGGAGCATTTAGTATCTGACCATGCCCACTTACACAACAGATGTCAAGCAGTTACCCTTTATTCTCAGTACAAAATCGAATTGCTAAAAGCATTGAAATTCTGGGCTCTGTCCAAGAGCAGCAGATGAATAATTAAAGTAAAAAAGACTTCAGGTTCTCACATTTCTTTTTCATGATCTCACTGGATGTAACTTTCAATACTGAGAATACCAGAGCTGGACAAAACCCTGACAGCAAGACTTTCACCACTGAAAATATAGGTTCAGAATCACATCTTACTGATTCTGCTGAACTGCTTCAACCGGGAGATGTAAATGCAAATCCAGAATCCAAACCACCATTTTGAGATAGTGTAATTTAAAATGTTTAACTTTCACAGGAGTGATTATATTTATCATATATAATCAAAACTATTCCAAAACTTGTTTTATATAAAACAGTGAACATTTAAAGATGCAGTAAAAAAACCAATCACACACCACTAATGAGCACAAAGGCAACTAACCTAGGAGTTTATTACAGCTGCAAGAAGGAAACGCTAAGAAAGTTCTGAGAAGTCAGAAAAACACAGAATCAAAAATGGTTCCTCCCTGTTTCTAGAAGTCAAACCTCGGGCAGCCTCTTCTCAGCTTTTTAGTTTCCAACTCTGTATTGAATCATACGGTCACTTATTATGTGTTCATGTCATTTTGATCTCATCACCCCTGGCTGGAAAGGCAGACTTACCAGGACCTGCCCCCCTGTTTCAGAAGGAAACAGTTGTGGTTTCCAGGTTAATTTTGTCCAGAAAGAGCTCATGAAACCGGTTCTACTGACAGCTGAACGGAGACACTGCTGTCCGGGAATGCTTCCTTCTAGCATCACAATCCTCCTTCCATTTGGAGTTAGTCTTTCTCATGCTGTCCTGAGAGCCCAGTTATCTCACTTCCCCCCCTCCCCTAGAGCCCATCTCCAGTTTTCTCTGTCGATTGAGGTCCTAGACCTCACAAAGCTTCTGCTGCCCGGGGTAGATGACAGCATCGTGAGAACATGTGGTCTTTCCTGCACTTGAAGGCAGGGCAATCCTTAGGGAAGGGTGAAGACTTCCAAGTGTAAAGCACAGAAAATATTCAACTCATTCCACTTGCTTGAATTTTTCTTGCCAACTCCCCGAACTGTGTGAAGGTCAAAAGCTCCTTTCCTCTTACAGAATCTTTCACTGGCTCTGATCTGCCTCTGTTTTCTTGTCTATTCCTCTACCGTGTTCAGCTGTAATGAGTTGATAAGCATTTAGATAAAGAAATTACAGTGAATGGGTTGTTGTTTTTTCCTTCTTGGACAGATTCTTTATGCCTTACTCTGGGAAACCTGCCCTGTAGCGTTGCTTGTGAGTTGTTACGGAGATGAGCTGTAATCTGTAGTTCTGTTTTCATAAAGATAATGTTAAAGGGCAAAGGTTGTATGTTGATGCAAAGTCTGAGCTTTCTAAGTTAGCGATTCATCTCAGCATTTTAAGGAAGATAACAATTTCCTCACAATCCACCAGAGGGCCCTGGATCCGATTTTACTTCTTTTTTTCTTTTTTTTTTTTTTTTTCAGAAAATGACTTCAATTATACAATGGAGCTGTTCACAGAAAACTAGCAGAACCCTGCTTTCATTTCAGGTTTTGATTTTTTGTAAAAGTCCAGTTCCATTAAGAAAAGAACATGCCACAAGTTATAAAAACAAGTAATCAGACGTATTTACTCATCTACTGACTCCACTGCAAAGGGCAGAGAATAAAAATTGATGATTTTAGGCGTTATTTATATCAGGGATTAATCCTGCCTGGATTTGCTTTTTCAGCACTGACATCAGCTAGAGTTTGGGGAATGTAGCCTTGTGTTCATCACAGACATTTAGTTCACAAAATAAAGCTACAGATGACTAGAGCTGGTGAGCATTTGCAGGTTGTTCTCTCCAATTTGAATAATAAGATATACAGAATGCACTACAAAGTGATTTTGAAATGTAAAGCAATAATGTTCCCTTTGAAGGGTTGATACCAAGTGCTAAATGATATATCAATTGGATGCAAAACCAAATCCCAACCCTGCAAATATTATACAAAAACAGCTTCTTTGAAGTCAATGGGACTAATTACAAATGTAAAATAGAGCCTGGTAGTACGGCACTCTTGTTAACTGGAATTTAATTTCATGAATTTAATAAAAAATAGATTAAAGTTCTCAGAACAACTCTAGCTTGTCTTCACACCGACAAAACACAATTCCTGCCCGACTCAGACATCTGCGGGTCTACAACACCCGAATCCCTCAGGACTGTGTTTAACTTTGCACTGCAGGGCTTTACAATTCTCGTATCACAGACGGGGGATGTGGGCACTGACTAGGAAAGGGTTGTGTTCAGTATTACAGCCTAACTGGTCGCTACTATAAACACCCAACCTTCAGGAAGGCGGACCCAGCTCCAAAGCGCAGCTGGACACACCCATTATTTGGTTTCTATTCTGAGACAGAGTAGGTGTGCTCAGGGTTGACAGGCAACGGCAACAGGTAATGGCCTCTTCCTGAGGTAACTTCTTCTCATATGAAATAAAGATGTGAATAGTTAGAAATGGGGGGTTCTGAGCCTGATTTGGATTTACGGATTGGTCCCAGTGGCTGCTGTAAAGGTGTTCTTGGCTCTCCTTTGTATGCAAAGCAAGAAAATCAGGTCTGTGCTATAAAAACAGAAGAAAAGGCAAGTGTGTTGCTCATGAGGGAAATGTGAGTCCCAGCTATCAAGGTTACATCGAGGCAGCTATTGCAATGTTCAGTTTTATCATATTCAGGCTTATCTGTCCTCAGACCACTGAGATTAGATTTGATATCTCAGGTTACCTATGGGCACTTTAGACAAACCAGTGGTATGCACGCAGATATCCTCATACCAATCTTAGAAGCACTGATTACCCTCAGGTGACAATTGCTTAGAGGTATCTCTGGGCACAAAGCATTCTTTTTATCTAGCATGTGTTCCCTATCACTGCAATTTTGTCAATATTTTCATATTGCAGCAGTTCTGATTCCTAGGGATGGTGGATGTGCCACTCAGTTACACTAAAAGCAGTAATCTCTTGTTGGTTTTAGAAGTGATTGTAGGTTTTATCTCCATAGGCTGAGTCTCTGATGCCCTCTGTGCCATGACAAATTATAAATGAAAACCATTTCTGTTTCCTCCAGCTCACAAGCTGTAATCTTTAGTATCTCTGAGTTTCCAGAGATGTGGTAATGGTACATAATCAACACTCAGAGCCTGATAAAGGCATGCATCAGCATAAATCAAGACTCAAAAGCCAACCCCTAATGGACTTGCTGAGGAGCTGTGTAAGTGCACAGAGCACTCTGTGCACAAATGCCTTCTGATGTAATGCAAGGGAATAAGAATTCATAAAAAAAAGACCCTGTTTCTGCATCTCTGGCTGCATCTTTTGAGTGCCAACCTAACTATCTGATGATGGATACCATTCTGGTTAGACCTTTGCCTCACTTTCTTCAGCTTCTCCCGAAAGAAAATTTGTGGATGTTTTTATTGTAGTTATTTTTGTTTAACTTTCAGTGCTTTACAAGTATCAAACCATATAAACTTCTGGTCACCGTATGATCTGTTCAGAGCTCACACAGACTGTCTTGTCTCATACTTCCTTTTCAGTTGGATCATTAACAGTGAAATTAAGTAGCACCAGACCCACTAGTGTCAGTGTGAACATTTTTCTCAGCCATGACTGGCCTCTGAAACTGCTCTGCCAGGGCTTAAAGAAGCAGCTGGGAATCTCTACAGGACAAATTCTAATGCTTCTTTTTTTAATAACCCTGGGCTAGACTCCCAGGACAAGCACTGTAAAAAGAGAAAAATATTACTGTTTTCAAGATGAACAACACTTGAAATAGCATGCAGATCCTGCTGCCACACAGAGGATATACTTGCAAATAATATCCTCAGGTAAGATCATGGATTCAGATTCAGGCTCCTGGTCCAGCATCCTCCAGGAGAAGGAGTCATTTCAATGGACATATATTCCAGCGGTGACTACAGAGCCTTTCAGACACTTGGATGGCAATCCAGCTACCAAGCACCGCTGAAACTAGGCCACTACTGATGTATCTTGCATATATAGGGCTCCCACCTACTCACCTGTCTGCTCTGCTCAGCTCTCCTTCTCTACAGAGAGGTTGAAGCTGGGGAGAAGGGGGAGATGGCCATGTTCATCAGAGGCCCCTTGGGTTTTCTCCTCTCTGACACCTGATAAATGCCCACCCCATGGCTGTGCCAGATCACATGTGCAATAGTTTTGCTGTTTAAGCTCCTGTCACCAGATTTCCCTGTAAAACTCTCTTTTCAGAGAAACAGAGGTAATCCTCGCTGCTCCTAGGGCGGCTGCTGATGTGGAGGGGATGAAGGACAGAGCAGTCAGTCAGGCTTACCCAGGAAAAGCACCACCTTTAATCACATTTCATTACAACTGGAGGGCTAGAGATGCTGAAAGCTCTCTCATGGTGTGGGAATTAAAGGGCCAGGCAGGGACTTTGTACACTGCTCTTGTGTGGCTACAGCCAGGGGAACCTCAGAGCAATGAACTTTCTGCTAAAAACGAGGCTGTGAGCTTGGAAAGTGAAGGGGGGTTAAATTACACAACATGCAGTAAAAATATTCCTATTTAGACTCCAGCATTTTTGAAATTGCACTTACTAAAGGCCCCGTTTGAACCAGTCTTCCCGTTTTACAGCATGTGGTAAGAGGTTGGACTCTCCAGGGGATCATTTTCCAGAGCTGCAGTTTTGGACAGAGTACCTGTCTCATCTCTACAGCCGTTCATTACGAAGGAGAGCACACCCCACACTGTATGGGAAGGCCGTGATTACACCTGTACTCAAACTTCTGTCTTTCCTGGACTTAGCCCACTTTCCTGGCACTGGGATGCTTGTGCTTTCAGGACCAAAGTGGGGTCTAAGACCCCCTGGGTGGTGCAGCAACTTACTCCAGGTTACAAATCTGTGCTGCAATAGAAGCCTGTGAGGGGGGGTCCCAGGAGTGCTGTGGGGAGGTGGGGAGGTGGATGATGCCTGGAACCTCAGTAGGAGGTTGGGGTACGTGTTTCCTAACAGGACTGAAGCGTTGGCCTTGGCAGTTGTAGCAGTGGGAGGAGTAGAGGACAAGGACCTTGGTGAGGCCGCCTTGCCCTCTTTCATTGCCAGAGCTTGTGAGGATGGAGATGGAGAAGGCGTGAAACCACAAGGTCCAAGGGACTCTCTCAGAAGGACCACTGTGCAAGGGCTGCTTGGTGGATTGAAAGATGATGGATGACCTTTGCTGTGGGGAAAGCCACCACCACAGGTCACCTTTTGCCTCATGTAATTTGCCTCTCTGTAGTGACAGCTTTGAGTAGTTTGGCTTTCCCAGGAGGAGTCATTATTCTCATCAGGTTTCCAGCCTTTCTTTTGGGATACTCAATATCACTGCCTTGTAAGGCAGGCATGTGCCTGATTTACACCACAGCATGGCTTCCGAGGTTCCTACCTGTGCCAAAATGAGGACTGATTGCATGCTCTGGAAGGGAATTCACGCACACTGGCCAGCCCAGTGCTGTCATGCTCTTCCAGAGGTTTGCCTGTTTGAGGGAGAAGATGTGAGACACATGGAAAGCAGGTGTTCTGTAGTACAAGATGTGGTGTATTGAAAACCAGGCTGTAGCTGCTACAGTGCTGAAGTCTTTTCTGTGGGGTAGGGCAGGTTGTTTTACTTATCTTCATTTTCCTATTAATGTCAGAATCCTCTTTCCCCCTTCCCTCCTCCCACCTTTGCTTTTTCCTATTACAATTCATTTATTCTAAAACCTCAGGAATAAATCCTCGAGGAAGAGGAGATGATTTTTTCTATTGCTGAGTTGTTGATATACCCTGTCAGGTTCTGTGCTCTTTGCTGGTAATGTTACATCTGAGACCACAAATCCCCTCGAGGTTCAAAGTCACTCTGGCCCAGCAGCATGCAGCAGCACAGAACACAAAGGGCTATAATGGAAAGGGAAACAATCTGTGTGTCTATGTTTTCAGACTTCATACACTCAGAGGCTTATAATGTCCAAAGGGTAGATCAAGATAATTAAATACCAACGAGCAGAGATAGATGAGCCCTGCACAAGTCAGTTTGCTGCATAATACAACACAAACTACCAGGAGCTTTTGTAAATGCATTGAAAATACACAATGAAAATGAAAATAGAAAGAATTCAGCTTTTTTCCTTGTGCCAAATATTACTTAAACTCACACCTCTCTTAAGCACATATTTGATTAAATCTTCATCCAGCCTGATCTTACTGTGATAATCTTAAAAATCCCTGTAAAGTAACTTCATACATGACAGCCCAGGTTGTGCTGTACAGGTTTCTGTACAGCAAAATCTATCAATCAAGCTTTTTGAGTATTTATCTTGTTCCTGTTGATTCCCCCCACCCTCCATCCTTGGCTTTGCTATCAGAAATGTAAGTACCACACCTGTGACGGTCAGTAGGAGCTCAGAATTTGCATTCAAGGCTTGAAATCAGACCTCTAGTTTCCCACCCGATATTACGTGGAGATGAACAGAGCTGATCGTATTGCATGAGACTGTTCCAGGTCACCTGAGGACTGTACAGGAACTGGTGAAATAAAGTCCTAGGTTGAGATACAATGTGGATCCCTAAAGCAAAAAGCTTTCTTTTCTATATTTATTTACTTGCAATCATAGAATCATTAAGGTTGGAAAAGACCTCCAAGATTTTTAAGTCCAACCTTTGCCCGATCACCACCCTGTCCACCAGACCACGGCACTAAAGTGCCACTTCCAGTCTTTCCTTAAACACCTCCAGGGATGCTGACTCCACCCTCCCCCCTCCTGGACAGCCCATTCCAATGCTTGACAACCCTTTCTGTGAAGAAATTCTCCCTGATGTCCAGCCTGAACCTACCCTGACACAGCTTGAGGCGATTTTCTCTTGTCCTGTCCCTTGTTCCCTGGGAGAGGAGCCCAACCCCCATGTGGCTTCATCCTCCTGTCAGGGAGCTGTAAAGTGAGAAGGTCCCCTAATAGCCTTCTTTTTTCCAGGCTGGACAATCCCAGCTCCCTCAGCTGCTCCTCATGTGACTCACCCTCCACGTCCTTCCCCAGCTCCACTGCTCTTCTCTGGACAAGCTCCAGCACCTCAATGTCTCTCCTGTTATGAGGGGCCCAAAACCAAACCCAGGATTTGAGGTGCAGCCTCACCACTGCCAAGAACACAGGGACAATCACTTCCCTGGTCCTGCTAGCCGCACTATTTTTGATAAAGGGCAGGACGCCACTGGCCTTCTTGGCCACGTGGGCACATTGCTGGCTCCTGCTTGTCCCCATTTCTATTCAATAAGCAGAGCATACACTCCACACTCTTTCTTCTTTTACTGTAGTAACACTGTCTGCGTTAATGCCAGCAGCCCTCAGACCATGGTAACCTTTTTGGTCTGCAGAAATGAATCATTCCTAGCTGGTGTGCACACATTCTGATGATGCTGCACTATCAGAAGAACTTTGTGATCGCATATTGCTCACACAAGCAAAGCTGTCAGGGGCTCAGTGCTCTCACAGGCCCTCTCCTGAGCACTTTCAGTCCATTGCCCACTTGCACAAATAGTATCACAGGGAGCCCCAGAGAGGGATGGACACAAAAGAAAACTAGAAAATATGATCAAGGATGTGTATTCAGATCTATGGGAAGACGTATTTTTGAAATCATATTGTATTGTGTATTATTAACACCATTAATAGGAACTTTGAAGTAATCAGAATCTTGCCAGAGTCATAACCAGATGCATGACATGGTACATGTCAAAGGGGGAACCATGAATTAGGAAAATTAATCTCTTTTGCTCATGAGGTGAGCCCCAGGTATGCGATTTGGCAATACAGACATTGACTAAAACCATTGCTACTGATCTTCAGTAAATATGTCCTACCTTGAAATAAAGAAAATCCAGTGAGCCTGGGAATATTCTTCACTTTGAGGGTGGTGAGGCACTGGCACAAATTGCCCAGAGAAGCTGAGGCTGCCCCATCCCTGGAAGTGTTCAGGACCGAGTTGGACAGGGCTTGGAGCAACCTGGTCTAGTGGAGAGTGCCTGTGCTCATGGCAGGGAGTTGGAACTAAGTGGTCTTTAAGGTCCCTTCCAACCCAAACCATTCTATGTTGAGCTTTTCAGTGTTAGTTTTACTGTTGGACTCGATGATCTTAAGGGTCTTTTCCAATCTAAATGATTCTGTGATTCTGTATAAGGGAGGCTGTGCACACTGGAGGGGAATATTTTCACCATTGGTTCCCAAATATGTTAAATAATGTGCTTTATGTGGGAGTTAAAGAAGAGTGAGAATTCACAATGAGGGGTTCAGTGGAGATGTTTGGATCAGGTAGTTTTTTCCATAGTGGTACCCTAGATCAAAAAACCTTAAAACTATTATCAAAGATATGTTTTCTAGATATCTCTGGTGTTTCTAGAGTATGGATTATCTGGAATTAACTCATAAGTAAAGCTGAATGTGATAGACCGTGTTGTGTGACAATTACCTCTGTAATTGTTTTAACAAAGCAGTAAGTAAACAGAAGATTTTCTGGTAATCAGAGAATCATTTAGATTGGAAAAGGCCTTTAAGATCAATTAGTCCACCTGCTAATGAAACAGTGCCAAGCCCATCACTAAATCATGTTCCTAAATGCCACATCTACACGTCTTTTACATATCTCAGGTTATGGTGACTCAATCACTGCCCTCAGCAGCCTGTTCCAATGTCTGGCCACCCATTCCATGAAGAATTTTTTCCTAATATCCAATCTGAATCTCCTCTGGTGCAACTGGGGACCATTTGCTCTTGGTCCTGTCACTGTTACCTGGGAGAAGAGACCGACCTCGACCTGGCTCCACCCTCCTTTCAAGGAGCTGTAGAGTGGGAGAAGGTCCCCCCTGAGCCTCCTTTTCCTCAGGCTGAGCCCCTGCAGCTTCCTCAGCTGCTCCTCGCAAGCCTGGTGCTCCAGACCCTTCACTTTCTGTTGCCACCTTCACCCTGTGGATATCCATTTTCAGCCAAGTGGTTTGAAGCAGTTCTTTTGGTCTAGCCCAGGTGGTCTCACATGCTGTGTTAAAACATATGTTGCTCTGAAAGTAGAATTACCTATATAATAATGCTGATTTTGAAAGAGGGCACAAAGCACAGAAAAGGGAGAAGAGGGTTTAATATTGTTGTTTTTCAGTAATTAATGCTAGGAAGCTTAAAACAGGAAGGAAGTTATTGGTTGTTAGACCCACACTGTCTCTTGAGATGTGCCTCAAGTACTAACTCACCAACCTATGCTACTGAATATACTCCTGACATACTCCTGAAGGGATTTTTCGTGACAATATAGAAAAAAATCATGTGATTTCCCCTTATAAAGCCAAATCTTGCTGGTTTTAGCCTACAGTATCTCCACAATAGAACTGGACCATGCAACTCAAGCCCAATAATGTCCTAATCTCTAAAATTATTCTTGCTACTTAGAGTTTGAGACAGCAAAATTAATCTGAATTCACAGCACTCACTTCACTTCTAATGTGGGTTGGCTAACCTTGAGCATGTTGCTCTGCTTGCACCTTTGACTGCAGACCTCCAGAAGGACACTCCCATCTCTGGTCCACTCCCTGGGCTGAGGAACCCACCTCTGAAAGGCTCTGGTGAGCTGGGACTGAACAGCATGGACTAAAAGGCTGAGAGAATTGGGATTGTTCATCCTGGAGAGGAGAAGGCTTTGGGGTGACCTAACTGTGACCTTCCAGCACCTGAAGGGAACCCACAGGAAAGATGGAGAGGGACTTTTTACAAGGGCATGGAGTGATAGGACAAGGGGGGATGTTTTTAAACTGAAAGCAGTTTTATACTGGATATTAGGATGAAATTCTTTACTGTGAGGGTGCTAAGGCACTGGCACAGGTTGTCCAGAAAAGTCATGGATGCCCATCCCTGTAAGTGTTCAAGGCCAGTCTGGATGGGGCTCTGAGCAACCTGGTGTAGTGGAAGGTGTCCAGTGGCAGCAGGGTGGAACTAGGTGGTCTCTTGGGTCCCTTCCAATCCAAATCATTCTCTGCTCCTATGATTCTATGACTCAGGCAGCAGCAGGACAGCTCCCAAAAATAGATTCTGGACTG
Organism: Cephalopterus ornatus; assembly: GCA_013396775.1. Lineage (NCBI taxonomy): Eukaryota > Metazoa > Chordata > Aves > Passeriformes > Cotingidae > Cephalopterus > Cephalopterus ornatus. The sequence continues at coordinate 28,835 of VZRE01014639.1, forward strand.
GAGTGAGGATAAGGATGACAATTCCCTGTGAAGATAACACAAATGGAAACGCACAGGGCTTCTTCTGAAGCTTTTCACCTAGCATTGCGGGCTTGCCCTGGATTTCCTCCCCCCTTACCTGGAAAAAGTGGAAACACAGAAAGTTTTCAAACCCATGCATAAGCTTGCTGGAGCTGTAGAGGGTCTGACACCTGCCTTGAGATGCTATGACATAAAGATCACAGTTGGAGATCTGCTGCTCCAACGAGCAGCTGGGAATGAAGTCTGGCTGGGGCAATTACTCTCCACTTTGTAGCTTGACCTGTCACATGGCATGAGAGAGGTCCTTCTACAAGGCAGAGTTAGTTTCTTTGACCTGTCAGTGCCAGAGCTCTGCGCAACGCAGGACTGATCCCATACCATTTACCTGAGTCCATTTTCCCATGTGTAAAAGGATGGCAAGGAAACTTGTTTATAGTTCACCTCCGAAGTGGCACAGATCCTGCCCTGTGCTACCTTTGCTGCATCTCATGCTGCTGCTGCTTTCATCAACAGCCAGGATCCCTGACATTTCCCATCGCCTCGGTGAGCACGCATTTCCTCCCGTGAGAGAGTAAGCAAATACAATGGCACGACAAAAAAAAAGGCAAGGGGGAAAAAAAAAAACAAACAAGGCACACAAGCACCTGCTGTGAGTTTATTTTGACAAGTGTCATTTGGATGCAATAAGCTGTGATCATGTCTCCGGCGGGGCTGCAAACAGAGAGGAGCCAACAGGGTAAACAAACCCAGGAGCAGAGCGCGGCTTCTCTCGCTGGGTCAGGGGCTGGCGGAGACGGGGAGGAACGGGCAGGAATGGGGTGATTGTAGGGTGCGCTTCGCTGAGGGCTGTGTGCCCTCTCCGCCGAGCCCGGCGGTGCAGGAGGAGCCGGCGGCTCTCCCGGTGGGCGCGTTTCCGTGCCCGGCTGCGGCGCCTGCGGGATGCTCTGGAGCAGAGGGATGCGGAGGAGGGGGATGCGCGCCGAGAGGGGGTCGGCAGGAGAGGAGAGGGAGGCGTGTGCCCGCCTGGAAGGAGGGCATTTCTTGCCTTATCCACACGAGCCGATGCCTACCCTGCCGAAGCAGTTAAACGGCGGAGAGCAGCAGCCCGGCTGGCAGATTCCTGCCCTGTGATATGCCAGCCACAGGGTGACGCAAGGGCTGGAAGGCTCCAACTAACAAGCCATTTTCACCTGCGTAATAAGCGCTAGTGGAGATACAGCAACAGCAACAGCAGCAGCAGCAGCAGCGGCGGCTCCCGCTCCCCGCAGCCGGCCAGACTCCAGCGCGGCCGCAGCACCTCCAGCCCGGCGGCCACCGCAGCTCCTTCGGTGGCTCCCGCTGCATCCCGAGAGCCGGAGATCAGCGGCCGCCTTGCAGGCAGCATGTCAGCCCCGCCGGACCCCCAGGACCTGCTGCTGTCGGGCACTGGGGTGCACTGGGCTGCGGACGGGGCGGACCAGTATGCAACTGGGGCTCCGCTGCGGGATGGAGACGGGGCTCAGCAGCGGGAACAGCTGGTTTTTGGCTCCGCCAGGGAACACCCGCCCGTTACCATGGCGACTGCATCCCCAGGTAAAAGGCGAGGGGTACCCAGAGATGCTCAACAAAGGGCCCCTGGCAACAGCATCTCTTGGTTGCCTCGTTCCTCTCCCTTCCTCTGTTCTTCTCCCAGCCTGGCTGCTTGGAAACATTACTAACGAGTTAGTGAGAGCATGTAGGAAAACAGAAAATAACGAGGAATTGCGGCCTTTGCAAATAGTTATTTTTTGCTGACGTGGGGGAGGGGGGATGCAGGAGCAAGCCAACTTCCCTAAAGCTCTTTGCAGTTTGTTAGGCACAGGACACCCAGATTCCAGTCAAATGTTGGAGGGCATTTGATTTCACTTGACTTGATGTGGCTCTGTCCTCATTTGTCATACACCTGTTCACATCTGGAGTGACAGATCTCAGTGGAGTTACTTCAGCCCTTCCCCCTGCACCTGGAATTCCTGTGTGGCCTCTTATGTTATTTCAGCATGCAGCTTCTAATGGAGTGCCTATTCTGAAGTGTTTGTACATTTTCTGCATGCTTTTGAGACTTCTTCATTTAACTGTGGACTTTTTGATTGCTCCTTTTGGCTTTTGAGGTGTTTTTGACTTTGGTTGCATTTAGTTGTGGGTCTGCAGGTTCACTGATTTTCAGTTTACTTTTGGGACGTGTTCGATTTCCCTTGATTTAGAGTTCCTTTCTTTAGTAGGTGTATTGGTAGCAGGTGTACATGTACTAATGAACCTGAGAAGGCTTCAGCTTCCTGGAGCTCCTAGTAGAAACACTTGGGGGAAAATGATTCTCTTTCCTGCTTGGTGACACTTTCTTACTTTCTTTCCCACTGCTGCCTGTCAGAGAACCCAAATAGCCAAATAACCCAGCCCTGAGGGAGCTGATGCACCCCATCTAGATTCCTCTTCACTGGGAAGTAGATGTTTCCACTCTACAGCCTGAAGCATTAAACTTGTCTTGAGTAAGTTGAGGATCAGGGCTTGGGACAGGAATCGATCTCTGTTATGCAATAGCTGCAGGAGCATTAGGAACTGCGTTTTTGGGCTGAGTCCCTTCTAATCCCTTCAGTCAATCAGCACAAAGAGTAGCTGGCCAGAAACAGCATGGTCTGAGTGTCTACATGTGCCATTCTGCTGATGCCCACATGTGTGGCTTTCTGGGGTCTGAGTGTGCATCGGTGCATGTGTGTGCTCTCAACATGGATGTTTCCCCGATGCTTTTCTGTCTGCCTGATGCGACTGAGTCGAGTAGTAAAATGGGATCTAACGCCCATCGGCTGATGTGGGAAATGTTTTGCTCTTTTGTAGCTTTGGGCAGGCAGCTAATCTGCTGATGTGCTGCTCATTCGCTGAGCTGAGTGCTGGGTTGTGAAACGTGACTTTCTACTGGAGAGGGAGGCAGATGGCTGGCAGTGTGAGGCTGTTCGAGAGTGTGCAGAGAGGGGCAGGACTGGGGGCTCCAGGTAGGGTTGCCTCAACAGTATAACGAGACAAAGAAGGGGGCAAAGAATCTTGTGAGGTTTTTTTGTTCACTGATGGATGAAAATATGGCCATGCTGAATCTTAGCATACAGAACAAAGAGGGGTGGTCTCTTAAATCCATTTCCATTAAATGGAATCACTGTGATACCGCTTACATTTAATGAAGGCTTCTTCAGGCTTAACCTGATCTGTAGATCAACACTTACAAAATGCAGATTAGACAGGCAGAAAGAAAGAGAAGAAAAAAAGAAAAAGGAAGAAGAAAGAAATGAGAAAGAAAAAGAGAAGCAAAGAAAATTTCCCCCTTTTGCAATCCTCTATAAAGGGGCTGTAGACATGTTTGTTTGCATGTGTCAAACTGTGGCAAGGTGGAGGTGAAGTGAGCGATACAGACCTTTATTGGTGTTTGCTGGCCATGGGTTGTCAGACTGTGAAATTAGTGATATCATAAGGGTAGCAATGTGCTTTAAACATTTCCCATTTTGTTCTCTCTGTTCAGTAAAGGACTGTTGTGTGGCTGTGTGCATGTCTAGCCAACCATGGCAGACAGACCAGCATCCCCACCAGTGCAGTCCTGCGCACGCAGTCTCTTGTCTCTGTGGCTGCAGCATCTGTATTTCTGTTCCAGAGACCTACAGCTCCTACTCCCTTCACCCAGGGAAGTAAATAATGTCCCTCTTCTCTGTGTGACTAAGTATTCATAAGTTTCTGAATAAGAAGACTATAATATTGCTGAACACCTAAAACTGCCAAGTTTTTCAGAAAACTCTCTGATTCTCCTGCTTGGAAAGGGATTCCTGCTTGTTCCTAAGCAGTAGGAATGGACCCAGAAGGAGATACCCAGCTCCAGCTTTTTACAACACTAACACAGACTGCCATAAACTAGAGCACTCCTTGTACAATGGGCCATCTGGGGACACTTCAGACAAGGAGCAATCCATCCAAACAAGAGTGAGCTGGACAGAATGTTTTTCAGGTAGCTTCCCAGCATATCCCATATCTTCCTCCACACCTGTCAGACCAGTCTTTTTTCATGAAACACATGGTTATGCTCTCTGAGGCAAGAGCAGGTTTTGAGATTTGGAGTCTCAGAGATTCTCCCAGCATGAAAATCACTGAAAGAAAATGGAGGGAATTTATCACAGGTTGTACAGAAATTTTCTTATACAACCTAAAAATTTGCAAACTTTCCCTGATCTTGGCTTTTGTTTTAAGCTTGAAAACCAGCCAGGGATTGTTGAAAGGTTCAGGAATATTTTCAAGCTGGCTGTGGGCCCAGCTTTGAGCCAAGCTGGCTTTGTGTCAAAACCTTGTGAGTGGTTTCTGAATGATGAAAAGCAATGGATTTCACTCCCCATTCTTTGGATCAACCAAAATCGGCAATGATTGAGACTGCAGGAAAAAATTCCCACGAAGAGTGGAAAGCTCAGATGTTTCTCAAGCAATGTCATGGCAATAAGAAGCTGCAGATCCCACACTGGCTTCTCGTCCTGCAGAGATCCAATGAAGATAATTCCAGTAGCCTCTGGGCAGGGACAAAGCTTCTTTCTCTTGCTCTTATATTTGGCCCCTGGATTCTGCTGAAAATGTTTCTCTCCCTCAAATGCGGAGTTTTTCTCCTTCCCAAAAATTAATTTGGTTCTGGGTGAGAGGAGGCTGCAGGGAGCTCTTGCAAGGACCGGTGAGTGTAGCGGTCCCGAAAGGCTGGTGAGCAGTTAAATGTTGGTGAAGAGAGCCCCATGCCACCCAACACACCATCTGGTCATAGATTCTGTTATTTCGTTTTTATACATCAACAGTGATTAAAATCCCTTGACAAGAATTATTTTCAAAAATATTACACAGGCTACCAGGCAGTCCCCAGGATCAATACATATGGTTTCCTCCAGAGAAGTGGCAAAATGTAAGAGCGGACTGTGCCTCTGTGGTGCCAGGTGTGCTTAAGGGAAAAAAGAGTGGGAATAGGGCATAAAAATGATGATTCCTGTGGAAGAATCTGGGAAGCTGTGGGCAGCCTTGTTCCTTGGTGGGTGTCTGTAAGGTGATTTAGGCAGTGGTGTTATGCCCCTACGTTCATGTAGGTGAGACTGAGATTGCTGCCAGTGAACCCTGCCTGCTGATACTCACTCCAGGATGCTCTTTGCCTTCAGACAGGCCGCAGCAGTCAGGATATCCCTGACAATCTTGGCTTGTTTTCAGCTGTCTCCAAAGACAGCTCACGTGTGGAGTCCAGCTGCCCAAAGGAGAGGTGGCCAGTGTCACAGGGGATGGCATTAATAACTGGGACACATCTATGGGGACACGATGGAATGGCAAATATGGCCTATGGGAACCCTTCTGGAGCAGCAGACAGATCCCCTGAGGTGCCTCAGTGGCACAAAAGTCCTGTGCTTATGGGACTGAACAGCACCCATGTGGTACGTGCCAGTGAGGAGAGGTGGGAAGGAGCGACTAGAAGCTGCTTGGATGAGGCAGATGAGTTGAGGAACAGCCCCTGCCTGCTGAGAAGCAGTGAGATGCCAGATCCCCAGAGTGTTTCATTCCCTGATGGATGTAAATACAGCACCCAAGACTATGAGTGGACTTAGCTCTTGCTGCTCCATGACAAAGACGTATTCTCTAAGCTCAGTGCTTTTAGTAAAGACATTTAAAAACATCTTTCTAATTCACATTCTTTGCAGAAGTTGAGTTTGAGGGCATGTGCTGTGTAGCTGCGTGCTCTCACCACGAGCTAACCCACCAACCCCCTGACAACAGGGGACTGCACTGAGGTGCTCCTGGCAAAAGCCTGTGTTTGTACTGATAACACAATCACTTGTAAATCTCAGTTTATTGTTTCTCTCCTATTACTGGAGAGGGTGAGTTACTGACACCTTTACTCCTCAGCATAAAAGAGGTTTTTGATGGTTTTGAGGCAGATGAGGGTTCAATGGTTCACCTGGGTGGAGGGAAGGGGGTATGAACATGCATGTCTGCACTGCTTGGGCCTGGCACTGACACTTTTTGGGATGTCAGGTCATGAACAAACGGTAGGTTCCCCAAGGCAACTGGCTCTTTGTGGCCTTCCCATCCCTTTCCAGGTACTGCTTTATCAAGAGCTTCACTCCTTGAGCATCCACGGCAATGTACTTCTCAAGGCCACGTGCATTGTAAAGGCCACAATCCCAACCCTGATTTTTTCGTGTTGCTGTAGAAAGTCTTGATCTGGTGGATTCATTGATCTAAGCATGTCACAGGGGAGCCTCAGCAGATGTTTGGAAATATATCCTCAGCTGCTAGGCAGTCTTGTTCAGATTTAGCCAACTGAGGCCAGATTTAGTCTCACTCTGGAAGAGTATCTATTCAAGCCAATTCTATTAGTGACATTTCAGTCCTTTCTGATTTAGGGAATTGAATTTATTTTTTCTCTCCTCCCTGGATTAGTCACTCAGAACTTCTGATCTACTGGTTATGAGTAAAGGTGACAGAGACTGTTTGATGGAGGCTCTTTGCATTCCCCAGGGCTTTGTAAGTGCAAGCAGATTTTGCAGAGAGGGACAGGAACACAGTGGATTTTTCTTGGATCTTTCTGTTTTCGTAATCCTCATGAAGCTTGACAAGGTGGCCAAAGCCCACAGTCAGCCATCAAAAAAAAAAAATTCCTATTGAAATACCATCCTCTATTCCCACTTGCATAAAGTAGGAATAGAGCAGGAATAGCAACAGCTCCTGCTGGGCTCCTCCAGCAAGTGCTCTGCATCTGAGGGTGCTCTCAGAAGTGCGTAAAAACTCCTGGTTTAAAATCTGTACAGCAATGTAGTTCTCAACTCCATGCAGATCAAAATGTAGCTGGTTTTGCCCTGCTCCCCACAGGAATGCAGGTAGCTCCATCCCTGCTTTGGCTTCCACACTGATGAGTTCTCTTCAGCCTTCAGGGCTGCAAATAGGTTGAGGAAGATGATGAGGCAGATGAAAGAGCAAAGTAGTACCAGGGAGGGTGACTCACCTGCCTTATTTTAATCTTCATCACTCAGTAATGAAATGTTTTATTTATAGGCAAGGAGCTGAGGAGGACAGGTTGAGGAGGAGGAGGAGAACGTCTTGGAGAGGAGAGGCTTCGGATGTCCCCGTTGCAGCAAGCATTGGGGTTGGCATGTTGCAGTGTTTTCTGGGCTGTGAATCTCCCCTGGGCTGGGTGTTTCATTATATCTCACTGGTCTAAGGGCCCTGGGAGGCACTTCTGCCTCCTTTTTTCTGCTGCTCTGGAAATGCCATTCAATGACATGTTTTATGCCTTTTTTTTCCCCCCAAAACTGTGGTGTGCAGTACATGTACACTCAGCATGTGCTCTCTGTCTGTGGATGGTGATCACAGCAAATGTGTGTTGCCTCTTCCTCAGCCCTCCTGGAAAAGTTTGGGCAGATCCCACAGGTCTGTTTATCATGTCCTCAAAGGCTGTTCCACAAAAGGATGCCGGCCCAGCTCAGTGGCCTGGATTTTCCTGTGATGCTAGGAGTAGTGTCAGGCTCTGCTTTAAGCCCTGAGACCTGATTTGGCCCCAAGAGCTAATTATTTTGTGCACCTGTGTTTTAGCTCAAAATTCCTGAAATACCCAAGGAGTTGTGCCACAGATCCACATCAGTCAACAGGGAATGGAGACTTTTAAATGAATGACTTCTTAGGAATTTGCCTCACTTTCCCTCCTGAGTAGTCAGTACCTCTAAAATGGGCCAAGTACATACTAAGCTTTTTCATTTTTAATATAGCAGTTATGTCCTTGCGTCTGTTTCTCATGTTGTATTCTCTTACTGCCAGATCAGGACTGCTTAAAAATTTCTGGGTGTTCTTGTTGTTGGGTTATTTGTTGTTTTTTTGCAAAAGAAAAGGCAGCCCTCACACAGCAAACCACTTTTCAAGTAAAGAAGCATTATTTGTTATTAGTTTCTAATTTAGGAAAAGTAAATGTATGTGCTTCTGTAGACTTGGCATGATTCAGCACTCAGGAACACACCCCACATTTAATGTTACTGTTTTTTTAAGACACTTCTGATTTAGGATCTGTCTATTCCTCCAAGAATCCTTGTATCTCCAGCAAACAGTGAGAGTAAATTCTTGGCACTCAACTTGCAAGACAAGATTCAAAATAGAGGGGACCCTAATCACCTTTTTCAGTCCTCCTTGTTTCAGTCAAGTATTTAAGATCCTAATTATATGGAACATAAGCACGTTCTTAACTGCTATTAAAAATTAGGATGGTCTAAGCATATGAATAAAGGTGAGCATGTGTTTTGCTGAATTTAGAGGTAAATGAATTAGAAGATATATATCATGGATAAATTGGCTTTATTACCCATTAGACTAAACTGCTTCAGGTCACTTGTGCGCAAAATGAAGGCACCAGTGCTTACTTACCTCATTAAAGCATTGTAAAAAATAACGTTTAAATACACTGAAAACTTAGAGTGAAAGTCACTATAATGTTGCTGTTGTTTATTTTGATCTATTGTGTGTGTCCAAGTGAGAATAAAAATTGTTGGAAATGCAGCCTTCATAAGCCTGTCTCTTTCAAATATTGAGGTGCTATCTCAATATTTGCCTTTATACTTTAATATTCCTTAAGAGTGGGCTTTTCCATCTTTATTTAAACAACAGCTGATATATAAGAGGTATTTGAATCTTTCTTTCACTGACGTAATGAGTGGCCTGCCCTTGATACAGCCTGTAACAGTCGTGAGATCTTGTGTCCGAAAAGGTGGCTGGATCTTCAGAGATTATTTCAACACAATTCCCACTAACAGCTGCAGCATTCCCAACATATCCTTCAAATAGAGTGATTCCCACCCTGGATGCAGTGCTGCAGGGGGGTGTTTGCCTGGGGTACAGTGAGGATGGAGCAGCGGAGGATGCTCACCAGAGGATGGTTTCTGCACCGGGGTGACTCTGCAGACCCTCAGAGTTATGTCATCTTAAGTCTTTACTGTGCCATTCAGGACGTGAATTATGTCTTACTTTTTCAGCAGTGCTGAATTTATTACCTGCAGCTGATTCATTGTTGGTAAAAAGATGTTAGAAGGGCTTGTTAACTGCAGCCAGTAAAAAGCAAATGTATGGGTCAGCCTTGTCAGGCTGGAAATCTTCCAGCTACTAGCCCCTGGGGATCTTGTGCTTGTCTCTGAGATTTTTTTCTGTGCAAATATCAGTCCATGTCTTAAGTGCACACTCGGGTGCCCCTGGGTGAGCCCCGTGGATGAGGAGGAGGAAACACAACACAGCACCAGGGCACAGTGTCTGGCCACTGCTTTGTATCCCAAACGCAGCCCGGGGTGCTGTCCCTCACCCCATGGAAGCACGTTCCAAAGCCGCAAACGCAGAAGTTACAGATCTGAACGACATCCCCAGCTTTGCCTGCACTGCGCTAGTCACTGGCTGCACGACCAAACAGCCTGAAAATCCTCACCCCTGAAAATCCTCACCCCAGGCAGTCTCTGCAGCACAGCTGTCTGGAGAAGGGCTGCAGACAGCCCGAGCCATCAGAGTTTGTGCTGATGTTCTTCTGCTGAGCCTGGCCCCCTCCACACTGCTCCCAAAAGCACTCAGGGGCATCTGTAAAAGCACTGCTGGAGAGACAGGCTGCATTTATGGGTTGTGATCTGCAAGGGAGTTCTGCCATTTACAAGCCTAATCCCATCCCCTAAGTAGGAGGTAGGGAGGCTGGTGCAGGGAGGATGCCCATGCACACCACAACCAGCATTTTGTATGTCAGGGGCGTGGGGAGTCCCTCACCCCGTGTAGCTCCTGATGCACGCACAACCAGCAGAGCAGCTCTGCTTGGAAATTGTTTATCATTGGCAGGGCAGAGGGCTGGATCCAGAGCACAGCCTGAAAGTTGCTCTAAATCTGCCACCACTTGTGCAAGTGTTCACCCATATTCAGGTCAGCTGCATCCCTCTCCCTGCATGAGGAACATGCACCAAGGCCACATCCAGAGTGGGAGGTGAAAACCTGCAACCAGCAGACCTGGGGAGCAGTGTCTCATCTCTCCTCTCATCTCCTGAGCAGCATTCCATGTGCTTTGTTGGGAGGGGGCAATGAGGTTTCACAGGCGCTATCTCTCTGCTGACTACTGGAGCATGGAGGGGTCTGAATTCCAATCAGTCTTAATTAGGTCTTTCCCTTGATGTCCTTAATGTGGAGGCAAAAGAGATGCACTGGCTGCTCGTGTGCGTAGGAAATGCTTTGCATTGCAGGATATTTTCATTCCCGTTGACTTCAGCAGTGAAGCACGATGCAACACGCTGGAAATTAAATGTGCACTTCAGCTGAACTGGAAGCTGAACTGCTCCGTGCAGGTGTAGCTGTGTGATATGAGCAGCAATCATTTGTTATTTGCAGACTGTAGTAAAAAGGGAAATGTCTCCTGCTGCCTCTGAGAGAAGTTACAAAAATGAGTATCCCAATTTTTTTTGATTTTCTGGCTAGCGCTCATCTCTGCCTTAGGATGTACCATGTTTGCCATTTTGATGGGTTGGGAATTTTTCCCTTTTTATTACAAAGGTTTATAGCTTTGGTAAACATCATTGACCAAATGCTCTAAACTGCAGTATTGCTGTGCACTAAACTTTAATTGAGGCAGTTGCCTTTGATGTAGGGCTGACCTAAAGCTGAGGCTGATTCCTCTCTTTTGCAGCTTTTGCAGTTCTTTAAAAAGAGACATAATGCAGCATTTTACGTAGTTGCTGATTTCTCTACTGCTCTAGCAAATGATCACCAGGGTTGAATGTAGAATTGATTTCTCAGAACTTCCTGGTTATCCTGAAAGTCTGTGTTTATAATCTGTGATTCTGAGAACGTAATTAGTTTGCAGAAAAGGTGTTGGGCCCAAAGGTGAAGCTCCAAGATGATGTGTGAGAGTGATAAGTCCCAGAGGAGTCACCTCCTCTGAACACATTGTTTCTGAAAAAAAAGAAGGGCGTTGGATCCTCTGGGCAGTAGCTCTGCTCATGAATTTAATTAAATCCTTACAGCAAAATGGCTGTAAGTGGCATCTTTGTTTCTGGCAAGAAGGATTTCTGGAGATCCTTAGTAGGTATCTAATTCTCTGTGGAAAAAGTTTCATGTGTGTTCTAATGTGTGTACATTTGACACAGAGCTGAAAAGTCAAGCAAACAATTAATTGATCACATGGACAGATGTGGAGTCACTGAGTAAAACCTGGTTTATTTTTTCACGGGTGAAATAGGAGCCCTGCCTCTGAAAATGCATACTTACATCTGCTGCTGCCAGGAGATAGGACTGGATTTTCTGACATTTAAATTTGTTTAGAAACTTGTCATCAGACCAAAAAATCTTTCTGCAAGAAATCCACAGATTAAAATAATAGTAATAAAAATATATTTTCAAATTATTCTGAAATCAACTCATATGTTTCACCTCATTTGGCTGGCACCAGTGTTTAGAAATGTATCCTGTCTACATTTGCTTTTATAGTAGGACATTTATTCCAAATCCACTTAAATTCCATTTTAAAAGCACTAATTCTGGCCTGCGAGGTTCTTTATTCTATTTTAGAATTGCCATGTCATGTACATTTTTCTTGGTTGTTTTGTTTTGTTTTTTTCTTCCCTAATCCTAAAAAATACTGCTGGAGATTATGGCGGATTATCTGAGCAGTTATCATAGTAAAAGCCAGTTGCCATTTTGGGAGTTCTTTTTTTTTCTTGAAAGTCCTTTTGACATTAGCCTTTATAAATCCAGTGTCTGTGTAGTAGAAGTTCGGGTCAGAGCTAAGGAGACAGGCCTGGGGATTTATGCTCTGTGAAATATATGCAACCTCCTTCCACTTTGAACGTGCTAAACAGACCATGTATAATCCCTGGAATATTTGGTAGATCTGCCAGGCCTGGAAGATGGCATTTGTAATATTTGTCTAGCTACATGTATTTTTACATGGTTGTCCATCCCTATGCCATCCAAACTCTATTCAAAAGTAACTCGAGGAGAGGGGGCTGAACAAAGAGTGAGAAGAAAACGTATCGTTCCCAGCAGGAGATTTTAGAGTTTCTTTTTTTTTCCCCCCTCCTTTCACTCTGCTGTTGCTCTTTAATGAATCGTTCTTCTAACCTACTTTAAATTGAGCTCCTAGCATGCTGGATGTTTTGCAGATGAATCATACTGTGCAATGCACTTATGCATATCTGCTGTGCAAGTACATTGTCAGCTTGCATTTGATAACCTACCAGCAAGCAGGATTTTTTTTTTTTATGGAAGCTTGGGATACTAGCATCGTTCTCCAAGTGAGAATAATGCAACCACTGTTAATAAATCAGCCTGGGTCTGAGGATGTCTCACCACTTTTGCTGCATCCGTGATTAGCATTATCCTCAGAGGTATAAATTAAAGAGGAAAATATATAATCTGGGAAGCTTTCCAGCATCATCTTTTGAAAATGAGAGCTCGGAGCTTTGCTGAGATTTCTTTGGTGGAGGAATGCTAATAGCAGTGCTGAAGATGTGCTCTGATTGCACCCTAAAGAGTAGGAAGACGCACGGAACAGCTTCATTTTTTTTTCCTTTGTCGTCAAGATAATTTCTGATGTGATCTGCACTGGATGAACTGTTTCTACTCTGCTCTGTGAATTGATCCCAGAAGTGCAGCTTCAGTCGCTCCTTCTTCTACTACTTGTTCCCTTAGTCTGACATCTGCATAAAATCTGGTGCGTGTTTTCCCACCTCAGCCTGCAGACAACTGTCTGCAGCTGTCAGCAGAGAGTGGACACAGTCCCTCTGAGATACTGGCCAGAGCCTGAGCTTCAGCAACGAGCATTTCAGGAATTTCTTCTGACTGTTCCTAAGAGGTGTCATCACAGCCCGATGGTAACTCCCGACGCCTCCCTCCCCACAAGGGAAGACAAATGTGCTGCAGATTGTGCTGATTTGCAAAAAATATTTCACAGGGAGGGTTTGATTTTAGCAATGTTCCAGCTGTTCTAAATGAGCAGAAAAGGGATTTTTCAGCACATCAGCAATGTGTTGGAAATGGAAATGCCACATATTCCAGCACTTTCTTAGTCCTCAGTTTTCCCCTTCCCTGCCCATAACCCACTTGGGTCTTTGGCATTTACTGGAACTAGTAGTTTAGCATGACTGTTGTACTTGGAGCCTTGCTTCATAATGTCTGTGTGTTTCTATTTTCTTTTCCTTGGCCAGCTCTCTGCCAACATCTTCCTTTGCTTTCCAAGAGTCAGTGAAAAGCGCAGAATGCAAGACTAAGCTCTCGTTCCTCAGGTTGCGTTTTGGGGAGGTGTAAGATAGCTTTATTACTACTTTGTTGATGGGACAACTAGTCCACAGTGGAGTGAAGAGTCTTACAAATAGTCCCCAACAGCTGCATTTGAACTAGGTCTGGTTCTGCTGAGGCCCAGGCAGTGCCAGGCTGCTCCAAAGGGGTCTCGGCTTCATCATCAGTGACTCAGTTTGTGGGGCCTCTCAGGCTGAGTCCAAAAAGTCATTCCTCTCTCCTGAAAAAAATCTGGGGCAGCTATTTTTACTTAGGTTCCTGAAGATAGTTAATTTTTTTCTGCATGTTTTCACTTTTAAATTCTTATTAAGGATCCTTAGTTATGTTTTGCAAAGGCATTCACCCTTCCAGCTCAACAACACAGAGGGAATACCATGTGTCATTTGCCATCTCTACTGACATTGCTAAATCTGCTGCAGCAACGTGTTTCAACATTTCCAAATGTTTTTCCTGTGGAGCTTTCTCTTCCACAGAAAGGTTTGCTGTTTCCCCCTGATCTGAGATGAAAAGAAAATTGAAAAAAATATGAAATTTTCCCACAGGACAGAATTTTTTTTTTGCAATAGCTCCACTTCCAGTTAATGTCAGGAAAAACACAAACCACTGCAATCAGGAGGCTTAATTTCAACGCATTTATGACTTACTCTTTGACATTGCTGTCTGAAGAGTAACAACATAAACACTCTTAGCTTGAAAATGCCCTTTAAAACTGAGAGCTAGTGCATCAGCAAGTAGGATTTGTGAGCATCTATTTAATGCAGTCAACAGGAGTGTGACCTTGGTTCTCTGTCAGTGGTGGAAATGAAATTGCCTCCTGGTCCAGCCCATCTAGTGGCTGCTGAACTGTAACACCAAGCACGTTCTTCCCTCTTTATGGCAGATGACTTCGCCACTTCTGTGGTGAAGAGGGCATGAAGCCAACGGTGTTCCCCAAGCCAGCAGCTGCCCAGCATCCTTGGATTTAAATAATTATCATAGAATTATGAATCATAGAATGGTTTGGGTTGGAAGGAGTATTAAAGATCATCTAGTTCTCACAGCCCTGTTGTAGGCAGGGACACCTTCCGGTAGATGAGGTTGCTCAAAGCCCCATCCAACCTAGTCTTGAACAATACCAGGGACAGGGAGTCCACAGCTTCTCTAGACAACCTGCTCCAGTGACTTTACTATAAGGATTTCATTCCAAGACTTAATCTAATGCTGCCCTCTGTCACTTTGAAGCAATTCCCCCTTGTCCTGTTACTCCAGGCCCTTGTGAAAAGTCCCTCTCCAGCTCTCTTGGGGCCCCTTTAGGTACTGGAAGGGGCACTAAGGTCTCACTGGAGCCTCCCCTTCTCCAGGCTGAACAGCCCCAACTCTCTCAGCCTGTTTACAAAGCTGAGGTGCTCCAGACCTCCGACCAACTTAGTGGCTCTCCTCTGGACTTGTTCCATAGGTCAACATCATTACAATAGTGCTCCCTCCTTTACTTAAAAATATGACTTGCCTATCAATGCCAAACCAGGGAAGGAAAGTCCACGAAGACAGCAAAGCAGACTCTTTCTTCTTAGTGTCTATACAAGACAACTTCTTTTTGAAAAGCCCTCCCCTTCTCACTTTGTGTGATCAGGAAAGCAATGGAGCTCCTCTATGTGTAGGAAGTGGAGTCTAAAAGCCATCAGGTTCCCCTTCTCCACCCTGAACTTAGAGCTGTAGTGACAAATGCTCCCTCAGACTTGCTGTGCTGCATGTTTTAACCAGTTTTGCAGGAAAAAAATAGCCTGTTCCAGAAGTTTTCAATTAGTTTCAGACCCCTTAAGCTGGATGGCAGTAACTGCCAGATCACTGATGCCTTAAAGCATCAGGAAACATCCAAAGTTTACCAGCAGTCTTCTGCTCCTCCCTGCACCCAGCACCAGGTGTTCCAAGCTTTTGTAGCTTTTAGAAATGGGAAAGCCAGATGTGAGCAAAGCACCATGTTGCCTGCAGAGTTGCTTGCTCAGATTTCTGGTGACAACTGCTCTGCTGTGCCAGGTAGAAGCCTGTCCTTGAGAAGATAAGTTAGAGGAGTTGGTTTCTAACCTTGCCCAACATAAAGTTGATAGGGAAAAGGCTGTTTGCGCTGAAAATGGCAGGAGAAATGAGCCACACTAAAAGTCAGTGCAGGTAGAAGGATAAAATCATATAAATTGCACAGGAGTGTCAGGCTGCAGAGGAAAAGTCAGGATGGAGGGGAAAATGAATAGCAAGAAAAAGAAATCCAAACTACTCTCAAGAGTTTGCATTTCTCAAGCAATGGATTTCTCATCAATTTATGAAGGGAATTAGGTAATTTGGTGCTTACAGTGGTAAGGGGTTAAACTTTTAAACTCTGCAGGTGCCTTTTGGTCCACGTCTCCACACAAGCTACGGAGGCAGACTTTGCCTGCAAAGCCATCTCCCTCCACCCTTTGTCCAGTTGGAGCTATTAACATAATTGTTCTTAAAAATGCTTTTGAATGCATTTTAGTTTTTCGATTATTTCTTTCACTCAGCTGGAAGGGCATGACATCCCCATTCTTCAAGGCAGAGATAAATCTGTTCAACCTGTCACCGTGCAAGTAGTACCTGGAGGAGTTCTGTGCCACAGCAGGACATGGTGTGCTGGCTCCACTTCCCAGGCCTTTCGAGGTTGGCTGAGCTCTCCCAAGTTCTACATCTAGCACCGGGAAACTACAAGGAATACCATGAAAAATCAGAATGATCTTGGCCGCCTGTATAAATATTCTGAATAAATAGGAAGAGGTTATGCAGGGACAGGACATCTCAGCAGGAAGAGCAATCTCAAAAACACATGACGGGAAACCCCAGAAGAGTCCATCACAGAAGGGCTGGGGTGTTGAGGGTCACAAGTCAAATTGAAGCCACCTTGGGCTGCAAATTTTGTGCTGTTTTGCTGTTGGTAAACAGCAGATGCCACACTGAGATGTGGTGATGTGTGTTTTGTGTGCACGATGCAGCAAACGGCCGGGGGAGGAGAGTGGTGTCCAGTCTGGAGCACAGCGCCTCAGGAGCAATGCAGAAAGCCCAGAGGAGAGTGGCCAGAGCCACTCAGATGTCTGGGAAATATGATCTAAGAGAGAAGATTGGAAGGACTAGGCTTGTTTAAGCAAAAAGAGAGAGGCTGAGCAGTCTGTAAGCACATTAAATACATGAAAACCCAAGCAAAGGGCCTGAGTTAACCTGATCTCCAGGAATGGATGTCGTTTCAGTTGCAACATAAGAGATTCAAACTGATCATCTGGAAAAAACTTTGAGAGAATGTGGACCTGCAGGACAGGGAAACACGGGTTGCTGGGGGCTGGGTGGCTGCAGCTCCTTTGCTGGAGTGGGCAGTGCAGAGGGACATCACTCAGATGACGTGGGAAGTGATGCTGCTGCCTGGGGCCAGCAGTGGAACTAGGTGATGTCTTTCAGGCCTTCCTGGCCTTATTTTTGGGGAGTCTATAAGTTGGGAGGAAGGATGGCAGCAGGAAGTGCACTGATATCTTCTTTTCTCATTTTTGTTTGGTCCCTGCCCTGTTCAAACCAACATCTTCATCTGTTACCCTTTGAAGGTGCACATCAACCACGAGTCACAGAAAAGTAGTAGTGGCTGATATTTTTGTGTTTCAGTGTCTTTTGGCTGTAATTTTTTTAAAAAGAAAAATAGCTTTTAATTTGTTTTGCAGGAAAAGCCCTGCTTTCCTTGGGAGGGATTGAGTTGCCTCCTGCAGACAAACCTAAACACATCATTCAGTGGCTAAAGTTGGACAAGCAGAGCAATCTTCAGCTCTAAGATAAATAATGAGGATTTCTGAATAAATGCAGGCTTGGTGGGGAGGAATTATTAAAGATGAAGCGTGCAGTGATAGTTGGAGATTAAGAGCATTGTGCCTGTATCCAAGAAAGGAGGAAAGGGAAAAAGATACAGCAAATACAGGCTTATTAAACTGATTTAATTAGTATTGTTAAGAACATCAAGGTGAAAGGAAAATGGGAAAAGTACATCATTGATTTATAAATGTGCACTGCAAAGACAAACTTGATAGTTTACTTCAGTAAGACACTGATTATTTTATGACTGGGTTTCAGTGAAATGTAAAACCCACTACTACTTGGAGCACCTCTGCTATGGAGACAGGCTGAGAGTTGGCATTGTTCAGCCTGGAGAAGAGAAGACTGGGCCACTCATTGTGGCCTTCCAGTACTTAATGGAAGCTTATATAAAAGAGGGATAGTGACTTTTTACATGGGTAGATAATTATAGGAGAAGGGGGAATGGTTTTAAACTAGAAGAGGAGAGATTTAGGTTAGACGTGAGGATGAAAGTCTTCCCTGTGAGGGTGGTGAGGCCCTGGCAAAGGCTGCCCAGAGAAGCTGTGGGTGCCCCATCCCTGGAAGTGTTCAAGGCCAGGCTGGATGGGGCTTGCTTAGAGCAACCTATTCTACTGGAAGGTGTCCCTGCCAATGGCAGGGGGATTGGAACTGGATGAGCTTTAAGGTCCCGTGGAAAATTGCTAGCTGGAGGGCAACACAGCCATGACATCTCATGTATTACCTACAGAGCAGACAGTTTATGCTGAAAGGAAAATGCTCTGGCAGTGTGGGAACTGCTGGTGGGTGCTCAGTTAGTCTTGGGGTCTGTTTTATTNCTGGCAAAGGCTGCCCAGAGAAGCTGTGGGTGCCCCATCCCTGGAAGTGTTCAAGGCCAGGCTGGATGGGGCTTGCTTAGAGCAACCTATTCTACTGGAAGGTGTCCCTGCCAATGGCAGGGGGATTGGAACTGGATGAGCTTTAAGGTCCCGTGGAAAATTGCTAGCTGGAGGGCAACACAGCCATGACATCTCATGTATTACCTACAGAGCAGACAGTTTATGCTGAAAGGAAAATGCTCTGGCAGTGTGGGAACTGCTGGTGGGTGCTCAGTTAGTCTTGGGGTCTGTTTTATTAAATACTTTCGTAAACTACGTTGGTGAAAACTCTGCCTTTCCACAAAACATGAATGAGGTCGTATATGTTTGTTGTATATGTTGTATACGTCTGTACAAGTGCTGGTCCAGCTTCTGCTTTGACCTTGGGGTCATCGCTGTCATTCAGCACCTGGGTAACTCGCACTGGTTATGCAGAGTCACTATTACCACCCTGATGAAACAGTGAAAGCAATAAGAGTGACATCAGAGAAGAAGAAATGTTAGGTACTTGACATTTGGTTTCGATGTTTCTGATTTGCTTTGAAACAGTTTTAATTCAATAAAAAGCAAAAAAAAAGGGAAAAAAGTCCAGTTTTGTAGAAGAAATCACTTTTTTCCAGATAATTCTCTGAAGTAAAATTTTTCATGCTTCTCAAAGGGTTAAGAAATAATCAATGAACCTCTCCCCAGCTGTGTTAATATCAGTGAGCAAACAGCACTTCCTCAGACCAGCTCATGAGCCAAATTTGGAAATGATTCCCTTTATATTTGAGATCCATGGACTGCTCATGAATATTTGAAATGTGAGCTGTACTGCTTCATTGTAGCTTCTTATATGAGTCACATGGTTATTTAATGAGGATCCTTGATTGGAGGCATGAGCAAACACATCTTTTATACAAACTTGGCTGTGCCGATTTCAGGGCTGATTTTCTCTTGATGCTGATACATACACATTTGTCATTGGCCTTGGCAAACATTTCTTTGCCAAAAAAAATAATTTCTCAAGTATCGACGAAAAATGATACGTGGATTTAACTAGTATAAAAAACATTTAAATGTGTAATAGAGTCATAGAATCACAGAAACATTTAGTTTGGAAAAACCCTCTAAGGTCATTGAGTCCAACCTTTAACCTGGCACTGCCAAGCCCACTTCTAAACCGTGTCCCCAAGTGCCACGTGCACACAGTTTTTAAATCCCTGCAGGAATGGTGGCTCAACCACTTCCCTATCATCCACTCTGTACCAAAATTCACTTGTGAGAAACATTTGGGTGGCAGCCGTGTGTGTGTCCACCTGTGGGAATTTTATTAGCTGAAGTCAAAACCCTCTTCAGGATCATCTGATTGGTTTGATTTCTTACCTCTGTAAGTTGGGAGCTTGGGTTTTTTTTGCAATTCTTGTATATTTATGTTTCTCCTGGGCATTAGGCTGGCTGTAATTCTCACCTCAGAACAAGAGTGGGTGTTGCAGCTCCGGTATAGCTGCTCCAATGCCATTTCTCCTGCTGATCTCTGGGTCTCATCCTGCGTGCAGCATTAATGGAGAATCAGAAGGTCCACAAAAGATCCCCACAGAATCACAGAAAAGCTTGAGTTGGAAGGGACCTCAAAGGCCATCTAGTTCCAACCCTCCCATGAGGAGACAGGTAGCTTTGCCATTTCCAATACACTGCTTGTGCAACAATTTTTCATGAAAGTTTGTTTATTAAGTTTGGGAAGAAAGGAGACTTCATCTTTTCTGAAGATCTCATTACAGCATTCAGCTACAACAGACTCCAGAAGAGCCTTCTCTGAAGTATCTTTTCATTGGATTTAAAGCTCTGTTTCATGAATATAAAACATGACATATGTGATCTTCCCTCTGCCTAGCAGCAAAGGCTGCTGCTGGTGCGAGACAGTCAGTGAACTGCCTGGATTGAAAAATAATCTTCATTTTTTACACTGTAAAGGTCAGTTCAGCTGCACCAGTCCATGATACCTGACCTACTTGATTGCAGAAGTTACAGATTTTTTTTTTTATATGGTACAAAAAGGAGAGATTATCTGTTTGGAAAGTGAACCCACAGGTACAATACACACATTTTCTGTTCCAGCAGTGAATACACCACTCCAGACATTGATGATTATCTCCCAGTTCAAGTGAGTGTTGTAAATTCATCTTGGTGGCATGGTTATTTCCAAAATTCCTCCATCTGTGGTCCTTGGTGTTGGTTTAAATTATCAACAAACTGTCCTCGCAAACACAGCTGCCAAGTCAGCCACAATCCCTTGAACCACAAACATAATAAAAAAGCAAATTCTTTCCAAAAACACAATAGTGTTTGTTGAATAGATTCTGCTCACTGACCAAAGGAATGACAGATAAAGTAAGAAAAAAAGGGAAAGAAGTAACAGGCTTGGAAATCTGAAGCTGGGCATGGATAAACAAGAGGGGATCATGGCAGTTCTTTGAGTATGCAGAAAACATACATTTGGGAAGGAAAAATGGAGAATGGTTAGGAAAACATCTGGAAGGATTGGTACCAGATGGTTGTTTCCTTTTTGATTGGACTAGTATTTTTCTCATAAAATATGAAGACCCAATTTTCATGTTTTTCAATATTTACAGATCTCAGTCTGTATGTAAGAAGGAAAATAAGGTCACAAATAGAACTCTTTGCATGCTTAAAATAATCTGGATATTCTGTGCTTTGCTGACTCAACTTAAATGGACTGATATTTTGAAGTGCCGGGAACGTCTAAATCTCTTTCCAGTTCCTGGCATCTGAGAATGCTACACCCCTATTACAGAAAGGATTTTATTTAGAGAGGCAAACTGAGGGCACCCATGATTAGAAAATTTTAGCTTATGTTCCCACCACAACAAAATCTTGCTGGCATTGACTGGAACCAGCTTTCTTAGTTTCTGCTTGTTGGTGGTGGGGCAGTTGTTACTTGAGAGATTTGGGACCCTCAAAGATGTTTTCACCTGCAAACACACACTTTCCCCCACCAACCACCATGAAAAGCCAAGGACAAAATCCATTTTTTAAATAGACCCCAAGATTTTTGTTATGTGGCTTTGAGGCTACATTGTTTTCCACACTTAGAAGGGAACATATCCATTTTATATAACCTTGGATAGCTACAATAAACAATGATTATGTTTTCTACAAAATATTTCAGTTTTCTTTCACAAATCAGTAATCTTATAAGTCACGGTGTTGAAGTGGTGTTGAACTGTGAGTATTTTTTCATTTAATTGTGTGCAAGACTGAGAAGAACATCCATCCAGTTTGAAATTCAAATGCTGGGGTTTGAGTGGGGCTAATATTTAGCATCATTATCCCATGAGGGAAAACCACGATTTTTGAGGAATTCAGAGAAGTTACTGTGTGATTTTCCACCTGAGACCTTTCCCTGGGGATTTCTCGAGGATATCCTGAGGATGCTCCAACTGAGCATCGCCGTGTGGTGTTCCCAGACAGATGGACATCACTTTTGCAAATCGAGATTCTACCACATCTCAGGGACCCCCAGGTGCAACACCATCTGCTGAGAGCCTCGTATTTTGGGGAGCTGAGGAGAGGATGTGGCACAGTTGTGGGTGCATTGCACCTGGGAGGGCTCCAGGTCCTCTTTCAGGCCTAAGTCACCCTCCTGTCACACACCTTGTCCTGCTCTGTGACATGCCCCTGGTGCCATGTGTGTCACTGAAAGAATTCCAAAAATCTGTCTTATGGGGCATTGAAAGCAAATAACCCCCTATTCAAGCAGTAAATACTATCAAAAATTTTTAGGGTCTTTCTCAGGCTCTTACTGGACTTTTAAAATTCATCAGAACTTTGCTAGCATGAATAATGCATTTATTCATGCACACATACACGTGTACATCGCAAACACACGGTGCAATTGTTTTGCCAGGATGATGCACAGAGGTTCTGGTGGTCAGCGAGTTGAGCTGGAGTGAGCAGTGTGGACTCGGCAAGAGCCAGAGAGTTGAAAGAAGAGATTATTCCCTCTGTTCAGCCAAAGGTGGATAGAAGGAAAAAAATTGGGCAACCTAAGCTAGCTTTGAAATACCTCTGCTTAGAGCAGGGGTTGGACTGGAGACCTCCAGAGATCCCCTCCAGCCTGATTTTTCCTGTGATTCTGACATTTAAGACTCTGTTGTATCACTGTGTCCTCTGCTGTGCTTCTACCTACTACTCCTACCACTTCCAACTGTTTTCCTATTACAAATATGAACACAATTAGGGTTATTTTAAAAGTTAGCTGCTGGCCCTTGAGATAATTCTGCACCAATGAAGGGCTTGGGTTGCTTCTCAAACACAGCTGGGTGTCTTGTTGCTGTGCTGAGTAAGGCTCTTCTCTCTGGTTCACAGGCTGAATTAATGAAATAAAAATGTATGTATTTCTGCAGGTCTGCCTGAGACAAGGAATTTTCATTTTCCTCAGAAATACAAAAAAAAAAAAAAAAGAGAGAAAGAAAATTGTTTTTATTAAATCCCAGGTGTTCAATTTTCCCCCCGCCAATTCCTTTCACTTCACTTTGGAAACTACTTATTATTTTTGTGAAAAGTCAGCTTGGGCAAAAGACACTGCACATAAATTGCAGTGCAGTCTGCCACAACCACTGTGCAGCAAATTCTTTTTTCTTAGCTAAAATTATTGTCTGAATTTGGCAGAAAATTCCAAACACTGGGGTCAATCAAGTGTGAGCTTTCCACCAAATGACTTGTCAAGCCCCCAGATCTCATCTATCTTCAGTTCTGGCAGTGCAGCAGGGAAATCCTGTATCCTTTATTTGTGCTACAAACTCCATTTTTAACAGGGTAAAGCACAGATTTTCACTGGTGAAGCTTCTGCTAGCTTCAAGGAGGAATAAGCTGGAATGGAGTGTTTTTTCTTGTTTTATAGGATTGAAAAGCTGGACTGAAGCTAAGGAAAAAGGTGAAAGTGCAGTGGTGAGTTTGCTGTGAGGTGATTTGACTGGGCAACTGGAATAGGGACAGGCACCCATTCTGTGCACGTCTTTTTTCCTGTCCTTCTCCTTCTTTTCTCCATCCCTGGAGATGAGGAATGGTTTCTTCTTGGAACTGGAACTCTTTGCCAGCAGCAATTTGTGCGGATGGGTGGTGACAATAGAATAAGGGCAAGGTAGTGACAAAAGTGCTGATGTTTGCTCACATGCTGTGCTATCAGCTCACGGGCAGAAAACTCGATTAACACTTGAGAAGTCTTGATTCCTCCAGAGGAAAAAGTGTTTGGCCACGAAACTGCCCTCTCTGAATGTTACTCCATTTGCCCTGTTGTGGGATCCAGCTCACACCAGCTGGTTTGCACCAAGGCAAAGGGAGGAGAGCAAGAGTGTCTGCCACATCTCTCCTGCTGTGGCTTGGCTTGTTTATATTCATGGTTTAATTTCCATGAGCCACCTCTCCTGCTGTTCTGCTCACTGTGAGGTTGTTACAACATTTTAACAAGGCAGGACAGAAAAAAAAAAAAAAGGAGCGCCATTATCTGTTCAGCTAGTAGCTGCTTGCGTTGGGGGCAGTTAAGAGGGATGAGAGCACTGCAGATGATGTGGAGACACAAGCAGGATCTCCAGGTAAAGAAAGAACAGGGAAGTGGTAAGCGAGATGCTGTAGGAAGTTGAAACCAGGCAGCAGTAAGCAGAGCCCTATGGATGAGCCATTTCTCCATCCATCCTGGGCAGTGCCATGCTCTGTGGAGGTGCCATCCTGGCCTTGTGAGCTGGGCTTCTGCAGTGCTCTGCCTGTCTGCACAAAATAAGCCTCTCAGCAGGACTGAGCAGCTGAGGCTTAGTGCTGCGCTGCTGTGGGGATGCAGGGTGTTCTTGGGCAGAGCAGATGTGCCCAAGGACAAGGCAGACATTTGCCACCATCCAGTTTGCAAAAGGGGAGTGGGTTTGAGAAGACAGCCAGCCTCCAGGTTGTGGTAGCTGCTCTACAGAAGGCTTGGGAAACTACAGGAGACTCATCAGGAGGTCCTGTTGTGGAAGGTTGCATGGAGATTGTAGGTCAAGTGGAGGATGGGAATGGCACACAAAGGTTTGTAGGACAGAGGGATTAAGGTATTGACAGAAACCTCTGCTGTGCTTTGCTGTTGGTTTATAGAAACTATGAAGTGTGCAGCCCTGCTGAATAACATTTCATTCTTGAGTGCAGTTTTCCAGAAGTCAAGCTGTGCCCCCGAGCCTTGGTTTCCAAAGTACCCTAATACAGTCTGCCCCAAATATAATCTTCTGTGCCATTTATGTGCACAAAATAGAGTATTTTATAATGGCAGAAACTCCAGCAACGCTCAATTGGATGGAGTGGATGAAAACATGTATTTGAATCCTGAACAAAATATGAAGCCTATTGTTAAGCTCTAAATGTGTTTTGAAAGGAGGTTTAAATAAAGCAGGAATATTTACCACGGATATTTACTACCTTTTTTTTGCAGAAATCTACCTCTCTGTTGCTCCTTTAAAAATCTCTGCTGGAGTTCCTCCTGTAAGACCAATGACATCCAAAACATCTCTGCCACCCCCGCGTGGGCTGTGTCTTGCCCTGAGTACCAAGGGTGACATGTGGGGTGGCAGACCCAGACCCCTGGTCACTATAAGCCAGCAGAGCTCCAGTGAGGTCTCTTCTCTGGTTCTTTGAGTTCAGGTGGACCATGGATTTGCAAAGGCCTATTCCAAAACCTTATCCATGGGAAGGGTGAATCTGATCCCTCACGGTTTGCACTCTGTTGAATTTTCCCTGCTACGTTCCTATCTTGATTTTTCCAAGAAGATATTGGACAGTTGCTTGGAAGGCTTTTGCCCCCCCGCTTTGTGTTTTCGTTGGATTGCAGGCATGGAAAACTGCATACAAAATATGCCAAATAATTTTATTAATTTCACACTGTTTACCAGTTACTCTGCCTCCTGACCCTCCGCAGCAGCCGATTAAGCTGGGGTTGACCTTTCTCTAATCTTCAAATTGAGAAATTTGTCAGCTATATCCCTTAGTTACGAAACTGGGATTATTCCAGAGAGGATAAAATCTGAAGGCCATCAACTGCTCTGGCTGAGCTCCTCGCTAGCTGGGAGCAGGAATACATTTCCCCCTGCTGTAAAATTAGCTGGATGCACTGTGGGAGAGTGTACACAATCTATTTTAAATGCTACATTTAAGGCAGGATTTCTTTGTTTACATTCTGAGTAGGAAAACGAAGCCCCTGTCACCATGCTCTGTTACTGTAGGAGTTAATATGTGGTTTGCTATCCAGGCCATTTCCAAGGAGATGTGATGTTTGCAGGTCATCCCTCGTATCCAAGTGTGTCCTACTTGCAAGCAACCTTGCAGTTCTGCTTCTGCTGGGGACTGTAACTTCATCAGGCTCATTTTTTCCTCCCTTTCTCCCCTGAGCACCAGCTGAAGACCCCAGCATTTGCTCCTGTAACTCCCCACATACAGCCACAGGGTCCCCATCGGTGCCTTCCTGCTGGAAGAGCCCTGGTGTCAGACAGGGCTCTTCTCCACCAGCCCGTCACAGCCGAACCCTCCTGACACCACGACAGTGTGTCTGAGGCGCCTCCTGCTCCCCCCCCTTCCATCTGTCTCTTGGGGAAAAGCACGAAGAGCATCTTTATCAGCTGTGACAGGCAGGGTTATGCAGAGGAGAGCTCCTCCTGCAAAGCAGATGGGACCAGTTGAGAGTGGACAGGAAGATGTGCTAAATAAATCTGGACCACGTGGTGCATTGGGCAGGTGATGGGGAGAATATGTGTACCAGGAATGGAAAGGTAACCACCATCCACAGGCTTTATTTTTGGCTGTTATAAAGTGGTAAAACTCCCATGTAAGAGACCTGGGAACTCGGGAACATTGTTGTGTACATCATATTTACCGTCCTCTCTACTGAAGGATAAAAAAATCCCCAGATCATTCCGTATGATGCTGTTTCCCTTGTGGGAGAGGCTCCAGCTGAATACTCATGCTGCTCAGTAGCATGTCAGGATTTACTCTCCAACACTGAACACTGTTTGTGTGGCCTCTCTGGCCCACCCAGGCAAGGCATCTGGGGCTCAAGAAACAGTTAAATGTATCTTCAAGGTAAGCTAGGAAAAATAAATGGCCCTTGAGGCCTTTGAGCAAGTTTCAGAAATATTTCTGCTGCTTTCTTTGATCTGCTCAAAAGAGGAATTAGCTGCTGTTTCTGTGTTTGGAAATAAACTGTGGAAAGGTGCCTCCTCCAGAAGATATTGAACTATGCAAGGGGAGCTCAAGCTGGGATACTGAAATAGAGAGCAAACCCCCACTCCAACAGTCAGAGCTGCACTCCTGGAGAAGAGTTGCTTTTCCCAACCTTCTCCCCTGTCCCTGCTCTTATGTTAAACCAGGGAGAGTCCCAGGTTGGCACATGGCAGTGCCTTGTAGCATGCACAAGGCCACTGCCCTGGTAATCTTCGTGGGCATCAAAAAACATCCCTGTAAATACAGCAAGGGAATATTTCCCCCATCCATAATGGGGAAAGCTCCTGGAGGTATAACTTTGTCTTGCCATTTTCCACAACATTTTTCATGTTCTTTTGCACCCAGAAGCCCAAATCTCCAGGTAGCTGTTGCTCAGAAAATGAAAATTCTTTCATCTAGGGCTGTTGAAAGCAACAGAGACACAATGCAGGACAGGGAGAGGGAAGGGGGTTAGAATCCCCTGTCAGGAAGAGGGACAGCCTTCCCGGAACAATTTCCATGTCATCAGACAGCAACTTGCTTTGTGTTTGGAATGCAGACAAAAAGGCTTTGACCCAAGAAAAACTCAACATCCACCCTGGAATAGATTCTTTTATATTCTGTGTTTTTAGCTTCTTATCTCCATTCATGTCCAGAGAAAGACAATAGAGCTGGGGAAGGGTTTGGAGCACAAGTCAGGGGAGGAGCAGCTGAGGGATCTTGGGAGTGTTTAGTCTGGAGAAAAGAAAACTCAGGGGGCATCTCATTGCTCTCTACAACTACCTGAAAGGAAGGTGTAGCCAGGTGGGGGTTGGTCTCTTCTCCCAGGTAACAGCAACAGGACAAGAGGAAATAGCCTCAAGTTGTGCCATAGGGGGTGTGGGGGAGAGGTTAGATTGGATATTGGGAAAAATGACCACCCAATGCCTAAGGGTGCTCAGGCACTGGAATAGGCTGCCCAGGGAATTGTTGTAAATGCCACCCCTGGAAGTGTTCAAAAAAGACGTGGATGTGGCACTTGGGGATGTGGTTTAGTGGTGAACATGCCGGTGCTGGGTTAACAGTGTGACTCGATGATCTTAGAGGTCTTTTCCAACCTTAACAACCCTATGATCCGATGCCTGTTAGACTGTGAGCACCTGGTAACAGCCATTATGTGTCTGACTGCTCATTCCACGTCTGACTGCCTCTCCATCACCGGGATGCACAAGTAGGATACTGCAACGAGCAGACCTCAAAGGTCTGCTGGGGTTTACCCCTTAATGCCCTGACCTGCTCTGGAGCCAAATGATTATAGCAGCCTATGGAAACCCCTCAGCCTTCTGCTTGTGTCTCACTTTATAAATAGCCAGGCATCTTAAGGCAGACAGGGAAACCCTGCTGGGATGCTGCTATTTTCGCAGTCCTTTGGATTTGAAGCAGTTGCTTCGCAGTTCACCTTTAAAAAAGACAAAAATGCTGCTGAGCCTGAGGTCAGGCTGGCCCTTGGCCACACTCAGGAGCCCTGATTGGTGTCAATCATGAAAATCTTGCAAGAAAGACAAACGTGGTCCAGGGTTGCAGTTCTCTGTGTGAATGGATCTGGTTCCCTCTCAAAGCACAGACATGGGCATAGGCCTGTATAGATGAGCCTGCAGTGTTGGCCACTAACATTTATTCCCTGTGCACTGCTCCTGTTAAAGTTACTGGGAAGCTCTTAAGAACATTTTAAAATACCTTTTAAAAAGGAGGCTATTTTAGATCAACTGTCCTTCATTGTCTCTTGACATTCAGTGTAAAGGGATGTAGACAGGAAGGGACTTGTGCCCGTGGGGTTGTAATCCTGCTGACTTTAAAATATGCCCATTGTAAAGTTTGCTGTGAATGGGGGGAGTTATGTGAAACAAAGACTCCAACAAACACAAAATCAGAACAGCTGATCATGTAACAGAGGGAGGAGGGGTTTTTTGACTCTTTTCAGTAGAATAGGTGTATTTTCCAGGAGCAGTTCTGCCAGTTCCTCTGCAACCTGTAAGGAGCCGAACAGATGTAATAAAAAAGAGAACAGTGGAAGTACACTGCACACTTTTGTTGTTGTTTTGCCCTCATGATGCCCTTTGACCACCACACTTGTTGAGGTGGTGGTTTCGTTGCAGCTCAGGGGACTGCACAGCAGGGCTGGGCTTCATGGTCCCTGCGCTGCTTCCCTCCTCCCTCCTCACCCCACGCTGTGTCTGCGCAGGTGGCAGGCCCTGACTTTGTGTGGGCTGGGGGTTTCCAGGCATGTCTGAGATGTCTGACTAGCAGCTTTTTCTAGGCAGCTGAGCGTGCCAGGCACTTCATCCACCTTCCTAGAGGCAAACGCCCTCAGCTGCTCTCCCTTGGGATGGGAAGGGAAGGCTCAGTGGGTCAAATCTGACCCACCACCACCCCAGCCCAGGTCTGAGAGGACAAGAAAATTGCTGAACTGTTTACAGCTGGTGAGTGGGTACATCAGGCATGAGTACAAAGGCTTTTTGGGCTGTACCACACAGAGGACTTTGTGCTCTCGGGAGAGAACCCTCCATGGGCAATGGTGCAGAGAAGTGAAGCCTCCATTTACCCATCAGGAGAGATCAGCCCAGCAGGCTTGCCTGCCTCAGTGATACACAGGGATGACCTCTGTGTCTCCAGCTTGTGCAATATTTATGCAGCTGATCTGGTAAATGGCATGGATTTTACTCTTTGTTAGGTGGATGAGTGCCCATCAGCTGTCCCAGCCACCACAGCCCCTCCAGAGAGCTCTGTGGCTGCCTAAAGAGAGATTGTGAAGCATCATTTCAACAGCCCTGAGCATATTAATTAGGTTGCAGAGAGCTAACATACAAGTAAATGCTGGTTTGGGAACACAGAGGTTAGCAGTGCTCAGGCTTGATAAGGCAAAGACACAAGTGTTGGCTGAAACTGTGCAGTGAGTCTGTTTAACCATCAAGGAAGGAGGGATCCATGGTGAAAAGTGACAGACCTTTCCTAAAGCCTAGAAATACCTAAGGAAAAAGGGAACTATGGCAAAGAGGACAAAATCCAAGGCCTTTGTCTCCAAGCCATGATCTGCAGCAAGACTGGGGTGTCCCCAGGAGCCCAGGTCACTGCAGCCCTGCCATCTGCCCTGCAGAGAGCAGGCGGGGGAGGAGGAGGAAGAAATCTCCAAGGCCTTCTCTGCAATGTCGTGGGAGGTGTGGGGAGGCCCTTCTCTGAGGGGATGTCCCCAAAAGGTCTCCTTTTGCCAATGCAACGTGCTTCTTGCGCCTCCCCTTTTCCGTGCCACACCGAAACCCCAGTTCCATGCTAATGTTCCATCGCAGGCTGCTTTCTGTGTCAGCATCAGCAGGGAATTAATCTTTGCCCCCGTGCCAACTGGGGATGCGTGGGAGGGTCCATGCCTTCACTTGCTGGGCAGGCACTGAACTGCTAATTAGGAGCCCAGGCTGAGGCTGTCAGGACCACCCCAAGGAGGGATTTGGAGACATGCCTTGAATTGATTCTGGTGCTGTTAAAAACAGTAAGTACTTGAGCCTAACACAAGGTACCTGTCTGCATCTTAATCTTGGAGCTGGGTGTCTCACTGTTGCCTCTCCCCCTCTTCCAAAATTTCCCTCTTTGCCTTTCTAGCATTTTGCAGGCTGCACCAAGCATGTTTAAATCCAGCTCTAACCTGCAGCAAAACTTTTGAGGTTGTTAGTTGGTGAGCAAAGTGACACACAGAGACCATGCCCGCTCCGAATGACACCTTTTAATGGTACACTCTTAAGGGGAAGGCAAGGAAGCATGCTGGATTTTCACTTTTGTTTGTTATTATTCACCCATGGAACTACAGGCCACAAACCAGTTAGGGCACAGGCATTTCCCCATCTTTTGCAGCCTGGTCTCACATGACAGCTATAGCACAGATAATGCTGCTGAAATAACAATATTTTAGAATGTATTGGATTCCAAACCTGCTTGGTAGTGACTTCTCTGGCAGAGGGAAGAGCCCCTTTACAGCAGCATATGGGCAAATTATGTCGGAGAGTTTCTCTCCAGGAAGCAGAGCCCTCTGAACCAGAACCCTTATGCAATTATGTGTGTTTTTTTGACTCCAGATCCTAAGAATGTCTCTCTTGAATAGCATGTTTCTTGCTAGTTCGTTCATCTGTGAATTTCCCTGGCAGGTAGCGTATAAATAGCTCTGAGACACAAGTGATCCACGAGTTCTTTTCAAAATACAGCATTGAGTCATTTTAAAGCCTCCTACTGTAGCTCTTTTAAAGATTAACTCATTATTTTAAGTGTAAGATTTATGCCTGAAAACGAATGAGAAAATCCTGGCTTAAGTTGTTCCTCCAACAAAGTACCTTGTTTAAAAACCCACAAAGAATAAAATCCCATGGGAGCTGGCCAGTGCAGTGAGTAAGAGACATCTGCCTGTCCCTGCCGTGGGTTGGCTGTTCATCACCAAGAGACTACACTGCTTTCTAGAGCCAGGAATAGAAACTAGAGTTCCTTATTCCCAGGAGCAGTTTGCCATGTAGGGCAGAGCAATCCGGCTGGTTCCCCCCAGCCATTCTCTCTGCCTGACCCCAGGCGCCATTCAGCTTTCAGTAATTAGGGCAGAATTTGGGCAAGATCCCAGGGGATGGAGGCTGCTGGAGGAGGGCTTGCACAGAGGGCAGACCTCATCTATATATTGAGCTGAGCCTCCTTTCCCACCTGGAAATTTTTCCAAAGAGAGTTAGGGGATTTGGTACACTTCTACAGGCCTGGCGTCCCAGCAGGTTACAGCAGCAGCTCTGCACCTGGATATCTGAAAATACCGCATGTGTCTACAGTTCATATTCAGATAAACACCTGCTGTCAGTGCGCTGGGTATACAGAGCTTCCACTGGCACAGGCTGAAACACCAAAGTAAACAAAAAAGAGATCATTTCTGTAGGGCCACTGGCCATGGAGCACAATGTTAGTCACCTGAGGAACAACGCAGTGTGGCTGGTGCTGACTGCACACGAGGTGAACAACATATTCCGCTCAAACAGTAGGAGAGCTCCTAAACAGACCAAAACATAGTGTCCTGCTACGGAAACAGCCCAAGAGCCTTCTTCCCTTGTTCAAAATACCACTGCACTGCTCATGAATAAGTAGTTAAGGGCTGTTTCGCAAATTAGTTTTTTGCATGGATATACCCCAGCACAGTTTTCAAGGGCTGTGTCAGGATTTACTTCTGCATTAAATTAGACCAACTTTTTTTTTTTTTTTTGAGGTGAGGGGCACAGCTCTGAGACGTGTCTGTAAATCTGAAGTGGAATATGTGACCAGATTAAATCCGTGAAAGGGGTTTTAATAGAATACCTGGGTGGAATTTTCCTTTCTTTTATCATCAAAACATGCCTGACTGCCCTGCCCAGAGCTGCTATCTCCTTTGCTAGATACACTGTGCACATGTATACTGGAATTAGTATTGTGCCCTCAGTCCATCTTCCTGCAGTGTGGCATCAGAATTCTGCCCTTGGCGTGAAGTGCGGCAGTGGCTTGTCCCTCCTGCAGGGTCAAAGGAACACAGGCAAATCCTGTCAGCCATAAACATCTGTAACGTCTCTTAAGGGTTAAGGCGGAAATTAAAAACAGCCATTTGACGCCTGAAACTTTTGATGCACCTTTGGCTTGTGGTTCTGCTGACAGGAGCCGTGTGAGTCACACAGGTCATCAGCGTCTCGCAGTTTCCCAATGCACTTTTAGAGGTATTTCTTGAGACACTCCTGTCATTGCTCTTTCACTGCCACATCTGCTGTAAGCCAGGGGCCACAGAGCAGCAAGATGCAAAGGTGACTGATGCCCACAGGGACACAGTTTACCTGGGGCTCTTGGGCTGGGACTGGCACTGTAAGTGGGAATAATCTGCTGAAGATCAGATGCCCTGTGCTGTGCTACAGACAGACAGTGAGATGCTAAAGCCTGTAGTCTTAGTGGCTGCTGATGTTACGATAAAGTAATATATCAAAGTGAAAAGTGTTCCTTAAAAAACAAGTGAATAGATTTGCATCCATCTATTATTGAAAAGGCAATCAGCAATATGCTGTGCCAGGGCTCTTACAGAGATATCCTGATGCATTAGTGCACTGCTCCTTGGCTCAGGAGGTTACACAACTTGAAATCATAGTTACCTTCCTGGAGAGTTCAGGTATCCGTGGGGGCTGAAAATCCATTGGGAATTGAGTATGGGCACTCGGGACACAGCAGAGTTGAGATGGAGATACAGGCAGAGGAGCACATGGCCTCCTCCATTCACTGCAGCACTTCAGTGTGAAGAGAGGAAAAAAAAAGAAAGCAAATCAGTTGCATTTCATGGATGGAGGATTACTGGTGGAAGGAAATGGTTCTTCATGGATTTAAATCAGAATTAAAAATTACATCATTTAATCTGACATCCTGCAGAACTCATGCTTAAAGATTTCATCTTACAGTGCTATGGCAAGGTCAAACTCACTCTCTGAGTAATTATCTTGGAAGGAAGAGTGTGTTTCTATTCATGTCCATATTTAAAAGGGATAGGAAATAGAAGAATACTCTTCATTTCTTCCTAACTTGGTATATTTGAAATAAGGAACTCCCCCTATTTTGTATGGTTCTTCAGCGTTTCTACATGGATCCTATTCCACCCTCTTCCCATAGCGGGTGTGGAAGCACCAAGCCAACTGAATAAACAGATGGAGAAATTAAGTAGGGTGCCCAAAGCCACACAGCTCTCCCCAAAAAAGACAGAGAACAAGACTTTGCTGCCTTGCTTCATGTGCAGGCTGCCTGACCCCATCCCTCTCTTCTGTACCACACACGAGTGTGAAAACACACTGAGACTTTTCTTTATCAAGTCCTCTTCTGCTCTATGGCTCAAAGCAGGAAATTATTTCACGGAGCTGCTTTTAATCTCCTTTGACAACTTTTTTGTTTAAAAATAAAGTGGTTATGACAGCGGGATAAAGCAGCACTCAAGTGTTTGCTCGAGTTCTGATCAAGTGCTAGGTGGGTCATCCAGCCCCCAGTGCACAAGTATGAAAGTGATGCTTCTCTTCTCTTTCTACATGGCTATTCCTTGATAATGGGGGTATTTGTTATTCATAATCTGCTGCTGGTTATTCTCATCATCAGCTGAAGGAGACGACATAATGTGAGTTAATTGTTTAGTTCCACAGCGCCTAATGAGCGGTGTGTATATATTCCAAACTAACAATTTGCCACAGCTCCACAGGAGAGAGTATTAAGTGTTCAGTGACAACATGCAAATAATGAACATATTTATTGGAAGCAGAACTGAGGGACAATAAAAAGGCCCAGGTTTCTGGATAATTTATTCAGAACCAGCAATACGGTAGTAAAGGAGATCCAGATTAAAAACCTAGATACGCCATTGGGGAACTCAAATGGAATTCCTAGCTTTTTAAAAGTTCAAGCCTTTCACAGGTCCTATTGAAAGCAGTGGGAGGACATCTGTGAAAGATGTGGCTGTTCGGTGTCTGCTTAAAAACAATCCAGCCTTTTTGTCTGGCACTGGTGATACAGTTCCCTCCAAAGTAAATTTCTTGCCAACAGGGTTTCAGCAAGGCAGTGCTTGACTCTTACTTCCAGCCCTCAGAAAACCATGGATCTCAGGTGAGCACACTCAGAAAATGTCTGTCTTATTATCAATCCAGCTTATAACATCAATCAAGGTCAAGGCACTATTGAGACTGATACTCTGCGGATATGTAATAAGAGAGATCCTTCCTCAGAGGTGCACAGATTCAAAATAGCAAATGGTCCCAATTACACTGACATGACTTCTTTGTGTTCCCCATTTTTCCTTTGCTTGCTGCCTCTGTCTTTTCAGACTGTAGTCATTTGGGGCAAGACTATCTTCTTTTCTCAGCTTCCAGCATACAGGAATATAAATCACTATTGGGGCTCCTAGAGTTTATTGAAATTCAAATAATTATTAATAATAATAGTGCACTACAGTTAATGGATTGTGTGCTTGGGTGCAACGTCATGTGTTTTTACAGACCTAAGGTACCAGTGCACCAGATGTGCACCAGAGAGGCAGGAGACATTTTTAAGAGCATTTCTCTTTGGGAAGTATGTCTTAAAAGTCAGGCTTGAACCTATTTTGATCCTACTTTGAGCAGCCTGAGCTTATGTATTGTAAGAACAGTGTTGTGTGCAGACACTGCGTGAGACAATAAACCCACCTGCAATCCACGGTGACTGAGCATGAGTGGGGAGCAGTTGTACCTCCCCACGTAGATCAGCACCAGCAGTTGCTACTGCTCCACCTCTGCTTTTAACGAGCACAACAGAGCCTTTGAAGAGCTCTTGAAATTCCCGTGTTGCTTTTTAGGAGACGGACAAGGCTTTCTAAGCTGACTTTTTCAAAGGGTATCTCATTGTAATTGTCTGTTAAATCTAAGTTATTAGAGGTGAGTTTCACTGACCCCTTGACACAGTGATCAAAGGACGTGAGCCACACTTGATGGCAATGACAGCCACCGACTTCAAGCGGAAGGATAAATGAATTAGTTGGGTGATTGGTTTCTTTCTTTCTCTGAAACACCCAAGCCAGAATCAATCCTTATAGTGGCAAGGTTTAGCGTGCTAAATTCCCTTGGCATTACTAACTCGCTTTTTCTTTCTCTACCCTTAAAAAAAAAAAAATCCCCAGGCAGATACAGCTAATGCTGTGTCGCATCCCACGCGCTCGTGTTGCTCCTGCAGTCTGTTGCTTTTTCGGATTCACACACACATTTGCATTTGCAAGCGCCACTATTGCTTTGCAGTAAACACTGCTCATGGCTCTCTCCTAAGAGAATCCAGATGTCTTCCTCTTAGGACCGTGCATTTATTTTTAGGTTTTTCAGCCCATTGCTGCCTACGTTGGACTTTCTTTGCTTTTGCCTGTAAATGCTGGTCCTCATGGCAGACACTGTGTTTTGTGGAGAGGACACTGATGGGGAGTGAAAAATATTTATCTTCAAGAAACCCCCAAGTTTTAATTTCACTCTCCTTATTCCACTAGGTCCCCATGGACAGGTCTGTGCTCTGAGCACTCTTCCCACACAGCTAACCCTGCCTCCATCAGCCATATGCTCTTTGATTGCACATGGTATGTGAAGGTATTTGCTGGCCTTTGGGAGCTGAATAAGAAAAGGATTTTATTTGTTCAGTAGTTGAAATTAAAAAAAAAAAAAACAAAACAGAAGAAGAGAGGAGACATTCAGCTTATTTTTTTTAGCAAAGGAAGGAACAGTCTAGATGAAGGAAGGGTCAAATTGATCTTGTTGGGGAAGAAACGATGAGTGAATCCCGATCACACTGAAGGCTGGTGGAGTTCCTAGCAAGTGCAATGGTCAGGAATCATCCTATGAAACGTTGCTCAAAGTTCATTGACACCTGGAAAAGCGTGCATGAGTTGGTTAATGTGTTTACATCTCCCTTCCCCTTCAGCCCAATCTTTATGTTATTGTAACACCTCAAACTTGGCCATCAGAGCTGTTTGCCAGAGTCAGAACCGTGCAGCAGCCGTGATGGCCTGAGGATACATGAGGCAGAACTGGTAAGGAGAGATAACAACTTCTAATGGAGCAGCTAATATTGGTTGGGAAAACAGACGCGCTCCCAGGCACGAATGCTCCCTCATGTCTCCTCCTGTTTGCCAGGGGCTGTCCTCAGAATCTTGGGCATTCAGAATGAAGATTTGCACCTTCAGGTCACAAAGTTCCTGCTGACCAGGATAAAGGACCAGCTCCTCAAGCTCAGCTAAGTCAGAGAGTGATTGTTAAAAGTGAGCAATTCTGTTGCATTCCTGGGGAGAAACCATTTTTTTTATTTTCCACATGGTTGCCCAAATCAGGACACTAATCAGGTTCAGCTGGCTATTGGCAGCAGACTCACAAGCTGCCTTTCCCTTATTTTGCTGCAATAAAGGAAAGGAGAGGTTTTTTTAGCAATCAGTAGGCTTTTGCTAGTCCTTCTATGACAGATGTGTGGGAACTGTATTTTCCTTAACCCCGCTGGCATGCTTTCATGGAGGATTGGATTTATCGCAAAACAGTGGAAGGTCTAGCAAAATAGTGAAAACAACAGCATTATAAAAAAGCCAGCTGAGTGGTGGCATTGTGCGTAGTCTGATGTGTACTTGAAGAGAGTTATAAATACATGTTTATGAATGTACCAGCATAATGTCTGCTGAATGAGAGGCATGAGCAAGGAGAAGTTCAAGCCAAAATATAGGTGCACAGTGGAGGCACTCAAGGACATGGGTTTCACACATAAGACATTTGCAGAAAGCGGGAGAGAGAGAGAAAAATACATCCCTATTACAACACTGTTTGCTGTGTTCAACCAAAGGCAACCTCCGGTGAAAGCTTTGTCAACCCAATAGGGTTGACAAAGTCTGGTCTGGTCACCACATAGGAAATGATTTTTTAACAACCTACCCTGTGAATGAAAACACCCTGTGATAAACCCTGCTGTGCCCTGTGTGCTCACTGATTCCAGCAGTACCAGGGGGACGTGCAGAATCATGAGGGGAAACTAGAAAGTGATCTGATTTTTAATGCTCTTTCACCCTCTTGTCTATTTTATAACCTTGATCTGCAGGAGAGCAGCTCCTCAGGAGGAGACCAGGATGACTGTGATGTCCAGTAGCAGGACAGTATCAAGGGGAGTTGGGCTGACCTGTAATGCAGTGAGATTTTATTTGGAAAATACTTATTGTCACTACCAAAGGCCAGTGTTTTCCACCCTACATAGGCAATGACTCAGCTGGTCTCATGCATGTGGAAGATCAGGGGCTAAAAAGGGATTGGATTTAGCATGACCTGCTGGTTCAGCTGTCAGCTGGTACACATGGTTTCCATAAGCTCACAACTCATCAAAACATGTGCCTGCAACCGAGCAGAGGATTCACAGCTGATCTGTTACTGGATTGTTAGTTTGCACATGGGGATGCTGTTGAGGTAAGGTGGTTTTGGATGAAGATTTATTACAGGACAAGTGCTGAAACTACCAAAAATGGGGAGCTGATGTTCTCAGCGCAT
Organism: Cephalopterus ornatus; assembly: GCA_013396775.1. NCBI lineage: Eukaryota > Metazoa > Chordata > Aves > Passeriformes > Cotingidae > Cephalopterus > Cephalopterus ornatus. Next base: position 66,117 of record VZRE01014639.1, read on the forward strand.
TACTTGTGAATGCATCTGCTGACAGCCAAACACTTCAGCAGATGCACTGATCCACTTCATCACTTGCTGAGACAAAGCAGAGTGGGTTCACCTGCCTTGAGTGGTCGTGTCCTACATACCTCCCTTACAGCACATTGTACCTCAGCAACACACTCATTCTTCGTATAGACTAAGACCTTTGTGTCTTAAATTTTGGGGTGACAAGTAGCAAGGACAGGGCTCTGGGCTGGTCCAAGCCATGCAAAGCTGTGCTGCCTTCTGCACTTACCAGAATGAGAAGCTTCTTTAGTGCCTGAAATGACTGATTACAAATCTCACTATTTCCCCGTAATAATTACAGAAGCACAGGAATTTCAAAGCTAAAACTTGGAAACTAAAGAAGCATCTTAGATCCTTTTGCAACATCCCGCCCTCGCCCCCCTTTTCTGAAGTGGTATTGAGGATTATCACATGTGGTTACATATTAATTTCCCCTCAGCCTGAGGTTTTCAGCAATTAATTAGTCAGGGATATGAGGGAAAAGATGTCTAAAACTGTTGAATATTTACTTACCAGTCCACAAATGTGCCCTATTTTGTTGTAGCTGCTGTTCTAAAAGCCTAAAAAAAAAAAAAAGGTCTTTTAAAAATTCAAAAAATCCGTGACTTAATTTTGGCTTTCATTTTATATATCTTTATTCAGTGACTGTGGGTAGGGAGGATATGGCAAGCTAACACATGGTTAGCGAAGAGAACACCAGTGCCTGTGCCAGCAGGTTGTGCAGAGCCTCCTCCGCGCAGCCAAAGGTGATTCAGGTACTTCTCTTTCTTATGCTGCTTTTCGCTCAACGTGTCTCTCAGACAAAGCACTTCTGTAACCCCCAGCATGGCTCCAAAATTGCTCAGAGCTGAGGAGTATGAGATCTGCTTCATTCAGTGCCCAAGATCAAAACCATCCAGGTTGTTAACACCATCCTCTGAGCCACATAACAAACTGCTGGGTCAGCCAGAGCCTTTTAAAGCTGCTGGTTCCTAACAAGCTTCGTAAAACCTTTGACTGCTTTGAGATCTGTAGGTGAATTGTGCAATATAGAGGCTCGTTTATTTACTAGAGTCTCCCACCAAAACGCTTATCTCAAGGAGAGGAAAAATTGCCGGGATTCCTTGACTCAGAGGGGAAACTCAGCTGTGAGCCTAAGATGTGCCCTGACATTATAGGTATCTACAGACAGAGCTTTCAAAGCATAGCTGCGGGTTTTTTTCAGCCCAGTATAAGCTTTGCTGAGATGTTCCTTATCTTTTGGAAGATACCGTCCCTTTCTCCATCCCTCTCCTTCCTCTGTGCTAAAAAGGGCTGTAGAGCGTGTTTATCCTCAAATAAAGCTCTCTCTGGAGGAGCGTTTCCAACTTTACGGGCTTCCCTTCTTATTTCTGCCTTCAGACACCAGCTCACAGCAGTGCGACGAGTGGGTGCTAATTATGGAGAACTACATTCGACAACAGAGCCTCACTGCTGGTGAATACAGAGAAATTGCTCATTAGAGCAGCATGGTATTTAGTCAGATTGGCTTCCCCAGATATTAACATTCTGGCATTAATGCAGGCTGGCAGTGTAGTACTTGAATAAAAACGATCTCAAGATAATGTGTGCAGAAGGACTTGTAAAACTGTTGCCCGGCCTGCGGGGTTTGCAAGGCATTTCTGCTGGGGGCTCCCACATGCTGCTTCAGGAAAAAAATATCTTTGGATTTCACTAACTTGCATATACAATTGCCTGGGTTTGTTTTTTTTTTTGGTTGGGTTTCCCCCCCCACCCCTCACAGGTCGTGGTGCATCATGCATATGAATTATTTCACTGGAGTGAAACACGCTGTGCTTGATTATCTTCCCAGACATCCAACCTTTCACCGCGTTGTTTGGTGTGACAGTGCTGTGTCCATGATGTAGGTGGCACGTCTCTCTGCTTGATGGCTCTCTGTGCACAGCAAAGGTGTGTGTGACATTGAAGCCACCCTGGAAAATGCACTGGTTTTACCTGTTGCACAGAATAACATGATAAAGGAAGCCTAGCCAAAGCTCTTGCTTGAACACAAAATCATCCTGGAAGCTTTAGGTGCCTTTTTTAATTCAGGGAGGCTATTGTGTTGGCAGAAAACTTTAGCACCAAGGTTTTCCTGTGCAGTTCCATAAGCAGCAAACACCAAGGCTGCGTTTTCTGTTCAGAGGTGCCTTTGCTTGGACACGGTTCCCTGATCCTTCCTCTGCAGCATCTGGGAATCTCCAGCTTGGCCTCCTGCTTGGTTTTGCAGAGCTGTTCACACCTCTAAAGCTGTATGGGGAGAGACAGCAGCTCTGCTGGGTGCACGGACTGGTGCCCATGTCTGTGCAGCTGTGTGAGCTGCTGCTGCTGGAGCCATAGCCACAGGGAATTCCTCGATCCCATGTCTTGCCTGCTTCCACCTCTGAGCTACATCAGCAATAGCTGCTCCAGTGGACTAATGTAAGCAATATAAACATACACAGGGAAGACATAGCTGCTCAGTGGCCAGCAGTGCTCATCCTGCCACATATATGACAGAATTTCCTTTCCTACAACCCTCTGGTCTCCTCTTTGACTTGAACACCAGCTTTTGCTGATCAGCTTAGCTTCATCTAATTAGTACCCAAATGGGAGTGCCTCTCTCAGCTGCCTCTGCGCTTGCAAAGAGCCCAGAGCTGAGGATTTATGTGGAGAAGCAGGGGAGAGGTTGTCCCTGGGGTTTGTGTGGTGTGTCCTTGCCTCTGTGCACTGGGAAGATGTGTGAGTGTGTCCTTGTACTGGTGTTACTCTGTTGGTTGATGTAGAAGCTGGACATCAGCTACACTAAATTGTCACTGTCTCAGCCAACCTGTTTCTTTTCTGTGAATTTACTGCGTGTGGGCTTTTTTCTTTTTTATAATGGTCGCGGTATTTTGCCTGTAGTTTGCCTTGGGAAATAGAGTGTGTCCTACATCCACATCTATTTTAAGACTCTGCTCTGTTGCCTGCTACCAGCTGGGGACATGGCTAGAAGGAGCAATGGTTTCATGTTATAAGAGGAAACACTGGATATTTCTAGGAGCCTATAACTATGAGATGCTAAATATGTTTATAACCCAGGATATTATGCTCTTACTGATAGTACTAATTTCATCTCTCTTTAGTACTTTAAAAGTTGGCATTCTGGTTTAATTTAATGGAATAAGATCTATTTACAGACAATGGAGAATAAGGCACATTCAGAAAGCAAATTATTCGGTTTCTAATATTTGTATTACATTAAGAAAAATATCATTTTTCCTTTGTGTTAGTTCTGCTCAGACTTATTTGTGTTTAGGGAAGCCAGTAGAGATTATGTTAACTTAATGATAAGAAAAACTCCATTTGCTTAGTGCAGAACTGGGATTTACCCATTTAGATGGTTCATGTACTCTTGATGACTCTGCCTTTCTGTCTGCATGTTGCTGGATGCTTATGTTTGTGGGTAGAAAATGTTGTTTCAGCCCAAAGTGCATCTGCATAGTTTCCTGTGTGAAGGGGAGACAGGAGTGAGCCCCCAGTTCTCTGCAGTAGGTGATGAACACCTGCAGTACAGACAATTGACCTTTATCATGCTCTAAGGGTCTGTGTGGGGCTCAGACTTAGTGCTGGAACTGCTCAAATCCTACTGTGTAGTGTAACCAAGGCAAGTTGTTTAACGGTGGTGTTGCACACCCATGTTCATGGACGTGCTTGGTAAAGGTCGCTGTGTGTAAGAACTCACGCAGAGCAAATCAGTCCTGCTCCTACTGACAAAGTGCTTGGAGGACACAGTTCCTTTACTGATGGAAACCTATTAAATTCAGTGGTCTGTCCACATTAAAGTAGCTGAGGGTTACAGGCATTTTCTCCAAAATTAAAACAGCCAGACAGAAATAGTGTTTGTCAGAAAAGCAGGAGGATGAATTTCTGCTGGATGGAAGCAAAAAAAAGATTTGAGAGCAGGAACGTTTACTCTTTTCTTTCAAAAGCAAGGAAAATGCCTTTCTTAATGTTTTGCATCCTGTGTTCGTGCCTATGAGAAAAGGCTTAAGAAAATCCAAAACAACAAAAACTCTATGGCCAGAGATGGGCCAAGAGGAATCCCAGGGCAAGCACTCAGTGGTGTTTCTGAACTGTTTTTATTTTTTTAGTGCTGTGGCCTGGGTGAAAAGAGGGACAAGGGTACCTAAAGGTGAGCGGGTACTTGATGAACCTGGTAGAAGCTGCTTCATGGTTTGTTCATGGGTGTGGGTTGGTCGTGTTTGCTTCATGGGTGGTTTTCTCTGAAGTGCTTGTTTTTTGGTTAAACAGCTCTTTGCTTCACAGAGCCTCATGGTTGGTGGGTCAGAGCTGATTGTGGGAAGCTGCAGTGTGCGATTGCTGCTCCAGGCCTGAAGGTCAAAAATGGCCCCCTCTTCCCTCGCTTCCAGTTCACCTGAGTATCTGGTAGCCCTGGTAGCCCCAGCTGTTCCTCTGCCTGCACTGGCAGACAGGACAAACCTGTTTTCCTGGATTTAAGCCAGTGCACTGGACACAGTGGGGAAGGATCATACTGGTTTTAGCGAGCTTGTCCTGGTGAATAAAGAGGATAGAGGCTAGAGAAGAGTGCTTTGAGTGGATTTGGACCAGGCAGGATGATTTGGAAGGGAGAAAGCCAATGTTTTTATTGTCCTGTGCTGGAGGTTGCAAGTTAAATAATATCTGTGTTTATCCAGCATTAATGTAATACTAGGTAACACTTGGTGCTCTGAATGGTCTTTCACTGTGTCCAATGATTCTCCTGATTTTCTTCTTTAGGGAGGCCCAAAACTACTTGTAAACCTGCAGCTCACCTCTGAGACTGAAGGGGAAGAGAATTTTCTCAGTCAAAAGAGTTTTCCATCCACTTTCATCTAATATTTAAGATGCACCATAAAAGTTGCAGTTTATGCAGCAGTACTAGAGAGTGAATTTTGTATCGATTTTAAAATCAGTCATTTTTAGCTTGCTGTTTTACGCATCAGAAAATGGCCTTATCTTCATTAAGAATGTGGTATATTATTAATATACATCATTAATTTATTCTTGGCACCAGGCTAGTAAAAGCACTTAAAACATTGTCCTGTCCTTAAAGCTGGAAAAGTGAGATATTAATAAATGTGATGGGGAGCAAAGCCATTTCAGAACAGACCTGTTAGTCCCACCCATGCTTTCTTCAAATATCTCTTCCTTTGGGGATCACTTGCATCTCCAACTGGGTCTGCACGGCAGTGGTGAGTCTGGAGGTACTGAACTTGCCATCTAAAAAGCTGCAGGTCCAATTTTGGCACCCAGGCCATTGGCAGAGAGTTTACAAAGCCCGGGCAGTTGATAAAGCAGCTGATTTGGGTTGAAGAAAAGGGATGAGGTGGGAATCTGCACTTGCCTAGGACATTAATGCCTTATCCTCATTTTTGGGAAGGCTGGGTACAACCTGCACCACAGAAGGGTAATTGCAGGAACCTGAATTCAGCCAAACTGGAGATGAAGAGTACTAGTGCTTCAGGCACACCTCCAGGGCAAAGGACCCAATTTCAGTCCCTGCTCATATGCTGGTTTATTTATAAGCTATTAAAGATGTATAAAGTGATTTTTTTGGAGCAGGCAGTGGAGCCTGTGCCTCATGCTTCCAAGTGCATGGTGTGACTGACTGGTTACAGACTCCTTCTTGCTTTTCTGTGTGCTTCTTTTACTTCGTGTTAGCTTCTCCCATGTTGGACACTGCTGTGTCTTGATTGGTATAAAAACTGAACCTCTGTAGGATATGGTTTAGCTAAAGTGATGAGCAGCAAAACATATAGTAGTGGGTGGGTTTGTTTGTTTGTTTGTTTTTCTTTTTAATCAGCAATGGAAATGCATCCTGGTAATTCACCAGCCTTTCTGTGCAGGGTGGCACTTCCCACCAGAATTGCTGCTAGTTGGATTCATGCTGACTGGACATGATTCTGTCTCCTCTACTAGCTTGTGGGCAAGTAACACTTGCTAATTTAAAGGCACTTTTGGCTCAACTGTATCTTACAAAAGAGCAGTGATTTCAGCAGTAGATGCGTATTGTTAGAATGGTTTGGATTGGAAGGGACATTAAAGACCATCCAGTTCCAAAGCCCCTGCCATGGGCAGGGACACCTTCCACTAAACCAAGTTGCTCCAAGCCCTGTCCAACATGGCCTGGAACACTCCCAAGAATGAGGCACCCACAACTTCTCTGGGCAGCCTGTTCCAGTGCCTCACCACCCTCACAGTCAAGAATTTTTTTCCTAATATCTATTCCTCTGCTCTAATAATGTTTTTCTTCTTGCAGCCTGGTTGCTTATGAAATCCTGAAATGAAGTTCTTTGTCATTGAGATCAATGACAGTTGCAAATGCAATTAAAAGGAAGATGCAGACAGAGGACCTGCTGCATCTGAAGAGTGTGCTTACTCTTCCCTGGGAGGAATACATTTTACACAAATGTGTGATACTGTAGCAAGACTACCTCTAAAAAACAAAACAAACAAACCCTGAAAGCACTTCATGGGCATCATGATTCATCCAATAGGTCTGTTGTTGTGCAGATATTGAGGTGTGATATCTGAGTTGGACTGATGGGGCTTTCAGCTATCCTGTCCTTGGTGTCAGTTCAAGAAATATGACATCGTGACAGATGGCGTTGTTCTAAAGCTCGAGCATGATGTGCAAAACTCCAAGAAGCCCTGAACCTTAGGAAAGGCATTTTGTAAATTGGTCTTTTAAACTCTCTTTTGTCTGCTGCAGGATTCTTATCATCTCTTACAGCTGGACATGTGACACATGGAAGCGCTGTGGATGTGCCTTTGGGAGCAGACAATGAGAGTTCATTTTAAGCTCTTAGATATGAGGGTATACGAGGCAAAGCGTATTATCATCATGTGGTTTTATTGTTGTAAAAGCAATTGTAGTAAAAGTTATGGTAATCCCTGGTGTTCTGCTTCAAAGCCCCTTGAAGTTTGCATAATGGCTCTGTTGAATGTTGAATTTTAGCAGCCTTTGAGTCGATTTTTCCCATTGTGTGATGGTACTGATCAAACCTGCTGCTCCAAAGCTACCTTCAGAAATCCCTCTCGCTGCACTCTCCCTATTCCCCAGGCAGTTACAAACACTGACACAACCAGCATTTAGAAAGTTTTCTTAGATCTACTGATGAAAAGGACTCTCTAAGAGCTAGATATTATTCTGCCATCACATATCAGGTTAGTGGGTTACAAAGTCTGTGCTACAGTGAGGAGCTTGATGCCTTGGATGTCTGCATGAACCCATTTACCTCCATTTTAAGCTATGACAATGGAGCTTTCTTTTGGGGGGGGGTTACTATGATCCAACTTTGATCAAGCTCAATAAATGCCTCTCCATTGCTGCTACTTTGAATGCAAGAGTAATGCCCTAAAGGAGGTTTTTAGATTTTAGAACATTCTTTTTTGAAGACCTTGGGTCTGTTCTGAGTAATGGTGCTGTGTGAGTCCCCGGCAGTGTTTGCTGTGTCTGTAAGGAGTCACCTGCTGAGTGCACACCCGTGAAGAGACACATGGTGGACACCATTTTTTGGGAGGAGCAGTGACTTGAGACATCCATTCACTTCCTTGACACTTGAGTGTGGCTTTGGGCAGGTCATTTTAATTTTCAATCTCATGATTTCTCACCTGTAAAACGGGAAGAGGAAGCACTCCCCTGGGCTGGCCCTGAGCAGGGTCACTCTCTCCAGCAAGGACGATCTACCCAGTGGCTGCCACGCTGGATTGCTGGTTGGAGACTTGTCCCTGTTCTGCCATGACTGCAGTGCTCCATGGCCTAGAAAAAGGGATACAAACCTGCAGCACTGCCTTGTAGAGTTGTGAATTTCCACTCTCTGTACTGTGTGGTGCCTGAGCTGTTTGTGTGCATCCTGATGGAGAGCTTTGCTGTTTGTGTCTCCTTCACTGAGAAGGAGGTTGTTAGATATTTTTTAACTGTCTGTCTTGCTGGTGTTGCCAGTCACTTGGTGACACCTAAAAATGCATTTTCTAGTTTAATTGTTCTGAGAAACCCCATTACTGGCTGACTAGGGAGTTTCCACTCTGCAGTTAGAGATGCAGCATCGATTCACTGCAGGTCTTCCTGAGACAGAATTTAAAGAGCAGTGAGCCTCTGCTCACAAGGAGCAATTCCTCTCCTTGTTTAATAATGTCTATGGGAAAATTCCCAGCACTTGGCACAGTCTTCCTGTCTGCCTGTGTGCTGTTTGGATAATCCCAAAGGGTTTTGTAGCTAGAATGTGTCTTTGTACCAGTTTTAGGATAAGTTCTGTAGAAACTTATTAATTCCTCCCCTGGTTTGTTCCTGCAGGGGATGGAGGTGACCTGACTGAGAGCATTATTTAAGTTGAAACAATTCAGACTGGCTTCATCGAACTTTCAGTTAAGTCTAAAGTATGTGAATAGCTGCAAAACTGGGATATCATTCCTAAAAAAAGGCTATAGGTGAAAATACAGTTCATATCAGACCTGGACTCAGTTTGCTGCAATCAGCCAGCTGGATGGGGAGAGCAGTTTAGGAACATGAGGAATGGTCTGTGGTCAGCTAAATATTGTGCTGAGCCCCTACAGAAACACACAAACCTATGGCATTTGCTTTTCCATGTTAGAGACCTACTGTTTAGGTAGCTCTGCATGAAATATATCTCCAATCTGTCTGCACTGCAAGCAGAGGCTGTGGAGACTCATGGGCTGCTTTGGAGGACAGTATAGGTTGAGATGATACTGTGAGTAGCTTTTTATTTACAGCTTCTCACAGCACAGCAGACAGCCTGTAATTAGGGCAATTAAGGAAAGAGAGGACACCTTGTCGATCAGCGAGTCAGAAAGGCAAGAAAATACATGTCTAATGGGCTCTAGAAAGAGGAGATGATGCTCTTGGAGAGGGAAGCAGGATATATTTGCATCTTGCTGTCATTATGGATGGTGGAGAAAATACTGCACTAACGGGAAGGTATTGAACAGCCACTAACTGAAGTTTTTTAAACTGAACTAGGAAGACAATTGGCCAAAGAGATTTTTGGGAATGGAGAAAGCTGAATTTGAGGCCACTCTGGAATACAGAAGACAGAAAGCAGTGGGGAATAAAGCAAACATGGTGGTGGTACTTGTAAATAAGGTAAATGAAACAGGATTAACTTACAGCTGAACAGAGTGAGTGAGTGATCTGACATCCCACAGAGAGAGGTCACAAACTTCCTCTGAGTTTTTGCAGGTGATTCTTATCTCATTCTTGCCCATTACCCTGTGAAGCAAGAAGAGCTGTCTCTGCTCTGGAGGCAGCTCTCGTGGGCTCACATCCCAGTGGCTGTGTTGGTGTGTTTAGTTGGTCTGAAGTTCCTGCATTAAGCAGGCCAGTATTTGACCAGCTGCTTCTGCAGATTTTTTGTTTAGGACTTGTCAGCTCATGAGGTGATCTTGAACACAAGGACCCATGGATGCCTTGGAGTGTGAGGTTAGCGGAAAACATGTCAAAGAGGCTGAGGATCCCTGGAGCAAGAGGGCAGTGAAAAGGGCAAAAAAAATGTTTTTATTGAGGATTGCTAGGTGAAGAAATAGCCAGAGGGCTCAGAAAACCGAAGAGCAAGAAAATTCTCTGGGTAGGCTGGTAACTGGAGAAGGAAGAGCCTGAGTAGGATTGATTTATAGGCAGCAAAGACCTTGTTATAGCTTGTGAGTCACAGCTTTTTCTATTTGCTATGGCTTAGCAAACCATGAGCTTGTATTCTGGCTATTTCTGTGTTTTGTGTTAAACATGTAATTAAGAGGTCTGAGTAAGAACTTGTGGGCTCTGCAAAAGTAAGCAAGTTGGTGCAGATCAAGTCTACAGGGATGGAAACTCCAGCACGAAGGTTGGCAGACAGAGCAGGGCAGCACAGGCTGAGAACTGAGGCACAGATCCACCTCATCTTCCAGAAAGGGAATGCCACAAAACACTGAAGGCTTCTGGCATCTGAGCTTAGCATTTAACCTGTCCCCAGTTAAATAATCGTGATGGGGAAAATGGGCTTCAATTCCATGAAGTGCTGAAATTCAAGGATGGTGATAAAATAGGTAGCACCCAGAAGATGAGGGAAGTGGGAGAGGGAGCTTATGGTGCCCAGCAGATCCAAGTGCCAGATTTGCAATTGCCTGTGACCTGAATCTCATCAGGCTGCTGAGGTGACTCTGCTGGAGGTGGGTCAGGCTGCTTTAGCACCTCCTGAATTTTGAGATGTGAAACACATCCCACAGCTTGCTGGTTGTGGTACCGTGCTGGAGGTGGGAGACCCCAGCCAGCTGCAGTTGGTTTGGAGCTGGATATGGGCTGGGGCTCTTGTCGTGGGTGCTGGTGAAATACTCCCTAATATGATAGTTAGTTTATCCTGAGGTGTATTTAACAAAACACAGCTGTGACTGTTACACTTGATCCCCCTTTGCCTGCTGGAAGTGAGATAGAAGGGAGCAGGGGTGGGGGACTGTGCAGCAGTGGATGGGCTCCCTGGATCCCCTGGCATGCAGTGATGGTGACAGAAGGCAGTGTCCCCTTGGGGTGAATGTCCCCCCCTAAACCCTGGGGTGGTGTGTGGGTGCGTGCAGCTCATGTGTGTGGGTTTGAGGGGCAGGGGCCAGGCAGGCAGCCCCTGTGCTGCCTCCGTGCTGTGTCCTCCTGGCCTGACAGCCAGCGAAGGCAACTTCTCCTCCGCATGCCTGGGGAGGTGATGCTGGGGTCGCTGGGCCCTTCCCCGCAAATTAGGCCTGTGGCTTTGTCGGAAAATACATCATTTGTTAGGCAGATTTCTTCATTAGGAAGCTTCCTAATCTCAGACATGAGCGACACAGAAACCCTCCCCACCCCCTCGGCACTGAGGAAGCCGAGCTGTATCTCCAGTCTCTGCAGTACTCTGGACTTATTTATCATTCATGGCATCATGTTTGCTTTATGACAAATGAACTTAATTGTGATTTTCACAGTGGAATACACAGGAAAATAAGCAGGATAGCCATAGCTGCAGGTATAGAAAACCAAACTTAATTTAGAAAGGATAAACAGCAGCAGTCTAAGCAGCTGAAGAATTGAATTAATCTAATAAAAAGACTCAGCTATATATAATTCTTCATGCTGAAACAATAGCCCCGTGAGATAGGATGGTGCTCAGGTTCTGCATTAAACTTTTTTCTTGTGTGCTTAATGCTCAACCAAATCATTATTTATTACTGAAAAGTGCATTTGAGTGTCGGGAATATTTTTTTTTTTCCCCTCCCCAGTGTTTCAAAGGGGAGGTGGGTAGGAATTGGTGATCATTTATTAATGCTCTGTTCCATTGTGGTCTTAATCTCCAACAGATGGTCCCGGATGCTCTGGCTAAAATGCAGTGTGAGCATGCTGACTTACACAGGGCTTTCCATTTCAAGTATGGGGATGTAGAGACTGGACAAAGGCACTGAGTGGGGTGGTCATCCTCAAATGTGATTCCAGCAGTTTTAGAGGCTAGGAGTTAATCCCTCTGTTCCAGAGGGGAAGGGATGTGCGTGTGGGGGTGTGTGCACACATACACACATGTACATACAGATGTGTTTTGAAGGTTTTGATTCTTTGCCATGGTGTTTACTGTGTGGCCATGCTTGCCATGGAAACTCTGATAACTGTTTTCTTGACCCTGACAGTGCTTTATGCTTCCAATTTCAGCATCATTTCTGACTCTTATCAGTATTTTTCTTCCTCTCATGATACCAGAGCAGAAATTATGATGGTTGAGCCAGGAACAGCAATGCTTCAGAAACTAACTCACTGCTATCAGTGGATTTTCGTGCTACTCCAGCCAACTGAAATAATGGCGTGAGCTGTCTGCACTGCACTAAAATGCATTTCTGAGGGTAGAAACATCATTAAAGAGTGGCTTAAAGTACATAGCACTGAAGAAGAATTTAGGATAGAAGACAGAAAAAACATCCCAGAGTGTGGTACCAGGCATCCTAGACTGTCCACGAGATTTAGTGTCGGAGGGTGGAGAGCTTTCCTTAGGAGAGTAGTGACAGTAATTTGTTCAGTCTAGCAAAATGAGAGCTCTGAGGGAATGATTACTTCCTATAAATATTTTCAAGGGGCAAGAGCTGATGCTGACAGAATAACTAATGGATGTAGGCTGGTGACGAATAAATTTAGTCTGGAAATTTAGGAGACTCCTAAACATTAGAGAAGTCATGTTGTGGAAGAATTTTCCAATCAGTGTAAGGAACTAAAAGTCAAATTGCTTTTTAAGACAGAGGTTGATGTCCTGAAAAGGGCCCTGTGACACTGTTTGTCACTGGGGAAGGGGATGGCTCTACCTAGCGATCCTGATGTTGCCCACTTATGCCTTCAAACTTAGCTGAAAACTGATTCCATTGCCCATGAAGTGTCCTTAAAATGTGTTGGAAAGCAGCAGCCTCCAAAAGTCTGACTCCTTGGTGTAAAAGTGTTGTAGCTGGAGACAAATAGGATGGCCTTGTCTCATCTGTAGGCCCCAAAAAGTGCAGTTGAGAAGAAGGTCATGGAGACGCCAGTTACGGTGGGGCTGGAGAAGGCAGGAGCTTAGAGTGTATCACCTTGGGGTGTTTGAGCCCTTGCACATCTGGGAGGCATTTACCCCACTTCCATTAGCCCATTAGAAAGGCTATCTTGCCATCTCCTGCCAAGTACTGATAGGAAATAGCTTTATTTTTGAGGACTGAAGTGCTGATGAGCAGAAGGGACTTTCAGCCATTTCTAAGGCTGGCAACAAGCCTCAGATCTGAGATATCCACCTCCTTCTTTAGGAGGCTGTGTTTGAAAGTCTGCAACTTCTGCCACATTTCAAACCTTCTTGAGGCTTTTGTTCCTGCATTGCCCCTGCTCTGCATGGCTTTGTATGACAGAGGAGTACCACGGGAGACACTGATTCCCATCTGGACAGTTGTGCATTCTCCACTTTCTGCATGTGCCTGAGCAGTAGAATTCATTAAGAAAATGTGTTTCCAACCATCAAACTGCACTTCTGCATCTTCACAGCCTCTACTGCTAAGCCACAGCCCCGTCTGGAGTTCAGCGCTGCTGCTGCATTTCCACCCAGCTTCACCCTCCTGCCTCCTCCCTGCATCTCTGCTATACCCCTCTGGCCACGGGACACAGCCCAACCTGCTAACTCATTAGAGCCATCTCTGCTGCAGTCTGGCCCTCTGGGGCTCCAATCCCAGAGACTTTGGGAATGGACCAGAATTGGGAAACCTACGAATTTTTTTAAGCAAGAATCTGTATCTTCAGACCTCACATCAATTTAATGAGTATAAACTGTTCAGGCACTCACACTCTGACGCACATTACCAATATTTTTTAGAATCTGGACTCTCAGGAGGATGCATCTCTGTCAGCCCAGCTGCTGTAAGAGGCAATTGAGTGAAGTTGGATGGCAAATGGACAAAAGTCTTAATTTGCTTTTACTTCTCATGAAAGTGATGCCTCTGGTATCATCTTATAAAATTCACCAGTGTCCTTCGTACACTTCCAGGTGAATAAGCCTGCACAATCTGAATAATCAGTAAAATATAGCAGCCAAAAAGAAGGAACATAGAAAAAGGATAGTTGGAAGATTGTTGCATGAGTCCTATCAAATCTTGTTTAGCTTCTTGTTTAGCTCATGGCTGTCCCCAGCTACCTCCCAGGGAGGGGAACAGATGTTTTTCAGAGCAGGCTGAATGCACTGTGTGGTCCAATGGCACGTGGCTGGGGAAGGGGGTCCTGGGAGGAAAAGGTGGGTAGAAATGGCTTTGTGCATCTCCACTACTTCATGTGAAGTCACGAGAGTGACTCCAACTGGAGTTAGAGCAGCCTTGAGGCAGGGCTCAGTTATGTCAGCCTTCAGCAGCCCTGAGGGGAACAAACTGGAGTTGTTGTTTCCTCAGACCCAATCTTTGCCTTCCTTATTGTCCTATCCAAGAATGAATCAGTGATTTATACAAAATTCTGGGTCCTTCCTCCTATAACTGGTTAAATCGTGCTCAGCTGATGCTTATAGTGAGGGGCAGAGCAGCTGTAATGTGCAGGAACAGACACAACAGCTCATTTGACTGATTCCAGCACGTAGATGACACTGGGGGAAGGTTCAGTCTTAAATCAGCACATTTCTGCCTTAAGCTAATCCTCTCCCTGCCCAGTATTTCCCACTGAAGCTGCGTTAGCCAGCAATATCCCAGCCCTGCTGATGAGGATAGCAGCACAGAGCAAAGCATCCTGCCTCCCTGCTATCTCCAGCAGTGTGCCTGTTCCATCCGAGGTCCCTACACCTGATGTGGAACAAAATTAGCATCAGTCTGGTGCTGTTGAACCTGTCTCAGGCTGTTATCCAGCAGACTGACGTGGCCACGGTGCAAGAAGCTGCTGCTTTGATCCAGGCAGCAGGACTTACAGTGTTCACTGTACCTTCACGTACGTGTTGTACCTCATGCCCTTTGCTGCTCCAGACTGGAAAAGCTCCTTCCCTGCAGGAAGACAGGTAAAATGCCTCAGGAGGCAGGTAAAATTCCATGCAGGGAGGCCACCACCTCCTTATTCACTCCCAAACATCCTCCTCTTCGGGGCTGTGTGCACATCTGAGAATAGCTCCTTGCCACAGCCTCCTCCGCAGGAACAGACTTATTTATTCATAGGCGTTGGGTTTGCTCTGATAGTCTCTCTGAATTTATTCTAAAAAGAGATTTGCCTTGTGCCTGGGAAGTGCCTGGCCCTTCCTCCAAAATGAAAGTGAGAAAAGCTCCTAGTGCGTTTTTGTACATGGTTAAAAATAGTGTCCTAGAAATGTATGATGGATAAATATGAATGAGGAAAGTGTAGATCAAATGTAGTAACCTTTGGAGTGTACATATGGACAGGTATGTGTGTCTATCCTAGAGCTTCTAAAATTTCTGCTGTTCTCTTCTCATCCATTTCATACTCCAGTCTCTCCTTCCTTCTCTAACTCTCTTGTCCTTTGTTTCCATGGCTTTGCTTTAATTCTTCTGCATCACTCTTCTTTCATTTAACTCTCACTCTGCTCTTTCTCTCCCTCCACATCACTGTCTTTCTCCCCCTCTGCTTTCCATCCTGCTCCTCCACACCTCATCTTTGTCCTCTTTCCCAATACTTCTCCCTGTTCTTCCTTTTGTCTCTGCATCTTTTTCTCTTCATGTCTCAGCTGTTTCCTTCTCATCATCACGACCCAAAATCTGTTGGGGGTGCTTTGCCCTGGGGCAGGCAAGTGAAAAAGATCTCTAGCGCAGTTTAGCCACTTGATACAGAGATGGGAAAAATCTGAAAGTGAAGTTAAAAGCTGACTTGAGAACTAGCTGAAAGATGCAGAGACTATGTAAATTGGGCTGGGGGATGAAACATGTAATTAGAATGGAAAAGCCATTTCTGCTTTCCTCTTTGAAGACTAAGCTGACCTTGGTCTGCAGCTTGGGTGAGACCCACCTGGAGACACCCTGAGGCAAGTCCAGGCTGGAGATAGGGACTCTTGATCCCCAAAGACAGAGGCCTGATCTGGGTTGCCAGCACAGCCTTTGGCTTGGGAGCAGGAATGGCAGCCAAGGGAGGAGTTTCATTGCATCCTGGATGTGCAGTCAGAAATATCTCACTGGAATGGCTGTTTACGCTTGTCAACTTGGTCAGAAGCTGGCATGAAATCTTTAAGCCTGTATCTGGTGTATTTAACTGGATGAAAACTTCAGAACTGAAGAGTCTGCCCATATGCTGTGAGTACCTTACAGTGACAGACCAGAATGTTTATCCACAAAAAGACCCTTTCACACTACAAAACAGTGTCAAATGGCTCCAGGGTAAGTGGATTCGAGCCAGTGACGGTATAAACAGCCTGCTGGAAGTGCTCTTCATGCAATCTCACATCTTCAACTTCCCTCATACCTCCCATTTCGTTTTTAAAGGAGAAGAGTCATAGAATTATTTGGGTTGGAAGGGGACCCTGAAGAACATCTAGTCCCAACTCCAGTGTTGGTTATTGTCTTTGGGATATTTCAGGTCAGTCTGGGAGCTATGTGGATCTCAGAAGCTGGTTTTGTGTTACAACCCTATGGCTGATGTGAGTATCTGCTGGGCGGTAAGAAAAGCAGCACCTGAGCCACGTGGCATTTGGATAAGAAGACATGATATGATATTTTAAACTTCTTGAAATTCCTAATTTACTGTGGAAAGCCATTGCCTAATAAGTAGTTGTATTTAACTACTGAACGCCAGTTTTCCTCTTGAAAAAATTAGTGGAAGAATGTAGTGGCTTGTGTTTTGAAGCAGAGTGCAGCATGATTCTTCCTCCATCTGGTGCTCTCTCTCCATGCTCACAGACCCTGCACAGACTTAATTTCAAGTTTGCTAAGAAATGTGCACTGTTCTAGCATTCAGCATCAAGAAAAAAAACTTGATTGTTCTTTTTAGTGAAAGGGAAGTGTTCAGAAAGGTCCACTGAAAAATTTAATGTCTGCAGGGTCATACTCTAAATTCTTGTGAACAAAGGAGGGGAAAGGGGCTCAGTTTTTCCTTGTTTGCTTGGGCTAACAAAAATACCCATTGCCTGCTTTGAAGTTAAAGCATATTTTGTTCATTCACCTCTGGAAAACACGTAAGCAAGTTGCTGTGAAGAGGCAGCTTTAAACAGCAGCTGCTTTGGACAAGCTGGGCCTATTGGAATGGGGTTCTCTCTGGTTTTTGCCCTCCACAGCTCAGTGCCACAACTGATAGTGCTGAGGAAAGACAGGACACTGCCTGGATCACCTGCTGTTGGGAGTGAGGGGAACAGAAATCTGTGCAGGCAAAGATGGCTTTTACCTCTCCTGCACAACTCCTTCCAATAGATGGGATTTTGGGACAGTGATTTATATTAATACTCGATAGGTTGTTACCATAGCAACTATACAATGTGGCGAATAATTTCATGGGCTTAAATCCAAAACGCTGGGAGCTAAGATGGGTCTGAGCATCATTTAAAGGGCTTTGGTCATGTGGGTTCTGTGCTGGCCTGATTGGTCTTGGGGAGAAGTTAGGGTAGAAGATAGAAGGTGTTTCTCTGGCTCTGAAGGGAGCTGCAGCCTGTTGGGTGAGGCTGGGGAGGGGTAGGGAAAATTAAGGACACCCTCCTTACGCATCATGTTGCACGTGCTGCCATGAGGGACCCTGATGCACAACATTTCCCTTTTGCATTAGAAGTGTGCTCTAAACCAGATCTGACATTTAGCTTCTGGTCAAATTAAATTGATTTGACCTAGAATGATTTTTATTGGTTTGTTTTTGTTTCACGTAAAAAAAAAAAAAATCGTTTAAAAAAAAATCTGTTACAGCTCAGTTCCAAGCAGAATTACTTCCCTTAAATTTTCTCTCTTGCCAAACTGAAGACTCTCTTATTTGCCCAGTTTTCTTCTGTAGTGCTAATTTACAAGAAGCAAAATGGGGCTGTCTGCAGTGGTGCCAGAAAAAGACATCTGGAAACACCTCAAAGGGCAGAACTGGAGTTCATTCCCTGCTAAGACCCATCCAGATGTCACGGGGAGATATATGGGCACCCCTGTGCTCCCTGTTCTACTCCTCTGCCCTTTTCCATCAAAAAATACACCTTGACATGTAGCCTAATTTTATATCTTAACTTCAAGCCATTTTTTCTCCTATCCTCTAAGACTGTGACTAATTCCCTCCCTTTTCTTATACCAGTACCTTGAGGGTATTTATAGGCTGTGATCCTGTTCTCCTCTTACCTTCCCCCTTCCATACAATATAAATTTATCTCTGTTATTCCCTCCTCCAGACTGGTCCCAGGTGTCCTATCCTCCAGCACTTGTGCCATCAGCATCTTCTGTAGCTTCTCTGCATTTTTCTGTGCGAAATAAACCACACGAATACCTGGCTCCTGGTTTTTCTGTGCCAGAGGACAAAGAACAGAGAAATAGCACTGATGCATTTACACTACCCTGGCTGAGATTTTTAATGCCATGAATGATTAGCCAATATCCAGTACTGCATGTGAAGACCTCACTCCAGGACATCTTAGTGTCTTAATTCTCTTGTTGTCGCTCTGTCCGTTTGACTGATTTCCTGTATGCATGTTATGAGTTGGTTGCCAAAGAGAACTGAATGTCAAAATTACAAGAGAAAGCGAAGTTTCCCACACTCACTATTTTTCCTTTGCTTCCTAATGTCAAGATTATAGCCACGAAGGCTATTGGATTTAATTAATTAATTTAATTTAATTAATTTACAAGGGAATGGAGTAACAGGACAAGAGGGAATGGCTTCAAACTGACAGAAAGCGGTGTTAGATTAGATGTTAGGGAGAAATTCTTTACTATGAGGGTGGTGAGGCCCTGGCACAAGTTGCCCGGAGAAGCTGTGGCTGTCCCATCCCTGGGAGTGTTCCAGGCCAGAGTGGATGGGACTTGGAACAACCTGGTCTAGTGGAAGATGTCCCTGCCCATGGCAGGGTGCTGGAACTAGATAGGCGCTGAGATGCCTTTCTACCTAAAGCATTCTCTGATTCTAATGCTTAATCTTACCTAGTAGAAGTGCTCTTCTGAATACCCTCTGGCTCACTCACAGTGGTAGACTCTAAAAATGGGCTTTTCCCAGAGGACACATTGCTTCACTTGCCCTGAAGTTTTCTGGATGTCCTTTTCTATTTCTTTGAAAGCACTGCAGAAAAACTGCTTGCCGTATTTCTGTATTCTCTTTGGACGTTTTTATCATTGTGGCACAAACCTGTGGGTAAATCAGCAATATCTGCAGAGATGTCCTGTCCAGAACTTGTTCTATAAGCTGTTCTCTTCTCAGCTGAAGTGCTGTATCTGGTGTACCTGCTGGGATGGAAAGGATTTTGTTAGTCATCACAGTTGCAAATCTGACTGTCATGTAGCTGTCTTCTAAAAGTAGCTCCTGCTAGAACCTGAAGCAGGAGAGTTGCTGTGGAGGTCATGTATTTATCCTGTCTCTTCAAGCAGGAGCACCTTTACTGATAACATTTGAGATTTACTTCTGGAACTACTCTTAAAAACCTTCAGTTGTTTAGGATCTGAAACCTTCCTGGGCTGAATAGGAAACTATTTCAGTGCTTTCTGCCTCTTCTCAGGTTAGGGCGGCAGCAGGTTTGGAGTCTTAGGTGTTTCTCTGGAGGAAGGGATGTTCTTTGGTGGAAAACAGACCTCCCTGTGATTGAAAATCTTAGTTTTCCTCACAGCTTTTCCTAGAAATCTTCCAGCAGATGTGGGTGAGGCAGTTGTGTGCAATAACCTCTTCACAGGTACTTCAGCAGCACTGTCGGCACACGGATGGGGGAGAACAAGGGGAGAAATCTCTGCTCCTGCCTTTCCCTGCAGCTTCCACAGTTGCCTGGCACCTGACCCTTCTCATGCAGCAGAGGCTCAGGGAAAGCTGCACGAGGTGTCACGATCTGTGTAATTATTCCCAGCTTCTCCGCCACCAGACTGTGCTGCGGAACGCAGAGAGAGGCTCCTGACAGAGAGGTTGGTCCTGGCACTGCTGCCAAGCTGCTGCCCTCCCTCCTGCTTTAATTGCACGCAGTAATTTCAGCAAATAGGTGGTTTGACTCAAGGTTGCTCTGCCACAACCTCAGAAGCTTTCAGGAGTGCAGCCTCTGCTGTCTTTAAATCCGCAGAACATTGTGATTTAGCCACCAACTCTGACTGCAGGGAGCTGGGTCAACCTGCAAACAGCAATGGCAGGACTTCGCTTTGGCTTTCCTCCACTCTTCCAGAGAAGCAGCTGCCTGCCCTAGAGCAAAGCAATGCCCCTATCCCTGCCCTGCTGGCTGCAGGAGAGGGCCAGAGCCAAAGAAACCCATGTCCTCCATTTCCTTATCCCAGGAAGCAGTGGGTGAGTCTGCAGTATCCTCAGGTTATCCAGTAGTGAAGTGCCTGTGGGTGACATCCAAAGTGTCTGTGAAAGGTGTCCAAGGACAAGCCAGCCTGTTGACCAGGCCCCAGCTCAGGTCCCACAGCACTCCTAGAAGCCTTCAGGCTTTGCAAATGAAAAGAAATGGAGTGCTGCCAAATAAAGAAGGAACATCTCCTGTGCTTTCAGGGAGGGTGACAGTCAAACTAACCTATGTCAAAACATCTTTAATATCTTAATTATTCCTCCACTTGGAGCACAGACTTCAAAATTTCTGGCTGCTCTCCTGAGTGGGTGAATAGTTTTGGTGTCATGTATTCACAGTCAGGAGATGAAAAGGTTTGTAGTTGTATTGGTTCTTCACTACGCCACGGTGAGAGGTGGGATAAATCTCAAAAAAACGTCTTTCAGGGAAGTGAGATGTCTGGGGAGGATTTTTTCTGTCTGTGCTTGGAGTAAACTCATACTTTATAGGAGAAAAGAGATAGAGGCAGCTAAAGAAAGGGGATATCTTGAAGGCAAGGACATTTGTAGCATTAGTTATAGTACATATGGCCTGATGCTCCTTAAGCAGAAGATGGAGCCAGCAGGTTGATGCTGATTTATGACTGCATTGGCTCTGCCCCACATTCTACACTACTTTGAGAGGTTTAAGTTTAACATACTTTTGAAAACTCTTTGATTGACTTTCATATGCATCCTTGGTGGCACTACCTTCTAGAAATAGAGACGAATCACTTAACGTGCAAGGAAACCACACTACTGCTTGGATCAGAGTTTGCTTCCTCACCTGCCTCAGCAGAACCTCCCCATTTCTCTTTTTTTCCATTATACCTTTTCTGATGTTATGTATTCTGGATCTTACTTGATGCTATGCCGGGTCTTCCCTCCTGATGTTTCTGTTGCTGCCAGCAAACTCCAGGAGCCAGCAAAGGCCAGTCCTCTGGTCTTTCTGGAGCAGGTCACGTTGTGGTGGGGAAACCTTGGGTGAAAAGAGAGTTAGTTAGACGGTGATTTTTTTGAGCTCTGTCTGTGCCTGCATCAGCCTCGTTCCAACGTGTCCTCTCTGACCTAAATTTCCCTGCCTGTCCCTTGGGCATTAGATTTGATCGTGATTTATGGCCAGTAATGCCTTGTCTTCAGACTCTATTTGTTGGCTCCCAGGGCCTCGTACTTCCTTCCCTGGCGACAGTTTTATGCAGGTGTAACTCTTGTGCCTTTGGTGGAGTCACTCCTGATTTACCCCAGTCTGCAGTGCCTGACAGCTGGTTTTCTCCCTGAATTACTGTGCCTGACACATTACTGTAGGTGTTATGCATTGTCACAAAATTAATTTTCCTCTCGAGAGCCCTCAGTGATTTCAGGTGAACTTTATGGCAATTGTTGCTCTGTCGCTCTGGAAGATTCATGTTGCTGGAGTGGCTTCAACCCTGGGGGATGGGGAGCCAAGACCAAGCGCAAGACAAGCCTTTCTGCCTTTTTCCTCATTTTTTTAATGTCTGGATTTCCATGAGATGTTGTGGTCAGGTACAAGCAGCATAGAGAAAACTCAGCAGTCCCTCCAGATTGTATCAGATTTTTACTAAAATACTTGTATTTCAGCAAAAGTCCGTCTCCAAAACCGGATTTTACCTCCCTGTGAAAGAGCCTGAAGCTGCAGGGCAATGATTTCTGTCCCAGGTTTATCACAGCATCAAAAGCAGCTGGCGTTGGCATTTCTCCCTTTTCCAGGCTGATTTGGAATCTGCAGCCACACGGCTGGGGATTGACCTACAGCAGTTGTGAGAAGCTGAATTTATAAGTAACTGGGACCCAGCAAAGGTGGGGCTGGATGGGCCAAAGGTGCCTGGAACAGGGCTCTGGGACAGGGCCTGGCCAGGAGAGAGGGTGTTTCTGCAGGTGAGATTGGAGGACAACCTGGTCTGAGTTCAGACTGCTTTGGAGCAGTCTGAGGTTAAAAACAGTGAGCAGCTGAAGTTCCTGAATCATGCTGGAAAGGGGATTTAGGTATTTTAGAACTGAATGAGAGTTAGTAAAACACTTATGGATTTTGTGAGATTGGTGTCTAGTGCTCTAAAGGGAGTTGGGCCCCATTTCAGGTCATTGAAAAGCATGATTTAGGTGCTAATTCACTTAGTGCTTGGAGGAGTTTTTTGGGACTTGGAGTTTTATCATTCCAGGCAAAATGTCCCTACAGTGAAATAAGAATGAATTAATCTTGTAAGTGGGCTTTAATTATCTGAAGGAAACTGCATTTGCTGATGTTTTAGGTAGTATCTTAGTGTCACTGAACCCCACCGACCAGTCATGTTACTATCTCCAGAGTAGAAGCCTTTTTTTTTCCTGAACCAGATTTTTGTTAAAAGCTCACTAAATGGTATCTGTATCCTTTCTTTTGATAATGCCACACATCTAGCAGGAGCACTCGCAACTTTGTGCGCCTTTGAAACTGTTCTTGTGCTCCCCTCAAGGCTCCTTTTTCAATGTTCCGGATTTTTCACGCTGTCCAGAGTACTGTGGAGGGCTGTCACGGACCTTATACCAGGGTTTTACTGCCAGGGCAAATTGGAGCTCTCAGAGACCATTTATTGAAGCAGAAAGCCTGGAGGGCATGTGGGGGTGGGAACTATTGATTCCTTTACTCTGGATTCACTTTGCACACTGGCTGGGGCACCTGCTGAGCATCTCCTGTCAGATGCCATGAGCTCTGTTGGACGTCCATGGGAGCCGAGGATATTCAGCGTCACCAAACCAAGCCCTGCTCCTCTGTTCGATTTGGCCTGGTCTGGGGTGCACCACGACACCCACAGTGGCTACTCAGCAGCAGCAAAGAGCTGTACCCTGGTATCTTTTTGGAGAGGCACTGACAGGGAGGCAACAGCCGATGTGGTGCAGAATCCATGACAAAAGATGCTGCTAATAGCCTGCCAGGAAGGCAGCGCCGGCAGCACAGTGTGTCCTGTGCTCTCCAGAGTGTATCCGTCTTAATCTTATTAAAAGCTCAACAGTGTATCCTGCACATCTCTGCCACAGACAGGGCTGTAGTACTCCTCAGCAGAGCCAGGACCTGATCCAGGGCTGCCCAGTTGCTGGAAGAAACCAGAAGCTGGCTGGGGCAACAGGACAAACCTTGGGAAGGCACAGGGAAGAACCGAGCTCTGATGTAACATGATGGTGACTTGTCACCTGCTGCTGGGGCGTCAACCAGGCAAGCCTGTCTCAACAAGGCAGACTGAAACTCCCAAAAGTGTTAGGGCCTCCAGGGGTTGGATCCTGGAAAGAATTTGTCCCCTGCTCCAGCCTCTGTGCTTCTGAGGGGGTAGGGAGTTGATAAAAGATACTCATCCCCAGCAGGCAAGCTTTTTGGGACTGGGATCTCAGTTGATCCCCATTCCCCAATATATTTAGCACACGGAGGACTGAAATTGGGTATCCCTGGAACTGGAAGTTGCAATACCTGTTTACAATAGACAGCTAAAGCTGTGAAAAAGTGATAGAACTCCAGCTGGGGCTGGAGGCGGTAGTAACTCATATATTCTGCAAAATGACCTGAGGGAGGGGGTTTACATGCTTCAAGGCTTATCATTAACTTGTTTGAGTTTAGGACTTGCTTCCATCTCAGGGGGGATGAATCAGAAACCACTCCAATGAAGACAGTGGAGTAATCAGGTTGTCAATATAATTAAACCTGTTTTTCCACCCTGTCCTTTTGCCCTCCTGCCTGTGCAGGAGACAGAACCTGCCTTTCCGCATGGTAATGTTTCCTCTGGTTGCTGCGGGATCTCGAGAGGAAGGATGAATAACTTGCACAGCTGATGCACTGACTCACTCCTGTCCCCAGGAGCTAAGCTCAGACTGTCAGCTGCTCAGAGACAGCAGGATGCAGCCTTCCTGCTGCTCTGAGTTTCCCCAACACATCCAGGACCCGTGCAGAGAACCAGGGGGAAGTAATAATAGAATAGGAGCATGTATCCTTCTGATACATCCGTTTTTCTCATAGCATCTACTGTGCAAATGAATCCCAAAACGGCTCTCGGGGCACGGCCATTCACGTTTGCCGGTGTGATTTGTGGACTTGTACCTTTCCTGCAGTCAGGGTTATGAGAATTCTGGAGGAAAAGATGTTGCTGTCCTGTAGAGTGGGTTTGGAAATCCTGAGCAAAAACAAAGAGCACCATCTCCTGGCAGCTGGGAATAGCTGGCACAGCTTCCAGGGATGCACGCCTGGTGCGGTTCTCCTGCGGGCAGCTTGCTGCTCTCTGCGTCTAACCTTGAGCATCTGGAGGTGGGATAGCTCAGGGCTGACCACTGGCTCTGGGCATTGAGAAAGGCTAATCCAAGGGACACTGGGAGCTGATATACTGTTGTTATACACAGCACAGTGATGCCTCTGCTTGGCATGAGAGTTCTCAGCTGTTTGGGTTTCGAGCTCTACTTTAGTTAATGCACAAGTGCTCAAGTATTTTGAGTTTCGCATGGATATTGAAATGTTTTGGGTTAGGAAAATCACGGAGAAGGGTCTTCGCAGAATTGAGAGCATGGCTCCCAAGTGGTACACTCTAATATACCTGTGAGTAACCAGCCTATTTTAAAGCATTGCGTGATTTGGGCTGGGGCTGAGAGATGCCTCTGCCCTTTGTGCAAGCTGCCCTTGCTGCTGCCAGGAAGGTACTAGCAAAGGAGACTTGGAAATCTGTGGTGCGTTCATGAGGTTTGAGTTGGACTTGAAATCAAGGAGAGAGGAAAAAACAGCTTGGTCTGGTTCCAAGAAAACAGGGTGTGCTTTGAATTTGGAGACAGACTGCTGGTCCCCCTGTGTACTGTGAAGAGATAAGTAAAAGTGATAAAACACTGAACATCTGTATAAAGATGTATATGGACAGAGATGAGAACACAGTAAGGCAATATACTATAAGTTTTGAAGAGGAAGGTGTCTGAGCTGGGAGAGTAAAAGGAACCAATGAGACATCATGTATCAGGGGCAAAAGAATAGAAAAAAGTCTTTCCTAAGACTGAGGTAGGAATAAAAAGAGACAAGCTTTTCACCAAGATCACAGGATTTTAACTAGTGGCTGATGATAAAATTATGAATTTGGTACAAAAAAAGGCAGGACTGTCTAGTAACTACTTTTGTTGTATATTTGGAAGAAAGCAGGAAGTTGCATTTACATGATGGTCATGGGTGAATGACAAAAAATGAAGGAGAGGTTGGAATGTAAATCTGCTGGTGTGGGACTGGGAAACATATCTCTGCTGGTCATCAGAGAGGGCTCCCAGCTGCAGTTTGGTCTCCAGATACAGATGTTTAGATGGTGGCAAGGTCTGGGCAGTGGGACTCTCCTGCATCACTGTCAGGTGCAGTGGGATGCCATGATGGCTTCCATGGCCTTGCTGTGAAATCAGCCTCTAGGCAATTAGAAAATAAAAAGCTTGCCAAAACGCCCCACCTCCTCCTTGAGCCTTTAAGAGAATATAGGATATATTTTTAAGAGTCAGGCTTTAGTCTCAGAGCTGAAAGTAAGTTACTGCATATCCCTGAGGTCTGAGGTGCCTCCAGGAGTCTCGGATCAGAGCAAAGTTTCTGTGCTGGAAAATTCTCGTCACTCAGCTTTGGCTCCTCCGTTATCTAAGATCTCTGGATGACACCTAAAGAGATGAGATACTGCTGGTGACACGTGGCATGAGAGGCCCTCTAGCACCATTTAGGGCCAGAAAAACAGGAGTGCTCCCCTTCTTTATGGGACTTTGCTTTTTACTATCTCTAGCATGAATTAACACAGGCCAGGGACTGTCCAAATGGGACAAGGCAGACCTTGTTGCCAGGAGGCTGGGATATGTATGGGCAGAGGAGAGACCTGGGGAGACCCTGCTTCTGGGAGCAGCCCTGCTGCCCTGGGGTAGCTGGTGATGACTGCTGAGGCTCAATATCCAAAGCAAAAGTCAGAGCCAACTATTGAAAAGACTTACGGGAATTTGCTGGAAGCAGCTTGCTTCCACTATTGTGCTTTTGTCTGAAAAGGTCGCTGAAACCTTGATTCCTCCAGTTGCAACCAAAGAGCTTTTCTCTTCTCAGCACAGCTCCAGGCTGTAGAAATGGCATCATCTAATTAAAGGCTAGTTCCCTCTCTCCTCTTCTGAAAAATTAATGATTTTGACCAAATCCCTGACACGCAATAAATATTGAACCTCGCATTGCAGGGTTGCCAGCTGTTCTGGGGAACTGAAATTTCATGTCATAGAATCACAGAAATATTTCATGTCATGGAATCGTAAAATGGTTTGGGTTGGAAGGGACCTTAAAGATCATCTTGTTCCAACCCTCCTGCCATGGTCAGGGACAGTTTCCACTAGAACAGGTTGCTCAAATGTCCTTCTGTGTCAGTCTGTCTGTGCCACTGAAGTTTGACAGCTTAACATGAAAACAGGTTATTTTATTGAAAGTTGAACACAATATTCTGAAGTGATCAATTTTAATAAGACTGAGAATACCCCAGCTGGGAAAAAAAAATTAAATTAGCTCTTTTTCTTGGCTATGATCCTCAGCTAACTTTTTGTTTCTTCTTCCAGTGTGCTGCAGCAGTTCACCTTGCCTTAATCCAATCTGGGTTTCAGCTGAATATCTTAAATTAAGAGTTACTCTGCTTGAAACCAATGATTTCTCAATTATTTCCTGCATCAGCTGCTAAATAGCTGTAAACCTAGTGCTGTAGCAGAGGACTGCTGGAGCATTGACTTACTCTGAGTAAACAAAACAGTCATTTTCCAGTATTTTTTTCCTTTACAGTTGATGAAAACACATGTAACTTGCTGAGCATCTCAGCTGTGCTCGAGTGATTGAATCGGAGCCATTACTTCTTAGCTGCTCGCAGGAAGTGAAATTATTTCCCGAGGGCTCGTGTTACGAGAAAGCAGGGCTGCTGCTCTCAGGAGCTGAATAGCTTTCCTTTACCTGAATTGGCAGGCGTGTTTTTTGGGCAGTTTTGAGTGAAATCCAGATTAAAAAGGCCCAACTCTTTGTAACAAGGGTAAATTCGGACCTGATACTGTCATCCGTTACCAGTGCTATTCAGGGCTTCTCCTTCCCACGGATATTGAACCAAATAAACTGAAAGTCAGAGAGGGCATTGCTTAATCACCAGGCTCTGAATACACTATTCTTCAGCAAAAACCTGCTCAGCTATTACAGGTTTCCCTGTCTTTAATAGGTAGCCTAATAGCTGATAGATTCACGCTTCCCAAATGAGGCAGTTTTACCGATGGCTTTAAATCATTCCCAGTGGAAATAGCGAGTTGCATTAAATCCTATTAATTAGGCAATTTCTGCTGTCTGCAGTGCTTTTGACTCTGCTGTCGCCTTGAGACCAGGAATCCCCATATGTCCTGCTAATGTGAGCCCTCCCTCTGCTCAGACATGCTCACACACCGATAAGTCTGTCTCCTCCTGAACCCCAGTAGGAAATACGTTTTCTGGTTTCATCATTATTTGCAAAGCCACTGCAGGAAAAAAAAAATGGTTTATGATTGACAGTGATTCCATTTTAAATCAGCTCTTGTGTTAACATTTGCTACAGCACTGGGTTTGTACTATTTGAAAATGTGGTGTTTTTGTTGTCTATTTCAGGGTTGTTTTTTTTTTTCCTGCTGATGAACATCCCAAAGAATAGGATGATATTTTCCCAGCCTCTCTTTATCACCGTGGCTCTCCTGCGAGCTCCTCTGACTTGCTATAACTCCTGCTGTGAAGCACCTGACACAAATGCATCAGAAACCCTTTCACTGCTCTATTGATCAGCATTGCTAAGAGCTGCAAATGCTTGTGCATCTGGCTCGCATGTACTGTGGGCAAAGCACAAATATAAGCTGCAAACAGCATCTATGAATATTGGTTTGACTGTGACTTCAATCTCCTTTGACTCTGTTCGTGCTCCCTCTTTGCTAGCAATAGTGAGATGGTTGTAAAAGTGGGTTTTTGCTCACTGATGGTGTTGTGACAGTGTGTTTCTCATGAGCAGAAAAGTATTCCACAGCCATCTTGAGCTGGTCCATAGCCACTTGGGGTCAGTGGGACTTTTCTAGTGAATTCAGTGCGCTTTGGATCCGGTCCAGCAGGCACTGAGGAAGCATCTAATGAAAGAGCAACCCTGAAACCCCGTGATTTAGGCAGCCACTCACCCAGCACAAATAGTAAATTACAAACAGCAGATACTGGCAGCAACAGGCACGAATAGTCTGTAGTCAGCAATTCACAGCCTGAAATATGTTGGCGTAAACAATGCATCAGATAATTCCAGCTAACCAACACATTTGTGAAAATCCAAGCCTGTTCATGGGTAATTTTCAAAAAGGCAAGTTCAGCAAGAAAAGCATTTTCGAGGAAAAGACCCTCTCCCTTTTTGCTTACTGATAATTTAGAAGTGTGTCTTAGGTATGAGCTGTCCTTGTGAGGCACGGGATGACCTCAGGTAGGAGCTGGGTGTTGGGCAGCCCAGTTTATCCCTTATTCTGCTTTGGTTTCACTGTGATTTTCCTCTTAGGCTTCATTCTCAAGTAGCTTTGCTGTTGGGACTGAGTCATTTGAAGCACTGAGGATGAGAGCTGCCTGCAGCACGTTACAGAAGGACCTTGCAGCCCTGAGTGAGCTGGCAGGAAAGTAGAAGGTGAAATTTAGAGTAGGTAAATCCAAAGTTACATCAATAGAGAGGGAAGAGTAAGTCCCAAATTCAGATTTATAGGAAAAATCTCTACAGTGACTCTCTCCGCTCTGAGACAAGATCTTGCCTTGATGATAAATGTTTCTACGAAAAGTTCTGTGCAGTGTTACACAGTAGTGAGAGCACACGG
This sequence comes from Cephalopterus ornatus, assembly GCA_013396775.1. Classification (NCBI taxonomy): domain Eukaryota; kingdom Metazoa; phylum Chordata; class Aves; order Passeriformes; family Cotingidae; genus Cephalopterus; species Cephalopterus ornatus. The sequence continues at coordinate 94,897 of VZRE01014639.1, forward strand.
GTGAAGGCTGGGAATGACTGGGAATGGTGATGATGATTTTTCACCTGCTAGCTGTAGCTGCCCTTGTTCTGTGCTCTCCCACGGCAAAGGAAGCTGCCACGAATCCCTGGGCTCTCAGAGTGTGGGGATGGAGCTGCTGTCAGCATCCTGTGTGCAGGAGCAGATGAGCAGTGAGGACTGGTGGGGGAGAAGTAGCACCCAAAGGCAGTGAGGGTGGGGACACAGGATCAGGGACCACAGGTAGGCTGAAAAGCAATGTGTGGCACTTTTGGGTTGCTTTTCCCTTATGCTACCGAGTTTCCCCATGTAAAAGGGGGAACATGCTGTTCCCACCTTAGAGGTGGCCCAGGGAGGAGAAGTTGCTTGCAAGTCATCACAGCAATGCAAAGACACGATGAGGGAAATGGTCACTCTGCCTTTGTGCAGGGCTTGGGATGTGCATGTCAAATCCAGCGAGGCTGTGCAGTAAAACAAAGCCTGCAGCTACAGCCTGAACAGTGTTATGGGAGGAAAAAAAACCGCTTCAGGGCTCACTAAATGAGCTGCGTGTGCCTAATGCATTCAGGACTGTGGGAAAAGGCAGTTGTGGTGGCGTCTAGAGACAGCATCATCCTGTATGTGCAAGGAGAAAGCAAGTACCCAAATGCAAGTAGCTCAGGAGCTTTTGCACTGACATTTCCCAGCTTCTGACTTTGCAACTGCAGCAATGTCCCCTTCAATATGTACCGTGGAGTTTGCACTGTGGGGGCAGTTTGCCACTGTGAAGTTTGCACTGTGCATGGCAGCCCAGGACATGGCACACGTGGAGCCGGTCAGGAGCACCCCATCCCTTGCAGGTGATGAGGAGAGGTCAGAGAAAGCCAGCCAGCCCCTGTGGTGCAGGGTGCATCAGCACACAAGGGGTTAACAGGCTACGCCCTCCTGCAGACATTGGCTTTGTTCCTCCTCATCCCATTCCCTCAGCCCCTATAAAAATCTGTCTTCCCGCCTCCCTCATGGGGAATCTTGCTTGTTCCTGTTCTTGAGCTGTGCTTTGTATTAATGCTGGAGAGTGGCTGTTGCTTCTAATTTAATTAGTGTCATCCCCAGGAACTGAAAGTGTGACAGAGGGAATTAGAGGCAGTGTATGAAAATGATGCATGGGTGTGGGTTGAGGTTTAACCACCTTCATGCCAGCATGATTTGTAGATGATGCACACAGGGCACAGCTTTCTGAACATGTGGAAATCACTAAATGAGGTTGTTTAGTCTCTGTCCTGGTGTTTTACAAATCTAGGGCATCTACTCCTAAAAGAGAAAATGAAATCTAAATCTGCCTACCAACTTTCCCCCTCTCAATTTCTGTCCAGCAGAATTTTTTTTGTTAATGAAAAGTTTCCTTAGGATGAAACTCCTCCAATTCTTTGTATTTAAAATAATTTTTTAAAAAATTGCTTTTGTATTGGATATTTTATTTCTTTCAAGGATTAGCTCAGTTGGTTAGAGCACGGTTCTAATAACACCGAGTAGCAGGACTGACCCCTGTACAGGCCATTCGCTTCATAATTGGACTTAGTCATCCTCGTGGGTCCCTTCTAACTCAGAATATTCTATGAGAAAAGAACAGAATAGAATACTGAATGCTGAGCCTCTGAGCTGGATTGTGAGGGAGGCTGTGAGATTGCCATCACTGGAAGTTTTTATTCGCAGGCTGGGAAAACATTGGCCGGGAATGTTAGTAACTATCAGGATCATTTATGGCTATTTTAAGATAGACCAGCAGCTGGAAGCCTTGTCTGACAGACTGTACTACTGTGTTGCCCAAAGGTATAAAAAGAGACAGTCTCAAAGAGCTTGCAACCGAAGCCAAGTCTGGTGCACACACCAAATTTAAAATCAGCAGGGGGTGAGTGCAGCTTTGCAGAAAACTTGATGCATGCAGGCACTTGTCTCTTACTGTGCCTCGTTTTTGTGTCTTTGCTTTAGGTGTCACAGCCTCCTCTCACCTCTTCGACTATGGCTCCACTGCCAACGGGGGTGACAACTCTTTCTACACCTCTCTGATCTCCGATGTCCACTACACCACCCCACGGGACTCCACCTACTACATGGGCATTTATCAGCAGGAAAACAGCCCCATTCCCTGCTCGGGCAGCACAGAGGGGTTTAACACTCTGGGGCATCCTGTTCAAGATGTGACTGGGTTTGAGTCCCGTGGCTTGTTTAGCTCAGATTCGGGGATAGAGATGACTCCTGCAGAGTCTACTGAAGTCGATAAAACCTTAGCGGATCCCATGAAAGTAGAAGGTTATAAATACATGGACATGAGTAGATCAGAAGAAATAAAATACCAAGACAAGCATGACTCTGACTCAGAAGATGAGAGCCCAGGCCTTATCGAGAAGTACCGGGGAGTACCCGCTGGGTCCACCCACACTGCTGAACCTCAGCGGACCGCGCCGGAGGGCACGAAGGCAGCCAAAGAGCCAGACCCTCTTGAAGACAGAAGGTCTGGAGATCAGCACGATGCCTCCGTGGTTACAGCCCCCATCAAGATCACGCTCACAGAGACAGAAAGTGCCAGGGAAGCTGCCAGCAAAGAGTCCAGCCCCACTCATTCAGACACTGGTCTGAAGCCGAGCCGTGAGGTGGTACCGACAGTGACGGTGTCAGAGCCAGAAGATGAGAGCCCAGGGTCTGTCACACCACCATCCTCCGGCACAGGTAATGCTGATGCTGGGGCAGGGCACTGTTTTTTTGCCATTCAGAAAGCGGCTGCAGTTGTAGCCCTGCACGCTGGAGAATTACTGTGGGTTTGTGGTGGGTGTAAGGGGGTGTGAGCGGACGTTAATGTGACTACGTGGCGGGAGGTGTTTGTGCTCTGCTCGGGCACCACTTTGTGTTGCTGAACTGAAGGGGAATGCGAACAGTGTTACCCATCACCAACACACTGCTCAGGATGAGCTGCCCTTGCTGTGTGGAAAGAGATCCAAGATTGCTGACCCTGGTCTCCCCAGGGATCTCTCCTCAAAGGGAAGTTCTGTACTGGTGTGTACCTCTGGGGGTGCCTTCATCTAGGCAACATTTTGAGCTAGATCCTGGTGATTTGGGGGTCTCTTGCTCACCCTAGCTGTCCAGACTCCCCAAGGGAAACGAGGTGTGTGGGATCAGGGCACTGCAAGTGTCTGCGTTCATTTTTTGAGAATTTTAACGCCTGACTTAACACCTATTTGCTCTTGCACAGAGCAAGGTTACATTGTTAAATGTGAGTGCTGTTTTCATATGAAAGTGCTCTTTTATAAAGTGCTGAAGAGGGAAATGCTGTCACCTCATTTACAAAAGGGACCAGAGGAACAAAGGGCCAATCTCTTTTAAAGGCTCGTGATTTCTGTTGGAGGGGCACCAAAATCCCATGTTTATACATTTTCTTATTGTCTGGTTATACTGCAATAGTACATAATATCTATTCCTCATTTTCCCTATTATACCCTCCTAAAATATGAAAGTAATATCATATTTTAAAATGAATAAAGTTCTGTGACAGGAAGCATAGTTTTCAAACTGGATATTGTATTTCGGCATCCTGTATCAAAATCTTGTGACAGTGAACACTTGGCATTTGACAATGAACATTCCTGAGCTGAAATTTCCATTGTTTTGATGGCATCTAGAAGCATTTAAAAAACTCAACTAGAATTTCCTTAAATTGGCAGTTTGGGATTTCCACCCAGAGAGGAAATCCCTGCCCTCAGAGAATAACTTAGTTCCTATCCAAACCTGAGTGTGCATTTGTACACTATCACTAACAAAAAGGAGATAAAAAGACCCACTACAGCTGTCAGTTTATCCTGCCTGTATCAGCCAGAAACTTTAGGTAATTTTAGAGTCCCATTTTTCTTTTATTTGACTGGGTGACATCACCGGCTACTCCTGAGACATACCATTTTTTACCTTTTTTTTTTTTTTTGCACTTCAAGGTAATTAAGGACTTCAGGCTCTAACTGTTATTTATTCTGTTTTTGGCAACTCTTCAAGGCTGTCCTTGGGACACTTGATAAATACATCCCAGCAAAATAGCTGAACAGTCTGTGGCAGAGCCTCAGGGCTGCTGCCTTTCTGGGAGGCTCTGGTGTGGCCAGCACAATTTTGACAGCACAGAAATGTTCCTCTCCAAGGGCAAAGATCCCCGGCACTGCCCAAACAGCCCTGGGAGGTCCCACAGCCTCGCACTGGGATGCTGGAACGCCAGAAGCACTTTTTATCCATCGCATTAAGGAAAAAAGTAGGCATCTTCTTCTAAGGGCTGGCTCCCAAGGGGTGTTTCCTCTGGATTTCCCCCCTTTCCCACAGCCTGGGATGTGCTGCGCTCAGACTCGGCATTCAAAAGCGAGGGAGAAATTAAAAACCTGCCCTTGCCATTTCCACCCAGTGACCCAGCAAAGTCGCCGCTCCTAGGTGCCTCTCGAGCATTCTGGCAAAGCCCCCGGCTACCCCCTGCTTGGGTCAAGACTTTTGAAAACATTTTGCTTTTAATTACTGGCTGTCATCTTTGTAGGGAAGGAAGATGCGCCCTATCCCTGCACTGCGCTGGCCTGTGCCAGCAGTAAATGTGACACCCTGCTGCTGGCCACAAAGGGCTGCCTTATTCTCAAGGTGAATGCCATGGCTGAGAGTTACAGACTGCCAGCACAGGCAGGAGTGGGGTGAAGCCCAGGGACGGCGCGTTGCTGCGCTATGAAGGTTGGAAGTCACATGTCTGTTTGGACGTGTGCCGGATTAAGTCATTGCTCAGGGAGAAAATGCTCACGTGCTGGGATGCAGGAGAGCAGCGCGGCTCACGCGGCTTCCTGCAGCCAGAGGAGGAGGATGCACCAGCTCCCAGTGCAACAGAAACTTGCCAGCATCCAGACAGGAGTGCGTTGTCACAGCCCCGACACCTTAATCCTGTCTGCAGCCATGCCCTGGGGTGCAGAAGGAATTTTTCGTGCAAGAGGGATGTGCTTCAAGAGGGCTGTTCTGTTGGAGGAGCTGCAGATATGCCAACAATACCTGCTTAAAATTGTTGATGACATGTACAGGCAGACATACAAACCAAAATTGCTTTGAGGGGTGTGGGGAGGTTGTTTTTCTTGCCCATCTCCCAACAAGATGTGGTGGCAGGGGGGTGCCAGCATCAAAACCTCCCCCTTTACCTGAATCATCTTGAGGAAGGCATAGGATTAGGAAGAAATCAACTATACTAGTGCCATGAGAAATTAAGTCAGGAAATATCCAGAAATAATGGTTTTCATAGAAACACAGAGTATTCCGAATTAGAAGAGAACCACAGGGATGGTTGAGTTCAACTCTTAGTCCTGCACAGGACAGCCCCAAGAATCACACCATGTGCCTGAGAATGTTGTCCAAAATCTTCTTGAACTCTGTCAGTCTTGGTGCTGTTTTATCCCAGGTCAGATCTAATAGAGTCTCTTTCCCACCCTCTGTTTTAAAGGAGCCTCCAGATGTGGCCAGGGCAGCTGGATGGGCTTAGAGGGCTGATGCCAGTGGCTGCAAAGCAGGGCTGGGCTGAAGGCAAATATCCACTAGGAGCCAAGAGCAGGTCAGCTCAGGGCTCTCCATGTGCAGCTGAGGGGCTGGAAACCTCCGTCCGCTCTGCTGTGGGATTCAGGCAGTGTCCTGCCATGGGCCACTTCACCAGCATCTGCAGGAGGAAACTTGGGGGTCTATTTTCCTGATGGCTTTCACGACACCCCACAACCTGCAATGCCACCTGGTGAGCGCCATCACATTAATAATGACTTAAAGTCAGAGAATGAGCACCCACGAATCCAGGGGGCAAATTTCCACATGTGCTTGATGGCTGCTTCAACCTGACTGGGGAAAATCAGCCTTTCTGCCCCCGCAAAGAGAGGGTCTTGTGTGTGGATGGCAGGGATCTCTGGGTCAGGAAAGTGCAACGTGGAAATGGGTGATCAGGAGGTGGCTGTGTCCAGGTGACAGTGGGGAATGGGTGTAAAACTTCTGCCATGGTCCCCTCTGGGCACAGACAGGCTCAGGTGGCCTGTGTGGCCTTACAGCCAATACACCAGGTGCAGTCTGGGCTCTGGGGCTGGCTGATGCTCTGTGAATGCCTGTTCCCCAATGGAGTAGCTCAAGACAGATGCTGATGCACCTCATGCTGCCTCTGTGACTGCTTATTGTGAACACTTCACAGGCAAATTCACTTCATTTCTTACTTCATTACAGAATCTCACATGGTAAAGGGATATACAGGGAGGTAGAACAGCTGAGAAGTCTGGTGCTCAGCTCTCTTCTAGGGCAGGATGTGGGCTCCTTGCTAATCCCAGGTACTGAGCCAGACCTTTCACCTGCTCATTTTCACCCTCTGATTATATCTTCTTCCAGAGTGAGCCAGAAAATGCAGACTAGGTTGTTGGTTTTCTTTGTTTTGCGTTTTGGGTGACAAGTTAGTAACTATCTTGGTTAATGTAGTTCACAATTATATTAAGAATTACAGTAAAAAAAATTAAGTTTCATTCTTGGACCCAACCAAGCTAAAACCAGAGAATTCACCACCCACACCCTGGGAAAAAAACACAAACAAAATAAACCCCACAAACCCAAAACCCAAACAACAACAACAAAACAAACAAAAAACCCACAAACAAACAAAAAAGGCACCAAAACCAAACCACAACTGAGAAAAGTTTTTGACCTGGAACTTTCCACACCTGAAAGTTAAAAGTTTGACAAAACTATTAATAACTACACATGGTTTGTTAGGATCAGCCGTGTCAGGAACCCACGAGCCCTGTGTGTGTGTGTGTTTGTCCCCAGCAAATCCATATCAGCATCCCCAGAACCGAAAATGTGATGCTTTCAAGTGTGCCGTGAGCCCACGTTCCTCATGACTGGTGATTTTCCTGGTGAAAACCATGTTGCTGAGCCACTGGTCAAGCAGCGACCAGCACTGCCATGTACCTCAGCTTTTTCCTCAGTAAATGATGCTAATTGATACTTCCTTTATAAAGCGTACGTGCATGGAAAAAGCTCTATAAGGACAAGCTGTTATTATTGTTAGTCATCCCAGATGGGGAGACTTTGTGCCTGTGTTACCAGCTCTGCTAGACGGAAACACACTGGTGCGAAATCTATTATGTTTATTCCCTAAGCAGCCAGAAAACATGATTCTTAATTTTTCTTCTCTCCCCTCCCTCCCCCCCG